>VZRZ01002343.1:433211-623213 GCA_013398175.1 Climacteris rufus | reverse complement strand
TTTTTTTTTTTTTTTTTTTGGCATGTCATGATTGGAAAGTATTTTTATTGAATTGACTATAAATACTTTAAGCTTAACTATTCTCACTGCCTCTTATGCAGCCATACACAACAGTGCAAGGAATTGTACCTTCCTAGTAATTGGAATCCCCTTTATAGTGCAGTGAAATTATTCTAGATGTGCAGTGGTGGTAATTGGAGCATAGTACAGCTACACAGAAATTCTCCAACTTTGGGAATCTGGGGTTTTCGTGACTTAACTCATTGCCATTGAGGGGTTACAGTACAAGGAGAGCAGCAAAGTCTCCTGTTTGCTAAATCTTGATGTTAATGAATTGCGTGCTCTTATACAGTAAGATAATGTTCTGGTTTACAGTTGGCCAGCTTTCAGCCAAAATAAAAGTTCATCCTGATCTCCTGTGGCAGGCTTTGCAGCTGTGGAACCAGCAACCAATACTTCATGCTGAGATCCTTCTTTCATGCAAATTATGACTTTTTCTGTGAGCAAGTGATAAGCTTTTTCAAACATGGTAACCTAGCAAATAAAAAGCCTCCATATTCGCTTGAAGGAGTGGCTCCTTTTGTATGCCGCTCAGTGACCTTAATTTCCATGTGATTAAATTTTGATCTGTTAATGATTTCACTCTGATGGCTGACAGAGAAATGAGGGACAAGCAGGAAGAACTGGCACATCATTGCTTGCAAATGAGCTCATTTGAAAAGTACATGAAATAGATTTAAAAATCCAGCTGAACTTACTTTTTCTTCTAGTTAAATTACGTTGTATTCTCCTTGTTATTATATTGTTATAGAGATGGCTGGATTTCTGATTAGGAAACAAATTCTCAAAACTTGACTGAAGTAAATCACAAAAGTGACTGAAGAAACACTAGAAAACTTGAGCCACCTAATGTTTCCTCTGATACTTGTTACACATCAAGTATTTAGAGAGCAGTATTTGTGAGTTTAGTTGGATAATAATTACATGTTCAATTAGTAAGGTAATGTTTAGTGCAAAATATTTTTGATGCTTCTACTCTTGGAGTGCAGAAATCTCCCAGGTAATCTCAGGAGAAAAAATAGGGAAAGTAAACCACTAACTCAGTCTAGATGTCCAGACTCTGAATGCCCTTGGTGGAATCATTTAAATTGCTTAAAATATTACCCATTTTAGCTAAGTTGTCTGTAAATTGCATTAGTATCTCATCCATTTATGACAAAAAGATGTCTGGGGGAGTTGTGGAAGGGCAGGTAATAGTGCAAGGACAATATTAACCAGGATATTTATTCTTGTAAAAATGTCACAATGGGCTATTAAATGCATAGAATTTTGATTATTGCACCCTATTTGAACAGTGTAAGCTGTTGGAATTTGTCCTGATTTATTTACAAGAGTATTAAAGTCGTTGACTGACTTTGTTGTAAAACAAATGAGAGTTAATATTAGGCCCATGTTTTGAAGACTTACTCGGCGAGGAATAAATCCACCTGAGTAAGGAGTTTGGTTAAAAATTCCTTTTCCATGAGCAGCAAGTGGAGTGTCAAATTTAATAACCACTTTGTCATAAAAACTACTAATAAAGGAATATACAGCATCATTGTGACTTTGATACAGAAAATACTAAAGATTCTTTTTTTTGTGTTACTGTTCTTTGCATACTGTTTGACCCTTTGATGTTAAGAGTGCACGAGGAGAAACCTAACACAGCAACATTGGATGTTTCTTCTTTGGATTTGTAAATGTTTGTGTTGGTGCACCCTATGCCTGACACTGTTATCTGTGACCAGGCACAAGACTTCCTTTGCATGGTGGAACAAACAGACCTCCTGCCTCACTGGCCAGCCCCAGTGTCAGCCCCAATGTCACAGTGAATGTGGCAGAATCACTCAGGGGGCAGAGGGCACCTACAGCTCCAGGTGGGGATTCAGTGGTGCTGTTTTACCTGGAGTTTTGAACTGACATTAACAGAACGATCATGAACTTGGAGAGTTCCTCTTTGAGAGGTGTCATTTCTGATTTGTAATTACATACTGCCATCAGTTACGGCTGTTTGTAGAATTGCAGAGCAGCATAGTCTGCAAAGGGCCTCTGGAGGTCATTCCAACTTCTTGTTTAAAGCAGGACCCCTCAGATTCAGAACAACTCCTGTGCCTCTGCATAGCACAGAGCTTGGTACTTATTTAAACCTAAAGAAAACACTTGGTCTTGATGCAAACTTGTAGCATCCTATAAAGTACTTTTGTGTCTGGTCTGATCTCAAACTGTGTGGGACAAGCATTCACACATTCATGTGTACTTTATATTGCTGGAGTTACCTTTGCCTCCAAGTTTGTATGAAAAGCATCTCTTCAACTTGGATGCAAAGTCAACTCTAGCAATATATAAAACACATAAATCCCTGAAGTTCATCCCACGTGGACCAGAAGTATCAGCATAATTTCACTGCTCTTAATCAAGTTTCAAATATTAAAACATGATGAGCCAGATTATAGAATCTTCCTGCATAGTAGAATGTATTGTGAGATGAAACTGAAGAGGTTACTATGAGCATAGATCAGTTCCTGTACCTATTTCAACAGAAATCAAATCTTAGCATTTGTATTTCCTATTTGTATTTGAGCCAACTCTCTCAGCTCTAGTCAGGAGCCCATAATCTGGCAAGTGTGATGTCTTTTATATATTTTGTCCTCCACATGAAGCTGGGAGCTAAAATCAGATACAACTTTGGTGAAATTTGCATGCACTTTAGCAGGCATTGCAGTTCAAACAAAAATGGGTTTGAACAGACCTTGGGCAGTTCCATGTTATAATGTAGTGACTACTTTATGTGTAAAATGGTCCTCGGCTGTGTGGATTTGAAAGCACCGAAGAATTGTAACACTCACAGCAACCACGGGTGATTTTGTTCAGACAATTAAATATATTTCAAGAGCATCATAACCTGGATGCTTTTTCCAGTGCTGACATGCACTAAAAATGGCTCAAATCATGAGCACAGCAGCTTGTGTTGTGGTTGCGATTAAACACAAGTGAGCCCAACAAGGGAGCATTTGTTCTGTTCCCAAATACATCACATAGGTGTACTGAGGGAAATGTGAAAGCTGTCAGCAGAAGGGAAGGGGGGGGAGAACATAAAACAGGAAAAGCCAGTCACTACAGAGAAGAAAATGCAGTGGATGGTCAGCAGAGCTTGTCTGGCTGTGCTGTGCCACTGCCAGCTCTGAGGTGTTGGCATATCTTGCTCTTGGCAGCAACTTTGCTCCAGAAAGTTGTTTTCACTTTGAATCATTTCAGCCCTGTCTGTGACAAACTGCAGACTGGGAGACAAGTACAGCTGTCTTGGGCAAAAGATGTCAGAGGGATGTGGCCATTTCTTACTGAGGTTTTGCCACTGAGGAGCATCTACTGTGTCAGCACATCCTGCAAATGTGGCTGTGCAAGGACTGAGTTCTTCATAGCAGCTTAAACAATGCTTCATCTCTGCATAGGCAGTCTTACTCGTAATTAAATTGGTCTCAATTTGGTTTGATCTAAATTACAGTCAAGGTGAATTAAGACACATGAAATGAGTTATTTAAATTCTGAATTAAACCAACTACATCGTTTTATGCAATTTAATCAATGTCCTTCAAGTTCAGACATTTAAAACAGTTAGATTTTCTAAGATCTTCAAGAGCTGTGATGGCAATTTGAGTCTGAAAACTCTTGTGGGGTGCAGTATTTGGGGAGTACAAAGGCAATATCTTTCTAAAATCACATTGGTTAAATTTGAATATTTCATATATTATATTTACAGACAAAGGTCATCTTGAACAAGGCATGAACGAATGTGCTGTGAGCTGACAGAAAGTGATTTTTATGCACCCAGAGTAAATGACCACTAGAAGTTTTTGTGTTCATGCCAAGTGCAAAACTTGCTGCTCATGAATTTTATCATAGTTTAGAGAGAGAATAGAGTTCTGTTACCAAGGCTGAATATTTTTTGGCAATGCTTCAGGGCAAGGCTAAGAGATCAAGATAATGAAGTATAAAAATTAAAAGTGTTTTGATTCCTTCATTGGAACTGAACTGAATTTGCACTTCAGTTTTATATTTAAAAGAAAGGCCTGTGATTTAATTATATCCTCAAGAAATGCAGAGAACGCTCAGTTTTCGGAGGCATGAGGATTACTATAATAAAAATTGTTTTAAATGTATACTATTATGTAGGTTTCTTTTTGATATAGAGCTTTGATTTAACCAGGTAGGTTTTCTGCTTTTTATAATGTAGCAAATTTAAAATTACTTCCAATATTATCTGCCTGACCCTTGCCTCCTTCTCATACCTATTATATGTGGTAATCAGAGACTAATTGCCTCTGCATTGTCATCATTTCTTCTTTCTTTCCCCTCTCCCCCAGATGTATTCTAGCATTTGCAGGGCATGAACTTAACAAGGTGAAGGGAAAAAAATGGAATTAAGTCTATGATGCAAGGTTCCACAGGGACTCTTCAGGAATTTGCCCGTGCACTAAACTGATTTCTCTGCTCATGTTCCTCTTGCTTGAGAGAACCTTGCTAAGGTCTCAACAATGTCACTACAATGTCTTTCTTTATTAGAAAACACCAAGGGAAGATTATTTAAGTGAGAACAAGGTAAATTATTGTAAAAACAACTTGAACATTTTGACAAGTGTTATTTTACAGGATTCAAACCCAAGTTCTTAATCCTTCTACAATGGCATCTTGTTCCATGCTGGAGCATTGGAGTAGGGCACCTGTGGGTAGTCAGTTAAATTACTTACAGTGTACTGAAATCTCACTTAGATTGAACTATAAACTGAAAATGAATGTTTTTGACTATCAGTCCCCAAAGTGTCCTCACAATGTTCCTGTGAGTAATGAAATGTGTGGGGACACTTTTTAAAGCAAGCATTTGCTCAAATCAATGATTAACGACTGAATCTTTGTAGACTATCTGTTATTTCACAACAATCCTACTTAGTTTTCTTTTGTGAAAATGTTTGCACTTTTCCTGAGTGAGAAATTTCTTTTGAGAAAATATTTTCCAAAGCTCTTTGTTTTGAGATGTTATCTGAACTGTAAGCGTCACATGGAACCCTTTCAGAGGCTTTTACACCTGCACAACATTTACATTGCTATTTTGCAGACTAGAGTTCATACTGGTTTTTCAAGCTAGAGTTCAGTCATTACAAGACTAAGAACAGAACAGAGAGTTCTTCAGTGGTTACATGTTTCTTCTTAGAAAGAATTACTTAATGAATTAAACAGCAAACCCGCTATGTTCTCTGTGATCTCTTTCTCTTTTTGGCTTGTTTCAGCCATCTCATGTTGGAACTCAATTCAAAACTATCTTGAGCTCTTCATACTGTAGCTCATCTAAACATCATTATACAGTCTTAATGGGCCCACACTGTGCAGCTGCCTGGCTGTTTTGTAAAAGTCACCAGGTCTCTTGCAAGGCCATCTCCTGCCATAAGGTGTTACCTGCTATCTGCTCAGATAGTTTTTTGGTTCTGGTTTCCTTACCTTAGCAAACTCTCTACAGTGAAGGTGTTAAGCTACTGGTTTGTGTAGCTTTTTTCACCTGCATCAGTAAGTGGGAGTAAACAAAAGAGAAATTAAATCATGGAGAAGAGAGATATGAGGGTTTGTTTCCTAGACAATAGAAAGCATTGAAAAGAGTGATTCATTTCTCAAGTTTCTGCACAATTCTGGTTCCCCCTAGTTCAGTTAAGATTTCCTACTGTGCGTGTTACCTCCAAGTGATGATGTTCATATGCTGCCTGTGGTGTTCCTATCGGTGACATTTTCATTTGGCATCTGCAGTGTTCCCAAATACCCAGTGACTAAGATATCCAAGCACATGACAGTTGTGTTTTAGGGGCATAAACACCAAATTCAAAGGAGGACATTGCAATACAGTTCTTTTACACCAGACCAGTCTCCCTTCCTCTAACCCAGCAGTGGTTGATTTAGGAGTTAAATTTCAGTCCTTTCTTTTACACTTCCAGTAAATATTCTCTGTCCTTAATACTGAGGGGTCTTTGGCTATATCAGCAAGTTTGGTTTTTAATGCATCAAATATGAACATAGTTGACTTGAATGACCTGAAAACATTGTAAAGTGTTTATGACTTTTTGGTCATTATATCAAAATACCAGAATGTGGTGATCATTTGTCTCTTGGGAACCATTTTTTCCTACAGTAATGAAGCCCAGGACTTGTTTCACTCATTTCTCTTTATATCATCCGAACAGCTGAGAGGAAAGGAAGCTGTCACTAGGTGATAGACTTCTGCCAGACTTGACTGCCAGTTGAGTCTGTGATGTGCTTCTATGCATATTTTTTCCTCGTGTTTTTACCTAACATTTCACAAGCGTTGTGTTGATGGAGTAAACTTTCGTGTCTGTGTTGAATCTGCAGTTACAATTCCAGATTACATCTGTGATCTGTGAGGCTGTACAAATTAAACAAATGTATTCTTCACTACAGTCCAGTGTATTGGATTATTTGCAGGTATCCTCAGAGGTGTTAAAGGATCATTCATTGAGCCTGATTGACTCCCACCCCTCCATTGCCTCCAGATTTTATTAAATAATTCACTAGAGAGGAACTTGGGCAATCACCACAGAGCTTTGATGTTTTTCATTCTTTCAGATGATCAGTGAAGGGAGTCTAAAAATTATTTTAGCACAGCAGTCCTGGCATAAACCAGCAAATTTCTGTTTCTGACATATGGCAATTAAAATTTATGTGTGGCTAACCAGATGCAGATCACCCAAGTCTATTGGATATTGATGGAGACGTTCACATAAAATATGGGTTAGGCATATTAGTCTGAGAACTTCAAGTGAAAATGCAGCAGAGGACTGGGAAAAGTGTCCCCATTAAATATTTGGGACCTATGAAATTATATTCTACATAATAGAGAATTTTCCTGAATCAGAGCTTAAAATGTCTTATTGAATGGTTTTATAATAATAATGAGAGTCTCTGCTGACATCTATAGTTAGATAATTGTTTTGAAGCCATAGTCTATCACTCCTACAATTTTCTCATTGATATATTCTCCTTTTCAAGTTAAGGAGGAGAATTAGTGGATAATTTCTAAAACTGACACATATAACTATAAAAATATTATTTCTTATCTCATTTTTATTGTATGCAATTATCTTTTAATTCATTCTGATCTAGTATTTTCAAAATGGAGCTTATAGCTGATCCACAGGAGCCTGATTTCGTTCTAACATTTAAATATCTTATGTTACACAAATTAATTTAAACTTTTGAGTAACTTTCTGGTAGCTTTCTAGAGTGTTAATGCAGTGTTTGCATGTAGGATGCATAAGACATCTTGTGTTTCTCCTTTGAAATTAGTTTGTCAACCAAGTTCTGTCTGTATGTGATCTGTAGTGCTGGAAAAGATTTTAGAAATGAATTTCCATTTTGTTGTGCAGAAGTAGAGGGAAAGTGACAGCTGGACAGCCATTCCACCTGCATCTCAGAAGACTCATCAAATTGTGCTGATATTTGGGAAATTTAGCCTTGCCCCTTTAACTCCTGTACACTGACCTTGGAAGGCAGTCATCATAGTGCCAAGAAGTTCTGATTTCCTTCAGCAACAAAGACAGGAGTGTTTTAGAATCTCTGCCTTTGACAGCACAGGAGGAAAGGGGTGATAATAGTTATAGTTGCATTTCCTTTTCCTTACACTTACTATGGATTTTTTTAATGTGCAAAGCAAAAATCCAATACTATTTGTTTTCAAAGCTGTTTTAAATGCAAGGGAAGTGATGCCTGCAAGTCCTTATGGTGTAACAAATTTCCTGGACCAGTTTATTTGGGTGCGGTTTGATGTTAAGTTACTATAGACAACACCATAAATAATTTTTTAAAATTCCTGGAGATATGTGATAAATTACTATTATCACAGATTTTCTCTTATAGTCAGCATATTACTTGTTTTTTTTATTTCATCTTGTTTACATTTTTGTTAGATGTTTGGAGATTAGAAGAATGGTGATATCTGCAGAACTGTTTGCAGTATTAAAGAGATTTAGGTATTAATAACTAAGACTGGGTGAATTATATATTATTATGAAAGTCTACACAAAATAAATCAGTGGGAGCTCTGGGGCAAGGAGTTAATATGTAACAGATAAGGGATAAAAATTTTAAATAGAAAAATGTATTCTTAGCAATAAATTGAATTATTATAACAGGAAAGGGGGGATTTGCTACATTTGAAGAATATGTGAAAGCATTCAGAAATCATACTCTAATATATGTATTTTAATTCAAACGATTTAAATTTGGTGATGGTTCCAGAGAATTCTAGGGGAAGTTCTCATGAACACAAAACAAACCAGAAGAAATGAGCAGACCCAGCAAGCTCAGATCTTTAAAATGAAAGATTTGTTCATATCTGAAAATACTCAGACACAGCAAATGAAGAAAAGCTCTTACAAAAGGGATGTACATGTACAGAAGGGCATAAACAATGGTTGTGGTTTGAGCTCTGGCTGAACGCCAAAGCCCCCACGAAAGCCGCTCTCTCCCCTCTGCACTGGACAGGGGAGAGGAATTTTTTCCAAGGTGAGATAAGGACACTGAGAGAGAAAAGAGTCCTGTAGTTAAAGCAGGCTAAAACAGGCTCAAAACTGAAAGGTGATAAGTGAATTTAATACAGAGTTAAAGGAGTAAGCAAAACATTCTCTTAAACACTTTCTCCCCCCCGCCCCAAAATCCCTTCCTCCTTCCCTCTGAAAGTAAGGAGAACTGGAGGGGGGGGCTTTCCCAGTCAGTTCATTCCTCAGATGTTTTCTCTTCTTGGCAAAATATCTGGAGGGGAGGCAGGTTTTCTTCTCCCCTTACCGCAAGCCCTGTGGCATTTTTGCACAAGTTATTTTTCCCTCTTGGCAAGCAGCCCGCCAGGTCAGTGCTGCCCACTCTTCCTCCCAAGGCTGGGTTGGTCCAATCTTAGGGTGGGGGTGAAAAAGACTTTTTTTACCACAAATGGCTCCCTCAGTTCCCGGGAGCAAAGGCCTCGTTATCTGCGTCCTTGTTATCTGGGAGTCCACCCCTCCCACTCCGGCGTGGGGTGGATCTCGGCTCCTTCCTCAGGGTGCAGGCGAACACTGCATTAGTGCAGTCCTTACCACAGGCTGCATAGACACCTCTTAGCTGCCATGTTTGAAGCACCTCCTCCCCCTCCTTCTTCTTCTTGGCTGACCTTGCTGGTGTCCATACCTGTTGTTTCTTCTACGTGCTGTACTTCTTCTTCCCTGCCTATCTACATCTACTGGCGCGCGCATGTGCGTACTACTGTGACTCCTTCTTAAATCTGTTGTCACAGAGGCGTTACCTTCTGCTCTAATTGGCCCAGCTGTGGCTACCAGCACGTCCATCTTCAGAGCCATCAGGGACAGGCCCTGGCTGGACAGCTATGGAAGCTTCTGGCAGCTTTTTACAGGAGCCGTCTTTCTGGCCCCTACCACAGCCAAAAAGCCAGACACCCTGTCAAACCACCACAACAACTCATTCGGTACTCCATGTCAAATTAGCAGGATGTGGTTTTCTGTTACACACCATGGGACTGTCAGAACCTTGAAGTCAAAAGGAAGAAAACTTGGTGAACTTAATTACTAAAAGCATGGTGCAGGGGAAGTATGAGGAAAAAGAAGTGTAATGCAATTTTAACCACTTTATTATATAATAATAATAATTAAGACCATAAAATAATGTACACACTATGCAAAATGGAAAGAGTTTTTAATCTGAAGTATTATTATTACTTTCTAGTGTCAAAACAGAGCTTGAAAAATAGCGAATATTCAGTTAAACCTTAATCAAGAAAACGTATTTTAATATTAAAGTAGTTTCCTTGTGCAGCTTAGATGTAGAGGAAAGTATGTATTCTAGTACTGTCAGCATATTTGAAATAATTTGAGTAATCTTCCCTTAGGTATATTTTGTCAAAAAAAATTCTATTTGGTGTTCTGAAAACACCACTGATTACAAAATTCCCTGAAGAAACTGAGCTGAAGCACAGCATAATAGCAGTGACTGGGAGCTTGTAGGCATTTCCAATATTAATTTGAAAAGATTGTCAGTAAAGCAGTGGAGGGTCAAGTTCCCAAGAAGTGAGAATAGGGTTGATGAGTAGAAAGTGCCTATTCCAGGCAATACTCAAAGCTGGTATAAGAAACTTCTTAAATAACAATTTTTAGTGCCTATGACCTCTTTGTCCTCCTGTCATCAAAGATATTTCAAAATCCTTGCAATGCTACAGGCACACCACTTTTAATACTCTATATTTTAGCATATTTATATATTTTAATACTACATTTTCATAGTAAAATGCTTCAATACTAAGTAAATGTAATATTATGATAGGTTATTACAGTGAAGCATGTTTTTGTGTCTACCCAGAGTAAGGTAATAATGTTTATAAACCAATGAAAAAAACCAAACCATGAAACACCTTAAAAAAAGTTTTAACAGGGTAAAACAGCTGAAATATTTAGTGTGAAAACAGCTTAAACAAACAAAAATTACTCCACATTAGCAATCTTCAGACATTATTTCTCTTAAAAGAATGCAAACAAGTGGGATGGAAATCTTGAGGTTTTTATTGACTCCTATGTTTTTGGATTTCTATTATTTAACAACCCTCTGCTTTGTGGACTGTAGACAACAGTTAACATGAACTATTGAACTTTCCAATCAAAACGGAGGAATTAGCCTGGTTTCTTGTTAAATGTTTAATTTAGATATAATAAGCTTTGAAGTTTTGTTATCTATTACACCAAATAAATGCCTGTGTAGAGTTTACGTAGTTACAGAAGAAAATGGGCATTAGATCAGTCCGTGACTCCTTTTGAGGGCACCTGTCAGGTTTTAGGCTTTACATTCTCACTTGGCACTGTAAGAAAATAGGCTGTGGTGTAGCATCTTCTTGCCTGCTGCCTAAGGTGGGCACTAGCAAACCATGGTCATGGTGCCCACACTTGCTGTGAAGGAAGAGATGATGCTTGTGAGGCAGTTGGGAATTTCCCCCAGGTTCTCTGTGCAGGCAGGAACTGCCTTGGAAAGGTTGGGTTTTCCCTGTTAGCATCACCTGGTAAGGGAAGAAAAACACAAAGGAAGCAGCAGAGTAATCTCCTAGGATTATCTTGACCTAGTGCAGTTTGTTAACTCCTTACTTAGAGTCTTGTTTAGAGACAGAAAGTAAGTCAGAACTTCTTAAAAAATATTTTCTTGTTTCCAAATCAGTTCAATGAAGAGTCCTTTTCTGTACTAACAACAGTCACTGCATGGGCTGTCTCTTTGCTCAAGAAGAAAATTCTGCCTCTATCTCCCAGTGCTCTCAGGTCTGACATTACTTTGCCATGACATGAAATCTTCCATTTTCTGCTGGTCAAATAAAGCAAATTCTCCAACTTCCATCAGACCATGTGCATGAAAGCTGGCATGTCTAATGTTTGACACATTTGTTGTAAACAAAGTAGCAGATGTTACCTTACCCACGTATATTAGTTCATTAGAGAGCATATTTATTTCATTTTAATTTTGAATGTTAACTCTTATGTGCACTTTTCTTGCTAGCTAGAAAAGCCAATATGGATTTACAGTTAATGCCTGATGCTCCCTATTATTTTGCCTTAGATCTTGGGTTGTTTTTTCCTTTTTCATAAGACAGCAGGTCTGCCTTTTCCTTGACTCAGAGCAAAATAGTGTCCTTAAATGTAATCTCCTTTTTGACCTGGTTTTGCTTAGAACATGCAGTTATGCAATGTGTTTATATATATATATATATATATATATATATACATAAAGTTCAGAATGAGGAGTAGAAGGAAGTTTGGAACAGGAAGCTGGACTAGATCCTCTTGAGGTCCCAGCCTGAATTATCTTATGGTCTATCTGAGGTGGCTTACAAATCCTGGTGCCACGGGGAGACTGAGTTAATGATTCACTTCTGCATCAAAGTTTGATTCAAGTCATCCATGAAATGGGTTCATTGGTCTTGGCCCGAAGGCACAGCTTTGATTCTGAGCTGCTGTGCTGAGGTTATCATCCGCAGAGCTTCTCCAAACGGCGCCAGCACCCCCTGTGCCCGCCACAGGGTCGGCATCCACCGGGGAGCCGCTCTCTGCCCCTGCCCGGAGCTCCTCTCTGCCCTGAGGCTGCTCTGGGGGATTTAACTCTTACTGGGTTGTGTGTCACGACACCTCACCCAAAACTGTCCTACGTCTAAGAACAATTACTTGGGTTATGGGCTTGTAAATCCAGGGATTTCCACAGTCTGTCGGAAGAAGTTGTACCTAGGAAATCTCTGTTTAAATAATATGCCTTGGAGAACAGTGAACAGACAGTAGCAGAAACTTTGATTCTAGTTGATGAGATCTAGTTACAACCTCTAAGTTATGAGGTATCAGCTGTATTATATCTTTGTAATATCACTGTGACTCATCCGTGTACACTGTTATTGCTAGAACAATCTATTAGCAACAAATTAGTAAATAGTGAAAGATTTACCAGACGTTATTCCTTCAGTAGGTTAAAAACAAACCAAACACTGTATGTGTATTTTGTACAGTAAAGCAGTCATTTTTCTCCATAAACGAAATAGCTTTCAAAACAGAAAAGGGGTTCTGCTTCTTGAGCATGGCAAGTGAATAATGGTTTGGCTGCAGTGGTTGAAATCACAGCTTGATTCCCACCCTCCCTCGTGTCTGCCTGTGGATTGGGTGTGCAAGCACACACGATTTTCTGATGGGTTTGTGTTTTCTGATGATTCCCGGAAGTGATTCCAAAACTGAGATTGTAGTCATAGCTGGGAATATACCTGTCCATATGAACAGGGTACTCTTTAACCGGGAGTTAAATGGAGTTAGTTTGATAATGATCAGGACCTATTTTCTTTGCTCAGCAGCAAGAAAACTGACCTGACACACAGAAGGAATTTTGTTGTACTGCAGAGTTCAATTACTGTGGGAATCACTTGAATACACATCTGTGTTTAGTTAAAAATGGAATCTTGATTAAAAGCAATCAGCATAGAAACAAAACTGAAGTAAGCAGAGGATTGCAAAGCACAGAAAGGATATAAATCTGATAGCTCTAGCACCTGTAAACACAAATAATACAGCTGATACTCTTGCAACTCATTGTGTAGACAGAGACTTCAGAGGCACTTATCATCATACGTTGGGTACAACAGAGAAATTCCAGAGTTAAAGCGTGGTGAAATGCCAAAAAAAGTTACCATGAAAATTAGTTTATACATCAGTTTTCAAAATAAAAATATTTTAATTATTTTAGGACTGTAGCTGATGATTCTGCTCTGGGAGGTGCACTTCTACATCAGCATCAGAGACAAAAAAGGCCTTGGTATTTTTATTCACCTTCGATTGATTTAGACAGCTCTTAGCCAAATTATTCTTTAACAAGACAATATTTTATCATCCTCTAAATTGAAACAGAAATTCAGCCAAAAAATATTACATGAAGAAACAGAGGAATGTCTGGACTTCTAACTTGAAACTGAAAACTGTTTTCTTTTATAGTTAGAAATGCAAATTCTCTGAGATCTTTGACTAAAATGGGTAATATAAAGCTGCAGTTTTAATCTGTAGCCAGAGAACTACAAACCCCATAATTTCCAATCTATTCAACAGTATTTGTAACAAAAAAAATTAATTACTTTCATTTTTTTGTAAAACACAGAATGAAAAACCTTCTTCTATGTACCTGTGAATAATAAAGACATCTAGCAAGTTTTAGAAATTATCAACAGTTTTTGTATGATAAGTCTTAACTGCTTATTACCAATCTTTTCCCAGAAACAGACTGTATCTTTTTTCCTCGTTTCCTAATTTTGAAAACAGGCCTACAATTTTACATACCATTTTGCATTAGAGTGTATAATTCATCCTATTAATGTTCTCTCTTCATTCTTTTAATTACAGTTTTAAGTTTTTTATCTATCTTCTAATTTCCATGGAATTAGACATGCTAATCCATCCTTTAATAATATGTTTACATTTTGCTTCTTTCAGGATGGGAGTAAATTTAGGTGCATTTTAATTTATCTTTGAGTTCTGCATTTTCTGAAATTTGCATTGCAGATTGATATCTTTTTGAATATATGCATAGATATGTGCCCATATAGATATGTATCATAACACGCATACTGAGGATCAATGAAACCTCAGTGTAGTTTTACAGCTCCTCAGGCGTTATTTCTTTCAGAATTAATTATTGCTGCTGTCACTTCAGGGTAATAAAAAATACTAAATGGATGCCTTAAAAGCTATTGGTATTGTAGTTACTCCTGGAAACACCGGAATGTATTTCCTTGCAGCAGGGAATCGAGTCTGGGATGGCTCCCGGTGCCAGAGCCGCCTCACCTGCTCCGTGTTTGCCCATCCTGCGGGGAGGTCTCTGCCAGCTCCTGAGCCCCTGTTCCTCTGCACTTCTGCCCTGGGACCAAGTTAACAAAGCGTGATTATCAAACCTTCTGTCTTCAGCCGTCTGAACTGCGCCCAGCATTAACCACTTTAATAGGAATGAGGAAGCCAAAAAGGAAGCCATATATTGAACATTTCCCTTAAAGAAACAGAACTCAGGAGCTTCTGCAGTAGGTCAGACCTGCTGTATCTGTGTCCCCTGTGGCCATTGTTGTCACCAAGTACAAGACAGCTCTTGGGAGCCACTGGGTGTTCAGCTCTCGGGGTAACACTGCTTTCAGCCCTGAGACTGATTATTTTGTATCTGGAAGTATCAAGGCTTGCTATCCCTTTATTTTCTGTTTAGTTGGCGTGGCTCGTTAGAAGCGGAAACCATGTGTCAACTGCGTGATTGTTTGGGTTAATGTGGGTCCCAGGGCACTTGTGCTGGTGTGTTCCAGCTTTGTTTCACTAATTGCTGCAGAAATGTGCAGCAATACATGCAATATGCAAGGTGTTAAAACCCAGTTCAGGAAAGTACTTAAGCAAGTCTCCATGTATGTGTGTATATATATAGTCATGCTCGTTTCAGCCACATTGCTGATGGGTATAACTTGCTGTGCCAAAACTAAAACGCTTTAAATCCCCTTTTGTGGTAAGGCTCCTGTTCAGGATGCAGAGATCCTCTGAGGAATGTTGCTGCAGCAGTTTCTGGCATGGTATCCCCATCTTTCATGCCACGGGTTAACATGCCTGTGCAGGAGCTGACAGGGCAGGATGTGTGGGCACATCTCTCCTTTCTCTGGTGACAGGTTGGCATCTCCTGTTAAGCTGCTCTTGTGAGTGACCTCTGTGGGAAGGTCGAGGTTGACAGCTCGGGGCAGTAATGTCTTCAGCTGCAAAATTCCTCCAAGGATATGTCAGTACTTAGAGAACTACTAGGGAAAAATATGGGTGATCAAAGAGCTGCAGACAGAGGACTGCTGTGCAAGGGAGACCTTTTCATACTTTTCCGACCCTGCTTTTTGACACCCAACACGGCAACAGGCATTTGCAGTTAGAATGTGCCTTGCACCCTTTTCTTAGGCTCAAAGAAGAGTGTTCTGAGAAATCTGGGTTCCAGGATCTAGCCCAAGAAAGTGTGCCAGACACTAGGTTGCTGGTTAATATCACTAAAGTGTGGGATTAATTTTCTGCTTAAGGACTGGATATTTTATTTCCCTTTTTAAGTTGCACTGGTGATTTACCATTCCACTTTTAATTTGACACTCTGCTTTCTTACATTAATTTTCTGCATTTTGCATGCTTGTGCAGTGAGTGGCTTTTGCATGCTTTTTTATTTTGTTTTTAAAGAAAAGTGGTAAGCATGGATAGAAGCCATCATTCTCTTCCTCAAAGCAGTAGGCAACAAGGTAGTTCTCAACATTAAAATATAAGATGTAATATTACAGGCTGTAAAAGATAATGACCCATTATAAAATGCTTCAGGAGTTGAAGACTCCACCTTTTCCTTAAGCCTCACTAATTGTCCTGGATCAGACCCACGAGGCTGAAGCAAACAGATTGTCTTCATCATGGACAGGCTCCCTGTTGGACACTGACACAAAGATCTGCTGAGCCTTTGGTTTAACAAAATTCATTAATGGGGAGGTGAAATCTGAAGTACCTCTCAGGAAAATGAGTAAATCATAGAGCAATGATGTAATCATAGGATGATAGAATGGTTTGGGTTGGAAGGGGCCTTACTTGTTCCAATCCCTTCAGTGAGCAGGGACACCTTCCCCTGAGGTGTTCAACAGTGCCATTCCCAGTACTGATCCCTGAGGAATACTGCCTGTCCCTGCCCTCCACTTGGACATTGACCTGTTGTCCACAATTCCTTGAGGGAGACCACCCAGCCCATTCCCTATCCTAGTGGTTCAACCATCAAATCCATGTCTCTCCACTCTAGAGACAAGGCTGTCACATGGGATAGCATCAAATACTTTGCACAAGTCCAGGTAGATGACATCAAATACTCTTCCCTTATCCACCAGCGCTGTAACCACATTGTAGAAAACAAACATAACCATAAACTATTCCCATTTGTATGTGTGCTCTGTGTTTTTCCAGCAGTTTTAGGAGTTGTGAAAGACACAAGGTTTTGTTTATAACATTATGGTCATACACACATCACCTCTCACACTGTTGCACCTGCCTTCCTGACAGAAACATGCTTTGTTTTCCAAGGGGGACTGAATTAATATCTCAGGCTATCTCACTTTGCTTTTAAAATTATTACCTAAATCTAGTTTCCTATTTCTTCCTTATATTGTTCTATCTTTGATCACATCTATATCTGGGGAAAAAATGGAATAGGAAAGATAGCGATTTAATTAGTGGTGATGGCCAGAGGGTATAACTGTCATCGCAAGAATGAATGGCTGCTTTCCACTGCTAGCAGCAGAACCAGCAATACTGTATCACACAATTTATCTACCTGTTATTATTATTACACTGGGAATTCCCATGTGTGCTGATCACATACTTACCAGGTGATTGATTAGTCTGCTGCAAGAGAACTGAGCCTTTTCACAAATGTTTTCAGTATTTTCATTTGTAGCTCTTCCATTTTGTCACATCTTGTTTCCTCTGACTTGGACTCTAGAGAGATCTGTACAACAAGCCTATGCAGATTAGTTTTGCTACTAATGCACAAGTCCCCTGTAACTGATCTGTCCTTCCATTCTGACTAAACTGCTGCATTGTTTTCAGTGAATTAAAAATGAGCACTGCTGGTTTTTTTTTCTTCAGTAGGGATGTACATTTCTAATTTCCTGTTAGAGAAGTTGTTTACTAAAAATCTGTCTGTTCATTATTTGTGCTTATGAAGGTGGAGCAACTTCATATGCAGGGCATAATTAGCACTTGGAATTGTTTTGATCTACTTTTCTCTAGGTAAAGTCTTCACTAATAGAAGGTTTCTACTGGTGAGAAAACTCTTTCAGACTCCTGGCATCAAAGTCTGACTAAGTGAATGTCATTATTCTGCTAGGTTTCCAGTGCAGTGCAAATAATTCGAAAGACCTTTCCCAAACATCACTTTTTATGCTAAATTTGCTTGGGTTATTTGGTGGGGAGGGGGAGTTATGAAACGCAAAGTATTTAATGAAAAAATTAAATAACTGAAGCATAGAACTTCTCCCGGAGTTTGAGGGCTTTATAGAAAAGTGACACACTGAAAGAAATCCTCTTTTAGCTGCACATTAAGATAAGGAGAAGCAAATGGAAAATATCTGTCATTTGAACAGCTGCAAATATCTAAGAAGATGTTTCTTGTGGAAACCTGTCATGTGTTTCTGCTATTCTGAGGTGGCTGCATTAGCCACTCTGATGTAGCTCTTTCCTTTGATGCTCTGCCCATTACACCCTATTCCACCTCTTCAAGAACCTGGGGAACAGGACCCTCTTCTCACTCAGGGGTCTGGACTGGCTTCATTTTCACCAGGAACACAGATTGGGACATGGCCACATATAGATAATGTCAGACACCATGTCTTGAAAACTACCTACATATTTTATCTATTAGTGGTAAATTAAACAACTCTGATATAGTTGATGTCTTAGGATTTTCATATATTTGTAATCCTGCAATTCTGTAGTGTATAACTCGACTCCATACAGAGTGTTAGCTACTGTTTTTTCCCATTTTGGTCAGAAAAAACAATTCCTCTCTAGCCCTGGGAATAAGGACACCTTACTGTCTCAGGCCCCAAGTAATGTAAACAAAAGTGGGTTGGAGGGGGAGCAAACTTGGGATAAATGACATCGTTACCTGAAGCTGTAATTGGAAGATTAATCCCCAATATGCAAACAGACCAAACTTATAAAAATACGAAAACCCGTGACCTGTCATCCATTTTGGGTGAAGCCCCTGGGGGGCTTTGTCTACCCTAAATGTACCTGAAGGCCCTTCAATAAATATAACCACTTTTTAATTCTACTAATTTTGTCTGGCTTGCTTTTAGGTAGTCCCTGAAAGGTATCATAGTAACCCTTTGAAAATCAGATTGCATTTTCAGCTCTGTATGATAATGCTCCATTTACTTTTTCTCTGGCTTCTGGAGCACCACATTCCTTCTTTGTTCCACCTCATTTCCAAAGAGTGGAACAATCTCCTTTGTGTTGCTCTTGCTTTGCTGAAAGTTGATATCAAGCCAGACCCTTTCAAATTGCTACATTCATATAAGAAAAATGTGTAGAGATTGAAACAGAAACTCCTGCTCTAGGCTGTATTTTTGGATCTGTAGAACATATTTGGACATCATCCGTGTATCTTCCATTCAACCACCACCTAAATTTCATTTCACTTAAGCAAAGGAGGTGACAGCATTAATCTTCCATATTGATTAACCAGACAGAAAACATTTCTTTACATGATAGCAAAGTGACAGACTGATATTCAGACAATGAGTTCTGATGTGTTTAATTTGCCTCCAAATTGAACTGATAAGGTACAGAATACATGGACTGAAGTTGGAAATTAATTCTCATGTACAAGTTATTCTTGCTCAGACCAATAACAAAGATTCCAGACACAGGTAGAACAAATGGTTTCCACACAAAGTGCATAAATCCTATATAAATATATATATATATACACGTGTATATATTTATACATATATATATATATATACACACACTGTGTACTTCTAAGACTTTCTTTAGAATTTTTTTACTGATAATCTAATAAAATGTACAAGTGTCAGATTTCTTTTGAGTCTAGGTTATTATTCTCTCATTCTGTATCACATCTTCCTCAAAGAGGAACAGGTATCTGCAGGAATAAATTTGTACCTCTGTCAATGGAACTTTCAACCCCCTGAATTTGAAATTAAAAAGAGCACCACCTGATATAATTTCAATAAACAATTTACAGAATTGCCTCCTGTCTCCCCTTAATACAGAAAGTCTCCCATAACATGCAAATTAGAAAATGTGATGGAAACAAAAAATGGTCTTTGAAATAAAAAGACAATAAAAATTATAATCCTTAACTTATCCATTATTACTCTCTCCCTTCTGTTTAAGCCTCTTTGCTGCAATAATCAAAACTGCGTTTAGTCACTGATAAACATACATCGTAGATTAATTCCATTATTTTCCTGCAGGCCCTAGAAGTACCTTTTGACCATGATACAGCTTGCCCAGTGATTGACAAGTGTTCTGATAACTCGTTTCACAGGTTTTTTGCATCTTGAGGGCTGAATTGCTGGAGGCACAAGCTATGCAGAGAGAAAACCAAGTCTTATCTGTGCTTCCCAAACTCTTGTTTAGGTTTTTCCTCTTGAGCTTCTGCCTGCCTTTACTGATTTAATTAATGCCTCTATGTCCCCAGGTTACATACCTGCTGACTTTAAATCTGTTGCCATTTATCCTTTATTAAAGTAACATTCTATGCCTGATGATTTGGCTGACAGCTATAGAACTATTGCCAAACTCCCATTCCCATCAGAGATCCTTGGAAACAAGGACATTCGATTTTTATTTTTAATGAAAAGGGATAAAATTTATCTTAATAGTTAAATATCCTGAAGCTCTTCAGCAGATAATTAACTCACATTTCATTGACTTGGACATTGTTATTTCTCCTTTCATTCACGTCAGTGTTGCTTTGGAAAAGAAACTCTTTTAAAAGAGCCACTTGACTCTGCATGTAATGGTGAAGTTAAGGAAGGTATCCAATGGAACTGGCAATACCTTGAGGCTTAAACTTGTTTTTCTTGCTCTGCCTACCTTGCTTTGAAGTTTAAACTCACATTGGTTCTCAAATCCTGTCCAGGGGCTGACCATATGTCAGAGCAGAAGGGGACCTGCAGCAAAATGAAGAGGAAAGCATTACCATCCCTGGGAGTTTCCTGGCATTGGGGAAACTCCGTTGTGCAGCCTGATTTGTGAAAGATCCTGTCTCCTTCTGAATAAAAAAAAAATGTACCTATTATTTATTATTTTAAAACCATGATGTACAATATTTCTCATTAATGTCCCTGTAACTCGGCAAGGTTTGTGTCTATTTCCTCTACACTTTTTGCTGGGCTTTGACTGGAATGGGGTTTTTAGTCTTTTTCAAATCACAGGTTAGATTTTCTAAGAGAAGTGAACCTCTGCATAATAGATTTAAAGCTATTGATGAGGCTTCCTCCTCTTAATTAACTCTTCCTGAGGTTGTAGAAGCAGCCCATAGGCCCTTAGATGTCTGAAAACCATGAGAAGGAAAGTTCTAGACACGGATCCTACAGGACTAGCAGGAGTGGTTTAGGAGACAGTATTTCCCTGTCTGTCTCCATTTCTCTATGGCTTTCTTCAGTATTTCCAAACTAATGTTTCTGCACTCCTCCTTTCTTTTGTCTTTTACCTTAAGCTTTAATTAAATTACCCTTCAAAATACAAATTTTCATTTACTGGGTGTTAAATGTTAGGATAACACATGAATAAATGGATGTAAAAGTTTGATAAAGAACAGTTAATCTTGTGTTCACAACTTCATTTTAGCCTAAATCCAACTGATCTTTCAAAATACTCAGAGGGCATTAAATGAAATTAGCAGGAGGTAGATGCAAAGGAGCTTATTCTTCATACAGTACAAAACGGTACAGAATGTCTTTCTGCAGGTGTCGAGGGTCCTAAAACTTAACATGTGTAAAAAGTGACTGGGAAATATAATGAAAGAAAAATAATCCAGTGAGGAGCATTAAATAGGAAGATGCCAGACTTGCCTCAGAAGACCCTGAACTGCAAACTGCTGGAAGCCAGGAGAGTACAAGTTAAGGACATTTCACTTGTTCTTATTCTGTTCTCAGACATGCTCCTACTTCTGAACTTTCCTACCCATTGAGAGAGGGGAGATTCAGTGTGATCCTATAGTATTCTAATTTTCCTATTTAAGTGCTTTTCCCCCTTGACCCTGTCTTTCTGTTGGACAGCTTCAGGATTATCTCCTTGGTTAAACATTTGTTACCTATAATGCTTTAACACTAGGTATTATTCTAGATGTATTCATTCAAATGTTACTACTCTAGATGGCACAGGTGTTTCTGTTGAAATTTCTATGCCTGATTTGATTTAATCTTTTTAACTACGTTTGTCCAAGATTTAACATTTGAGTGAATAAAATTAAAATGAACCTCAGCATTTGAAACTAAGTTTGGGAATCCCATCTGCCATAAAATTTGTTTTAAACGCAGCAAGTTTGGAAAGCACTGAAATGCCAAAATTATGACTTTGCTCTGTAAGATTGGCGTCAATTCCTTTCTTTTCTTTTACTGTTCTTAGATGCTTTCAAGCTCCAATTGTAGTTGTATTTATAAGTAGATTTTATACTTTTGGAAGATGACATTATGCAAATAATCTACTGCGATCAAAACTATAAGATGTAGAGTCTGAAATACACTGAATAATTCCTGCAAATATTGATATAAAAAGTCTTTGGCTTCCTTTTCCCCCACCATATCTGAGCACACTGTGAAACAGGATCTCAGAATCTCCTAAATAAGTATTTTTGTCATTGCAGAAGAAAGCTGTGTATAGGTTTGAATAATACAAAATGTCATCTCAACTGACATCTAACAGTGTGAATGGATCCAGATTGCAATACAAATAAACAGGGAGAATACTGGAGTTAAAAAAGTGGAAAATAAAATCTGAAGTGGATCCCAGTATATATTGTACTGAAATGAAATGAAAGCATTTTGAATCCTTTGATTCTTTTTCAAAAGTTTGCTTGCATTTGAAAAGGGTTGAAAGAAGACCAGATGGGTGTGAACTGCTTTACTCTTTATGAAATGAGTATCCTGCTTAGGGTGCTTAGCATGCACATAGAGACAGTTTCAAATATTCATATTGTTATGTCAGGAGCTGGAGTTAACTGTGCATTTAGCAAGAAAAAACTATAGCCAAATGTTGCCTTGACACCAAAAGAAAACATTCATGGGGAATTGCCATTTAAGAATAATTTTTCATCTCTTTTTTTATTTTGTAAATTTCAGGTTCATCAGTCTCAATTAAGCAGAGAAATGAACATCTAATTTTTCCATATGATAACTTTACATTTTTAAATTTAGAAAATTAAAACTAAAATACTTTAAAAAGCTTAAATGCCTGGAGCAAGAAATATTTCAAAATTATTTAGCAAGTCTTCTAACGTATTGAATGAAAAGTAATCATGTTTCATAAAGCAGGGTGGGAAAGTAGAGGGAAAACTGTGTCCAGGTCAGCTAATCTCTGTAGAAATTTAGCTGTGGTGTGGTCAGACAAGGTAGCCACTGTTCTGGGCAAACTCCAATATGGGTTTTCTTGGGATGGAGTAAGATTTCTCTGGCTACTGCACCTTAGTCTTTGCTGCTGTCTTTTGTCATTAACGTTGTCTTAATGGCCATATTGGAGGAAGACAACCTGAATTAGCCCAGGAATCCAAACTCTGTCTGCTCCATACAGAGCTGCTTTTTTGGAAGAACACAGTCTCTCTTTTTGTTTTTTGTTTTCATTGATAGCAGTTTGCTACACCTGTTCTGGGCTGCTCTGTTGCTTTTACCATGTCAAGCCTTCCATCACCCCTGTACTGGACACTGGAGCAGAGGTTGCCTTCTCATTCCAAGCTGCCTCGGGCCAGATTTTCCATTGTCAGGGTTTCCTGACACTTTCTGTGCTGGTTGCTGCCTGCCTTGAGAGTGGGGTGGGTCAGTTCCCAGTATGACACAGGAATGGAGTTCAGGTGGATCACTTCATGTGTTGGTGTTTGGCATTTTCAGCAGCTGATTTCTGAAAGGGTTCAGGCAGGAGCCTCTTGCTTTGGTTTTGGCACCAGGGAGTTACACATTGAGCGTTGCTGCTCACTTGGGTTTGCTCCAAATCACGGCAACACACTGACAATGGCACATTAAGTTGCCTTCTGCTCCTTGTTACAATTTTCAGTTAATGATCAGCATGCTGAAGATGTGGCAGCCTGGTTGATGCCTCTTAGCACCAGCGACCTAAGTATTAGATTTCCCTTGGCACAAAGGGATATGGATTTGTGAGGGTTCTGCAATCATTTATCTTCCTAAAAAGCACCAGTTTTTCTGATACAGTTATAAGCAATTTCAAGACTCTATTTAAAAGAGGCTTAGGGTTCCACTGGCAATAACACTGGGTGTCAAGGCTGAGGCATGTTGGCAGAATGGCATTGGGAAACACTTTTCTTCCTGCCTTGTGCTGCGCTCTGGCTACTGTTATAAATCTGTTGGTTTAATAATCATTCGCATTCACAGACACAATAAAAGGAAGTGCATCTGACTTCATAATTTTCATTTTAGGTTTTTTGGTTTCTGGCTTCAGATGTGTCTTTTATCTTCACTTTGTCTCTTCATTTATATTCAGAGAAACCTCATTCAAATCCAGCAAGCAATTACACTGTGGTGTAACCATGAATAATATTGCTGTTTACACACACTTAAGATAGCCCATTCCTTGACAGGGAATGCTATTATGTAGATTGATACTGCCTTTTTTTTTTTTTTTAATTCTGTCTCACTTGCTATCCATCTTTCTAGACTTTTATGAAATATCTGTCTTCATTGCAACCTTCCATTAAAGCTGAAGTTCATGTTTTATCCACTCATGCATTCTGCTACTGCTTACAAAGCTGGAGAGTCCATGCAAAGTTCACAAAGTCACTTACAGAAAACTAAAGTATGATGAGACTAAATCATGGAGAACTCATCTATAGATAGAGTGTTAAAGTGAAAACATTATAACAGGCAACCTTTCATCCTTTTAAAACACAGAACTAATACTGAAATCAAGAGGAATTTTGTATCTAAAAGTTCACAAGCTTCAAGTGGCTCTAAGTCTTTCTGTTAAAACAAGCTGTTTACTTTTATTATTATTTACAGAAGAAAAACAAACAATTTTTAGAAAATCTTTTATGACCTGAATGAACATGATTTCATGACTTTCAGTTAAAAGGAGTTCCCTCCAGCATCAAACTGCAGCTTTTCTTTCAGTTCGGTAGGCAAAAAAGAATTTTAGAAAAATCTCATGCTGAAATTAAAGTCCCTTCCTTACATGTTTTTAGCAATCGACTCCTTACTGTGCATCAGTTTTTCAAATTATAAAAATCTGTGAAGATCTACTAAGGGATCCCACACCACCGTAAGTTGCTCAGGCCTTTCAGAACCCACCACTTGCTACCATTGACTGGTTTTGTTCCAAAAACTGGGATTAGCTATTGCTAGAACTTGAAAGAAAGCTCTTCACTTTGCTCTCTATTTTTGCAGTCAGAGACTTGTTCTCCCTTTTTCTTTTCTTTTTTTTTACCTTTTCAGAATGTCTAATGAATGGCATTTTATTTAAAAAAAAAAAAAAAAGAGGGAGAGAAAACTGTTTAGTAATAAGTCTGCAACTGGCTTACAACCTGGTAACTTCAGTTGCTTAGAAGATAGAGTCCATTGGAAAAGGGAAATGATACATTAGAAATGGAAATAACTTCATGTGCAAGCTAGGATTTCCTACTATGTGTTATTTTATACTATAAATATTTATGTAAATTTATGTAAATAATGGATAAAATTAATGCAACAACAGATAGCATGTTAGACCACAGAATAAAAGATTTTAGGTAATTCTTTTTGTTGAGGTTAGAACAGTTAGTGCAGCAGAAAAAACTTGCTGCAGGAGTCAGTAATGGGCAGAGGAACTCTACCAGAAGAGCTGAGTGTGCAGACAGAACTGTGGTACTGGGTTGGTAATCCAGCCTGTTCAGATGTTATCCTTTGCATTTACAGAACTCCATGGGTTTCACCAAAGTGCTTGGACCCAGAGGCCAGTGCCATGAATGCTCAGAGCAAGTGCAGCTGTAAGTGCAGAGCCTCTTCCCCTCTCAGCTGCCTGTCTGGTGTGCAGGAGCCTCCAGGGATGAGCCGATGCTGACGGGGCCAGCAAGGAGGGTCTGGGAGGATGCCATTGGGAATAATGCTGCCTTGTTGGGAATCAAACCCCTCTGAAGGGATCCTGCTGGTACCTGTGGTGAAGCAGTTGACTAGTTTATTCTAGAATTTACGATGATTTTCAGGGTATTGATCCAGTTTATACTTCTGGCAATTTCTGTTTCTCTTCAAGAATCAAGCACGTATATAAAAAATCATCCTAATTTAAAATTATGATTGCCAGCATTATTCAAAAAATATCACCAATTTCCCTGTGAAATAGCTGAATAATTGTTTTACATTTACATTTATAAATATTAAGTGACCTATTCTCTAGTTTAATGAGATCAACAAGCTATCTCTACATTGCAGACTGAATTGTAGGTGTGTTTTTTATATTTTATATATAATTTTATTCAACCAGATCTAGAATATTTATAGAGTGTGGCTGTCTGTGGATGGTAATACTAGCACAAAATGAAAAGATATACGGCATTCCTTGGCACTGGCTGTGAAGAGAGAGGGATCATCAGCAAAACAAGCAAAAATAAAAATCTTGTTTAATGTTACTCTTTGAACACCTCAAACACTTTACTAATAAAAACCACGATATGGGTTTACAAAACTGAACAAAATGATTCTCATACAACCAGCACCAGCAGGACAAAACAGTATCAAAACAAGTATTGACCAATTAGTGGCCAAAACCTCTACAAAGTTCTAGTACTTTCTTTAGATGCACACTTGTGGTCACATTCGTAGTTTCTGTTATTTAGGCCAAAGTCTTTCACATTTTAAAGATAAAACACCTGGGAGGAAACTGTTCATCCTAGGAAAGAGTAGTTTTTATTTTAATTTTTTAGGAAAGGCTTTAGGGGATAAAAGGGACAGAATTAAAATAATCTCTGTTACTGCTAATTTGAGTTTCCTAGTGTGGTGTTCATTTGCTAATGGTGAACTCACTGAGAAAAGAATTAACATGCTTGGTGTTTTCTGTAGCAAATGTGAGATACTTGCAATTAAACTTTTAAACAGTTTTTCTACTCCATCAATAAAAGTGTATACAGGCCTGCTTTGTAAGCATGGCTTTGGGCTATGCTTTTTACATGCACATCAGTACTGTTGGTATAAATTCAACTTGCATTTAGTTTATGGTGCTCTCTCTGTAGTGGGTTAATACCAATAGCCTGGATTGCTGGAGTCTCCTGAAAGGGGAAAGAAGTGTCACTCTTTTGTCAGTGTCACTGGCTTTTAGAAAGGCCTCTGTGCAGCCGAGGGTCTCGTGTAGGCAGCAGCCCACAGCTCCAGACCAGGTCAGAAGAGTGAATACTTGCAGAATTGCAGAGCACATGGACCCCTAGCAGTAGTTTTAAACACATTGCAGATATGTGCTGGTGGTTACAGAGGTAATTTTAAAGAATTTACTCATATGCCTTATGATCTTGTTGTAGGAAAGTAGGAAAACAAAGACTGTAGGTCACCTTTCTCCGTGCTGTCTTTTGTAGGCTAATGGCAACATTTCCTCAAATATCATTTAGAGCTGTTCTGAAATTACAGGCATAGTAGTGCATAACATTTCCTTTTGTTTTTTCCTTATCCCTCTAATCTTTCTCAGAGTAGTCTTTGATGGAGTAGATGAGTCCATCCTCTGTGCTGTGTAAAGAATGGGTGATGATACTTTAAGTTACGCAGATATGCTTGGAATATATCTTTTGTTATTTGGTTGGTAATTTCTGCGTGCCAGAGCTATAGATTTTCATGTTTTTGACATTGTTGCAGTCTGACTAATAAATTCTAAAATCCTTCTCTTTCCATGATTTCCTTTTTTTTCTGGGAAAGCCCACTGATTTAACTAATGAATCCAGTGCTGATTTCTGAACAGCTGCTAATAATAAGAAAATTGTCTTGATGGTTATTCTTGACTCTGGAGAATGAGCATGCAAGTAAGTTGTTGGGGGTTTTTTGTTGGGTTTTTTTTTTTCATTTTCCAGGATGTTTGGCTCATTTGGAGAGCTCTCATGTCAAATCCCTTTTATCTGTAATTACAAAGCATTATGATTTCATCTTGGTGCCAAGGGACAGCAAATGCCTGCAGGGAGTAGAAAGCCCATTTATTTATCTTAAGGCCAACTTTTGGTCACAGTGACATCATTGCCTAAATTCTCAGTTAATTTATCTGTTTGGAGCTTTAACCCTGTGTGCTTCCCAGGACTGCCTAGAGTTTGTCTATGAACTCTGCTGGGAGCAATTGGGAACATATTCCTCTCCTTACCTTTTTTTTCCTTTAAATAGTATAGACAGTATTTGTCCCAGGAAACTGACAGTCAAATGACAGGTTATTTTATACTTTTTAACTGAACTAATTAACTTTTTAACAGAACTAATACCACAGAAAATGAACTGATTCATCCTAAATGATTGAGGAAATCCATTTCAGACCAGGAAATGAAACCTGTGGTTTTTGGAAGCCCTGTCTTGCTTCTTGGTTCAAAGCCTGTCCTACCTCCCTTCTCTACTCTTCTGCCCTTTCAAATGCTTTCATGGAATTCAGAGCCATGATTTATTCAGATTGTAGCTCTAAGCTGACTTGCAGAGGCAGGTTCTTTCCTTACCTCTGAGATCACGTCATCTGTGTGGGATGTTATATTGCAGATCAGGATTTTGACCTTTTAAAGACTGTGGCTGGCTGCCAGGGAAGGACATGGAATGAAAGAGCTACTGTTAGATGTAAAAATGAAGTTGATATTGGTAATGTATAATAAGACAGTTAAAGTAGTTTGTGCCTCAGGATTCTTTGTTCCCAGACAGTCTGTAGTGTGTCTGAATAGATGTGCTTTTAGCTGCTGCGTAAATCTGTCTGGGCAACATTATGCACTGATTTGCAATTGCAGTGTAACTACACTGAATTTGGGGGAAACAGCAGATACCTTTAAGCTACTAATTGCAGCTTTCATCTGCTGCTAACTGATAAAAGAACATGAGAAAAACTCATTCCTAGGGAAATAGACTTTGCCCCATCTTTCTGCTGGGCCTTGAAGAGAAAATAACAGAAGAGCTGTAATGGCCTTTGAATGGTCCATCTTTCTTCAAGAAGGGTTCAACAATATCTAATCATTCTTGACAGAATCAGTTCAATGTTTCTTTAAAATCATTTAGCAATGGAAGCTCCACAGCCTCTGTATATAATGCATTTCATTGCTTGTCATTCCACACCATTCAAAAGGGTTTTCTTTTGATACTTGACTAAATTGTGCTTATACCAGTGAGAGGTTTTTTCCTGTTCTGGTGATGTACGTTATTTTTCTCTTTTCAGCAACTCTTTACATAGATATAATAATGTCATCTAAAACATGATTTAATGTCAGTTGCTGACTATATCGTGTCTTCTTAAAAAAAAATTCTCTGTGTTTTTTAAATATCAAGGGACCAGTGTCAACCTCAATGTTTATATATGTCACTCCTTACCTGCACTGCCAGTGGTATAAGCAGAGAAACTGAAAACTCTCAGAATAACCCAGACTGGAAGGGACCTTGAAAGGACATCTGCTCCAACCTTTCAGGGGGAAGGGGGCCTAGATGTCATGATCCAGCATCCTGTTTCTCAGGTCTTGAAAATCCAGTGATAGGGACTCTGCCACATCCCTGGCAAGGTTGCTGCAGTGTTTGATTATTCTCACTGTAAAAAAAAAAAATCTTTCTTTCTTTCTTTTATTGAGATGAAATCTCTCCCAGTGCAACTTGCACCCTGTACACCTTGTCTTCTCCATGTGGCTCCTTGTGAAAAGAGAGCATCCATCCCCTTTTAGTCACGCTTTGAAGTACTGGAATAGCACAGTTAAGTTCTCCGTGAGCCTTCCCTTCTCAGGGGCAGTTAGGATGAGACCTAACTCTTTCTGTATTCTAGACAGGAACCCTTTTATCCTCTTTTCAGTGCTCTCTTACAAAATATGTAATCTGTACACAACACCTGTCTTCAGTTATCTGTTCTGTAGTATAAACAACTGCAGTTTTTTCATTGTTTTCCTCAGTTTGTTTTCTTTAAACCTTTGTTTATTCATATTGATTGTTTAAGTAATAACTGATTATAATAACTTTATGGATTTCTTTCTTCCCTGATACTCTCCAATTGACCTTTGCATGTCTGGAATCGTGATGGCCTGGCACAGTATGCTAGCTGAGCATTATTACATCTGAGCAGAGTGGGAAGATTACTTTATGTGATTTTACTATTTGATCTGTCTGATTCTCTTGACTCATAGGCAGCTATTACAGTGTTATAATTTCAAGCCCTGTTTTGCAGTTCTGCTGCCTAAACTGTTATTCTGAAACTTACTTGTCTATGCTCTTGTTCCTACCTTTAATATATAGTAACTGTGTGTATATGATACTGTGCAATAGTCCTCAGTGCTCCATTCTGTTCAGTTCATACCTCCATGCTGTATGATGAACACTTCCTGATTCTTCTATTGCTTTCCCCTATTTTAAGCTGACAGGAATTACATATAAATGTAATGATTTTCCTTAATGACTTAAACAATGAGTCACAAATACATTTTGATAATTTAAAGTAAACTTTTGAAGAATGTTGCTTGATTTCTCTTTACGGTTTATTAGAAGCTTAATGATAATTGTGTTCTTCCATTGAGGTAATATTTTACAGTACGCTAATTTAACCCACATTTCCCTAACTTATTATGTAAATGACACAAGCCAGAATCAGAAATTTTGCTAAAGTATCTGATATCTACTGCTACTTGCCGCCTTTTGGATTGGAGACCTCACCATTAATGAGGAGTTGACTTTTAAGATGTCACTGGGTGAATTCAGGGTGGAAACCTGCACCTCTATCAGCATGCTCAGAAGAAATTTTCTCTGCTTACCAACAAAGCACCAGAAGAGCTTTGTTGGTAAGAGCTAACACTCCAGTTGGCCTGAAGTTTTGGATGAGAACCTTATGAAACAGCTTTCTGGCAATTCTTCTCCTGTTGCTGAAAGAATGAGATGATGAAAAGAGATGAGAGCATAGAGCTCCCCTCTCTATCACAGCTTCAAGCCTTACATATAGGAATATGCACAGAGGAATTAGGATTCTGTGTGTATATGAAATACTCTCCCAAGGGAAATAGGCATGTCATGCAGCTTGAGAGATTGTACAGCCTGAAAATAGTAGAAACCATGATATGGAATCGTATGCTAGGAGATAAGATGCTCTTTATTTCCATCTGTGCTTTAGGGGTTGAATTGGCAGCAAATTCAAAAACCTTTACTAGGCAACAGGAAAGATCAAGAAATATAGTATGTGCATAGCAGGGCTTTTGGCAGGACAAAGTGTTTGTCCTAACTTGGTAATGGAAGCAAGGCTGAGGCTTAATGTAAAGCATGCACTTTCCAGATGTTTCGTGGTTTGGGTTTTTTTTTAAGATCTCAGGCTGTGTCAGTTTTTGTAGAGTCTTTATGGACAATAGTTTTTTGACCTCTCATTAAAATGTCTTTTTCCAAGAAAAACCCCAGCAGCATTATTTTTCTGGCATCCATTATCGTGTGACATATGGATGTGTCCCTCTGTGGAGGTTGTGTTGTCTGTCTCAGCTGCTATTCCACATTGATAAAAATATTGGTTCTCTTCTCACTTGTATATATTAACAGCTTGGGTGTAAGTGAACATATATGACACAGGTTCTGGAGACTTATGATCTCCAAGAGGGAAAAAATACCTCTGTTTATTATGGTGTCTCTCATGTGGGATTTCTTATGCAGCTGACAAAGGGGAAATTAGCAGATGGTGTAAAACTTCTCTAGTTATTAACAGGCAGCATTATCAAGTGTATATGTTTTTCCTTACTGCAGCCTGGTCATTTCTGAAGTTTTGTAAGCTTTCTCTTGAGATGTGATTTTTTTTTTTTTTTATAATCTGGTTTTTCCTCTACTTTCTTTTTGTTGGCAGATATGCCCATTCTGATATTAACAAACCCAAAATCTAACAGCCAAAAAGAAAACACCAACCAAGTCCCAGAGGCAGTGCAGAGGAGAAAGGGAAAAAACATTACATCTTTATGAAGTAGTGTCCTCTGTCTGCTTAACCATGTTAATGCCAGTTTACTTCTGCTGGTGTTGCTAATCTGCTCCTTGGGGAGCGTTCTGAGATGCTGACAGTGTGAACAGGAGGTGTTGCACACTGGGCTGTCTTGTCCATGGTTTTCTCTTTTTTTTTGTTTCTTCTTTTCTTATATATATATATGTATGTATGTATATGAATACAGGGTGCAACATGTATTCCTCCCATTGCCAGATAAGACAATAGAAAAAAATTTTTGATGATATTGATTACTGTAATGTTTTACACAGAATAGGTATCCAGTTTCATATCTCTTTTTTTTTATTTTTTTCTGAAGCTTGACCCATCCTCAAAGGTCACTGTTGAAGAGTGAACAAATGTAATAGAACACACTGGAAATCATTATTGGAAAGTTGACTTCATCTCTCCCTGAAGTTGATTAAATGCATTGGTGACACTTCACCCTCTGTAGTATTCTTGTATGAGGAAGTATTTTTATACAGTGGTTGTGGCTGTAATGTTATAGATATGAAGAATGGGATTTGAGCTGGTAAAACACTCAATATTTTCTCTTTACTAAAGTGTAGCATCCCCTCTCTTCTACCTGTTCACTCACAGTCCATACAGACACAATTTCTTTGCAAATATATGTGTATTCTCTTCCTATTATGTAAAGAAACGTGTTTAAAATGGCAGAATAGATTTATAGGACCTTTGGAAAAGGCAAGTTTTTATATTGCTAACCTGTCAACAAAGTGCAACCCCAAAGATAACTCAACAGTGATTATCAGTAGATTTGGGGGTGATAGGGGCATTTTCTGCTAATACTCCTCTTGTGTGTCTTTGGAGAATGATAGCTCATCTAATAAAATAATCAGTTAATAATAAGATGCATTGTACACAGTGAAGTAAAAGCCTGAGAAATACCAGTATTTAGTCTGATGCTCATTTTGTGTAGAAACATGAAAAACATCTTAGTAGGTAAGTTGCTAAATATTAACTAAAAGTCAAAGAAGCTGAAGAGTGTGTAAGATGGGTTTTGAAGAAGCGAGGGAGCAAATCACAAGGGAATTGAAATTGGGCTTCAAAATTCAATGTATTTTGCTGCTGTTTGTAGAAAGTGATAAGATTTATAGCTGCACTTTGACTTTATTCAGACGTCAGGATCCAAATGGCTGGAGTAGCTGCCTTTCACAAGGCCTTTGAACATGCACATTGAAGCCAAGCAACAGCCTGAGAGTGGAACCTTCCCCACTCATTATGAGATGTGTCAAAGGTATGAGACATCAGGGAGATGAGATGAGGTGCTGGCAGGATAATCATGTTTTGCTATAAGGCAATGTTGCAGCCATTATTTTGTTGAACTGCAGTCTCAGCTGTGACTCAGTCTAGAAGATCTGTGCAATCCTGTGGTGTATCTGCTGCATTTCCTGTTCTATGCCATTTAGTTGGTGTCAGGTTGAGAAAAATCACTTGTAGTGGAGTCTAAAGTTCTGCATATCAAAGGGTGAACGTGTGTTGTCTGTGGGCTTTGGTTTTCCATACACTGACAATCCTGCCACTAACTCCGCAGTGCAGGCTCAGGGCCTTTGCTGTCACAGTCATGCTGTACAATGTTGTGCCACTTGCTGTGTTCAACAGGGCACCTTTGTTATGAGCACTCTTAGCATTGTGCTTTTTAGATTCATCTCTTAACAGGAATAAAAAAAACAAAGCCGCAAAAACAAACTCATAAATCTCTGATAGTAAAAAGCAGAACAGTTTGCTCTGCATAGGCAGACTTGTGCAGAGTCTTGTGCATCACAGCATACACATGCTGTCTCTGTCTTAATGAACCCTGTCAAGTTGCTCTGTATCATCCTTAGTATTATTCCCCAAGCAGTAATGGCAAAATACATTACAGCCCTAAAGGACACTTTTCATCCCTGAAGTTTAGACTGTTTCTCCTTTTGAATGTCACATTCTTTAGTATGTAATTTTCAAAGGCAGTAAAGTAAATTAGGGAACTAGATCCCATCTTCAAAACTGATATAAGGCCCCTAAAATGCAGGGAGGCAGTTAGGTGGATTTTCCAACTCAGTGTTACCCTTTGATGGTGTTGCAAACAAAACTGTTTTAGGGAGTCAAGCTCCAAAGCTCAAGTGATTGATGTAAAATGTATCTGTGCATACGAGTGCACAGAGAGGGGTTATTGCCCAAGACTACTGCATTGGCATGGAAGGTGAGAGCCCAGGTGGGGTGCTGTGTGTGAGGGGGTGCTCAGGAAGACTGCAGGAGTTCACTGCAGAGCATCAGTTGTGAAAATACCACACAGTTCTCCTGACCTCTTCAAAGGGGTGGTGGAAAGTAGCTGCTGACTTGTGACATATGGCAACGCCAGTACTGATGCCACAGTAGCTCAGTCTCCATTTATATCTTTGAACTGCATGATTTTTTCACTCCTAGTACCTGAGGGAGTCAACAGGCTGTCTCTGTGCTCAGTAGTCAGTGCAGTCTCCTGCAGAACATGTATGAAAAACCCCTGCTGAATTGTAACACTGACTTGAAAAGAGGAAGAAAAGCAGCCATCCTTGAGCTCTCTCCTCACCCCTGTAAGGACAAAGCAAAGTCTAGCTTCTCTTCACTTGTGGCAGAGAAAAAAAGCACAATTAATCATAGAATCATAGAATAGTTTGAGTTGGAAGGGACCTTAGGGATGGATCATCTAGTTCCAACTCCCCATCCAAGTTTTCACAATTTCTGTGTTGTCTAAACAAATAATAAGGAGCAGATAAAGTGCTCTTTCCTCTGGGGACCAATTACTTCAGGGAATATATTCACTAAAAATGGCCAAAGTCTCTCTAATAAAAATTACTGTGATCAAAATGCTAGTATAAGCCCAAATACCAGAGAGTGAACTAAGGCCAACAGCTGCATGCAGTGAAAAGAAGAACGTGCTTCTGCTCAGGGAGTGTCAGCGACTCCACTCACACACTGCTGCTTGGGAGGACTTGTATCCTTATAAAATAGTGCTGCCAATGACCACTGAAAGGCTCGCGGTTATTACTGGTTTTCAGTTTTTGTTTGTAGTTCAACCTCAGATTAAACAGCAGCAACACTGCCTGACATTCTCTCTTGGTTTGAAATCATTACTTTTGGTAACATATTGTTCTCCCAGCCGTATTTATTGTGAGGGATGCACACCAGGCTTGGTGTAAAGGTTCAGAAGATGAACACTGCCAGCACAACATCAACCCCTATTAATGAGCACCAATGACTCTTACAGTGTAAATGCAGGCAAAGTTGCTGAGTTAAGGCAGCTGGTGTTGACTGTGTGTGTAGCAGTGAGCGTATTACAAAATGGATAGACAAAAACTGAATTCTGACTCTGAATTCTAGCTTTACTAAAAAAAAACCCACACAAACAAAAAAAACCAAAAAAACAAAACAAACAAACAAACAAAAAAAAAAAAACAAAACAAAACAAAAAAAAAAAAAAAACCACAACCCTGTCATAAAATGATTGTTTTGGGATGAAAAATTGGCTTCAAGTTCCCTGCAGAGAAAGAGAGGTATGGAACCTTTCAATGCATCCCTGAAGGGCCTGACTTAGTACAGCTCTGCTTCATGCACTGAGTACAAATAGCATTTCATTCTTTCCTGGTATGTGACTAGAGAGCAGCAGTGATAGATGGGGGTTCTGAACCTATCTCAGCCTCAGGTTAGTCTGAATCCATGGCTTCCCCTTCCCTGAATGGGTCCCTAAGCTCTAAACGTGAAAAATTAAATTCAAGGGAGAACACCTTGCTTTTGAAGCAATACCTCTTCTTGTTAGAAGAGAGGTCATAGGATGAGAAGGGCCTCTTCAGGAAGCCCTGGCCTGTTGAAGATTGTTTATTTAGCAGATTCTGACATAAGAAAAATGCCCAGAACTAGGATCAGGCTGTCACAAAGGGTTGTCGTTGCGGACCAATACATCTGTCTTGTGCTTTGCTAACATGATGGGGCCTGCACAGCTGAATGAAGTGTGTCAAACTATTCATGGTGCATCTTCTGCAGATGTGTTTGCTGGATCCATCAGCTGCCTTTATCTGACAGCAACTTTTGTGCAGATATGGGATATAACCAGTACCCTAATTTGGTCCTGACTTTCATTAATGCAGCTGGATGGGGAGGAAAGGCATGGTTTAATGCTAATGTTACTGATTAAGTTGGCAAGAATGAGGACTCATCTGGAGTCTGAGAAAGATTTGCTGAGAAAGACTTGAATCTGGAAATCTCAAAAGCATGAAGCATGAATTCCAAGAATTATTTTTACAGACACTTTTCAAATTAGAGCTGTATGACTCTCCCATTGATAAAAATAACAATGTTCACTTTTTGATAATGTGGTACTCATCCTGTGAGCACATTTTCAGCAGTGATATATGAGATTATATAGTTTAATACAATAATGTTTCCTGTCATAACTGTTTTTAGCAAAATAAAATTATCTATGCCAAATAGAAAGATGATATAATTACAGTGAAGACTATATTTATCACTGCAAGTCCTTCATGTATTCAAGTATAGAGACCAGGATTAAATAAAGTGCGCAGCATTGTGTGCAAAAGGGATTTGTGGACTAGGGTTATTTATTTAGTACCCAAAATTAAATAACAATTCTATAAGAACAGAGCAAAGCATGAAGCTTTTCCCTGATCTATTAAAACCTAAAGTTGTGAGTCATGGAGACACCTCGTAGTGTGAAATCTCATGAGACCTGATCCTCTGTTTATATAAGCCATCACATCTTCAGTTTGTGTAAGCTCACGATCATGCTCTAAAGATTTAGTCATGAGAACAGATGTTTCCGGGTTAAAGGGCTCTAAACCAGAGAGCCTTTAGATTTTAGACTCCCTAGCTCTGTATATGGACCATCATCCTTTCTTGACAGTGCACTTTGCTGTTTGTAGTCAGTGCTTGTGTGTTAATATCAAAGAGCATTATGAAAGAAATGCATGTGGGAGCCCAGTGCAGTTCTTGCTCATGGTGACAAAGGGGCAGGCTGACATAACAGAAAAACACATGTGGAAACACAAAATCAGGCTCAAAGGGGATTTTTTGGAGCTTTTCTCTTTCAAGTATTTGGAAGAAGGAAAGCCTGTGCAGAGACACTTCTAGCAAAACAGTTGTCCTTTTTGTCATCTGTGATTCCAGTCAGGAATTTTCTGCTAGAAACAACATGTGCATTAGGTGTGCTGCTGGGGGAGCTGTGACAGTGTCTACTGCAGGTGAGACTTGTGTCCCACTGGGCTCCCCAAGTTTCCCTATGGGTCACGGGGCTGTCCTGAATTTTCCTGGCACACTCCATATTCCTGAGCCCTCTGGTAGAATGGGGTTGTTTCTGTAGCTGTACTTGAATGCAAATGCTTCTGTAACCAAAAATGGGACTTTTATGAATTATTTCCTGGCACCCATAAAGGCAGGGTGCCTCATATTAAAAATGAGATTTTTCTACTGTTTAAAAAGGCTAACTCTGGACCTTTTTGAATTTATGTTTTCCCTCTGATAATGTGTCATGGCTTCCTAAGAACCATAAACTGTCTGAAGAATTTGCACCACGTTGTGCACTAGATGGATTCTAAGGCTGGGTATGCTGATTCTTCATTTCTTCTGAAATTATTCAGTATCATCTTAACAAAGCAAAGAGAAGAAGCTACCCAAACCCTCTACCAAGGTTCTGTCAGGTTTACAAGCCATTAGCACTACTAAAAGCCTGTAAGGACTTTCTGTTCCAGCAGACTTGGTACACAGATGTTGTGTACAGGATCCTCTGTAATGAACATACAAAATTTTTGAAGCAGTATACATCAGTATTTCATTTGCTCTCACCAGGTAGTTGCAATCCTTAGACGTGGCTGAAGCTTATTGCAAAACTCCCATGCATTCACAAAGATCAGGATCTGCCCTGGGACATGCTTATCTTTTTTTTTCTGTTCCTCAAAGCTGTAATTAACTGATCAAGTTACACAAGGTGTGTGTGGTGCCTGGAGGCTTACAGGACACGTGAAGCTTTGCAAGGCTGGCAATCCTTGTGTATATTGTGTTACATTGCGTGTAACAGGCAGGCATAGAACCACACAATGGTTAGGCCTGGAAGGGACCTCAAACATCATCCAGCTCCTACACAGTGCATATAACCTGCAATTGTTTTCAAAGAACCTCTTGTTCACACTGGTAGAGGCAAATCATCTGTGCTAAGATGAACCCCACTGGTTGCAGTGAGAGGCTCCAAAATCTCAGTTAATACTCAAAAACTGGCCCAGTGATGCAAGTTTAGGAATGAGCCAGCAAGTTGGATTCACTTAGAATCAGTTTTATTGCCAGGTAAGAAATTCATAGTAATATAGTGAATACATATGTTTACAAATAAACATTCTTAAAAAACAAACAAACATTTTATTGTAGGAAGTATTATTGGTATCATAAACTCTGTAGTTAACAAGTATTAACACGGGTTTACTTACAGAACATACAGTTACTAAAATATTTCCACATAAAATATGCTCAAGTTACACGAAACCTGTGTGAATTAGAGTGCAGCTGTAATGTGTATCTAAAGCATATGGATAAACAGCAACATTCCATAAAGGGTCAAATTAAGTCAGCCAGTTGTGAAGGCAATAAAGATTAAAGGAATAAAAGTAAGATAGTGGAGAGTCTGGGTTGTGTGCAAAGTATTTGTCTTGTGGGCTTTGTCCACTTCTGATAGTCTTAAAACATATGGTCATAAAATTTAGCAGCACTCTTATGGAGAGATACCGGTGCTCTCAGGATGCAAATCAATCTTGATATAGCTAAAAAAAAGGGTATCTCAATTTAACCAGATTTCAAAATCTTAGCCCTTGCATCCTTGACTAAGCAGAAGCACTGACAGTCAGTTGGGTACAGTAAGAAATGCCACTTTCAATTCTTCTTACAACACAACAGTTCTCACTCTTCCCTGAACACTCTTCCAGACCTAATCTCCCAAAGAATTGACAGCTGGTGAGAATACAACTGTAATAAGACAGCTAGTTGGGATTTAGCCAAGTGACTTGTGTTGGGGGAAGGGCAGGAGTTTACTGAAAGACTGAATGCATTGCCTGCCATCCCATCCCAACTCTGTCTATCTCTTTGTGGATGTGCCGAAGCCTTTACAGGTGCAGGACTGTGAGTTTGCTACCAGTGCCCAGTTCACAAGTGGGTTTGCTCATACAAACAAGGCATCAGAATGCTCATCAGAACCACAGTCAAGACCATGAGTCCAATTATTTGTTTAGTTTAACCCAGATCTCTTTGATGTTTGAGGCTGGAGCAGCCTCTTCCACCACACAGCCCACCAAGAGGGAACGCCACTAGAGAAAGCCAAACAATAGAGACAATATACCAGATAACATTTAGTTGAACTACAGAGAACTACCATGGCTAAAAGCAAATACAAAATGAGAGACTAGAGGGGAAAAGTTGAAATTGGGAGAATGAAGGGGCTAACTAAATAGTCTTGACTGTGCAACCACTGCATGGAGATTTAGTCCAGTTCCCTTTTGGGACAAACAGAGGAGGCTGAGCAGGGCAGAACCCTTGTCATCCTTAGCAAAACATGAGGAAATAGCATAAAGGAACAGAGGGGTCACTTTGAAGAACAAGACTGTCATTGAACAATAGTAATACAGTAAAGGCACCACCCACGCTTAATTTCAGTCTGAAGCAGTTGAAGATAGGCAAAACATTTAGGTGAAGAAAAAATCCTGACAGTCTGCAAAGTGAGAATTGTTACCATCTGCCCGAAAACAGGAGGACCGAGAGGGAATATTCTGATGCCCTTTTTCCCCCAGCAGCTTTCTGTGTCATATGATATGTCTCTTCTTATTTTGGAGGTTCCCAAAAATTTCAAATCAAACGAAGTAAACTGAAATGAAATCTTCTGCTGTTTGTTATCATCCTGCAGAATTCTCTACCAGCCAGAAAGGTCCCATATGCTCTTAATCATAACAGTCTTCATAACTTCCTTGTGATAGTGTCTTTGTCCCTTATTGTATATATATTTTTTGCGTTCTCTATAGGATGGTGTGAAAGTACAATAATAGATGTTAGGGAATTGTACCAAGATGTTTGCTCTCGGTTTTTCACAGGTCTAGTGATTATTAATAGGTTTTATACAAAATTCCTCTCTGAAATAATATATTACAGTATATTGTTCTCTCTCTCTTCCTCTGTCTCAAGGCAGGAACATAGTGTAAATGTTTAAGCAGACATAAAGTTTCTCTAGATTGTGCTACTTCTCATCATGGATTTTAGTTTCAAGTAAAAAAATTTAGTCACAAGGGTTTGTGTTCCATTGTGAAATACAAATGGAGTTTATAATTCAACCTTCAGTGTGTATTGCTGCATGGTATTAACCCACTCTTCGGCCTACAGCTGGCTGGATATCAAGAATGTCCAGGTGGAAGTTCCTTCCTTCCATTTCCTCTTTTTTTTTTCATTTCATGTTTTTAATTTTTTTTTTTTTTGCCTTTCAGTTGAGTGTTTGTGTTGTGTGTGTATTTGCATGTGATTTTAAAGGATTTCATTAGAAAAAAAAAAAAAGAAAGAAAAGAAACTCAAACAGTTACTTCTGTCTTGCTGTTGGTTATGAAGTATGGCTGTGGGCCCAAGTAGTGCTGGCTCCGGGTGGTCAGCGGGTCACTTAGCGTCGGGTCTCCCATGCCGTGCTTGCCCTTGTTCGTGTACGCTTGCCGCCTCAGGGACGGGTCGTTGGGATCCCAGGTCTTGTAGTGGGAATTGTAGCCCAGGGCATGTGTGTGGATCTTTCCCATCCTGGATTTCCCGTTCTGCCTGGTGAGCCCGCTGTCGATGGTGTAGGCCCGCTCGTCGTCCAGGCGCACCGGGTGCAGGGGCAGGCTCCCCTTGGCAGCCAGCTCGGCCAGGTGTCGGCGTTTGGTGTAGAAGTCATCGTTGACTTTGTCAGCTGTTTGGGTTTAAAAAGTGGAGGGGACAAAGAGAATCAGTTGGACACAAGAAAAATGTCAATCGCTTTATGGTAGGTCATGCACAGTTCCATCTGCAGAGCAGACAGGTCCATCAGAAGCACAAATCCACGCCACCTCCTGGCCCTTATTTTCTCTTGGAGCAGAGTTTTGGGTGACATTGTGCTAGGCTTTCATACATGCACACAAAACCCTGCTGCCCTGTAACAAGGACTATCCATGCCCCAAATCACTCAGATTGTGCTGATATTTACATTATGGGGAGAGGTCCTATGAATCTCACTCCCGTTCATCTAGCACAGCATAGGAAATTCGGGAAGTCTGCAGAAGTACACAGGCTTGCTTGGCAATACTGCAGCATCTTGAGTTGCATTGTTGTATGAAAGCACATCCCTTTAAATGCAAAGTGACGTGGGGTGTTTAACCAAGCCAATTATAAGATCTGGTGATGTGGGAAGAGGTGGACTCATTTTTGTTCAATAATGCCTTAGGACAAAACTGAGAATGAGATCTGTTCTCCTAAATGGTTGGAAGTTCATTAATGCTTTATGGGGCTGAAAATATTTTGGGTTGTTGAAGGCTGGGTCTTTACCCTGTGATTTTACATACCATGACAATCCTAAATTCCAGGTTCTGACATCATTTTCAGGGGTCAGTGCCACTAAGAAATACAGCAACAGCCCTGCCAACAAATACTGCATTGCAGTTCTCGAATCAGTATTTTGCCCTCTGTGATTTCTTAGGCAAGTGCCTTCCAATGCACGCTTTTGCTCAAGTTTGATTGTTGTTATTGCTGGCATTTATTTGGCCTTGCTTGAAAGTATGAACCATGCTCAGGAAGCTAAAGGCATTCCGCAGCAGTCCAGCAACTCATTTCAATTTGGAGACTGAGTTTCAGTGGTTTTTAGGGAAGCTTTACTGAATTTCATTTTTTAAGATCTTTCCTTCTATGTAAAGAGTGTTTATTTTCCCCCTTCAAAAATCTAGATGTTCATTTAAGATAGTGCCAAATACGTAGATCAACTGGCACTGTGTTAATCAGCAGTGGTGTGCTTTGAATAGATGATTGTGTCAGCCTGCATTTGACTTCTGCTGTGCCCTGGCTGGATCCATCCGTTTTCCTTGAAGCTATGCCATGTAAGGCTTCTCTGCAGAAGTCTTGTCCATGTAGCTGTCTGTACAGCTCAGCTCCTCTCGCCTTCATGAGGTTTTAAATTCCCTGCACTGTTTTTTTATGTAGCTTCACTCTTTTGCTCTCGCCCAAGTATTCCTAGGAGGCTTTTGTTGCACTTTGAATTTTCTCCCTGTCTCTAGTTCTGAACTGGATCTTTATGCAAGGCGGGGGAAGTCCCAGGAGCACCATATTAATCTTCAAGATCAGACTTCAGTTGTGCATCCCTCTTGTCCTGGGCCCTCAACAGAGAGGAGTATTAGCAAAGGCAGTTGGTATTTATTATTTCATGACATTTTTTGTATAATGACTGTGCAACCAGACTCTGCTCTTAAATCCTTAATTTTGTCATTAAAGAGGTGTTTCCTCTTCAATGGACTGAAATTGTTCCTTTCGCTGCTGTAAAATTGGGCTCTGTGTGTTTTATCAGTCTCCATCTGTTTTCTTTTTCAGTCGTTGAGTGAATGCTTTTCTATAGCATACAGGTGTGTGTCTCGTGCTTTAAACAAATCACAGAATGTAGATAATGGCCTGGTCTAATTTCAGCCCAGAGTGTGCAGCTGCAATTGCTGATAGACCTGTCATGTGTTACAAAGAGAGTCTGGGAAGTTCTGCATTGATTTTGGAGTGAGTTGTTTCATTTAGAGATCTGTAATCTGAATAATCAAGAAGTTGTACCTATTTCTCCTTGAAAGAGCTGTTTCCAGTTCTACATGTGGCTTGTCCTTTTAATTTGTTAATATTCACTGAATGCCACTGAACCATTATGTACAAGTTGAATAAAAATGGGGTGGAAATGCATTTGCATTGCTATTATCTCATTAATCTGTTATCAATAATTGAAAAAAATGGTTGCAGAAAAGGCACTGTGAATATTCACATAAGTATTAATTTTTATAAATTTTTACATCAAAGGCACTGCAGGCCAGCTGTTAGGGGAGTGAGTTTCTATGTCATATGAGTTAGACCTCGGCTATTTATGAAAAGTCACACTAACTTATATAATTTAAATTCAGCACAGTTAATTATGTCCAGCTTTTAATAGAGATGCATTTGTATGCCTGTTTCACATTTAAATCAGTTTAATTTGCATACAAAATTTAAAAACTTTTAGCTAATCTCACATAAGAATAGAACAAATTTAGAAGTTTGTACTTTTAATTTTATCTTAGTTATGCTGCAGCAGTTTGTCTATGTAGCCAAGACCTTTAATCAGTTACAAGGTAAATAATGACTTCTCTTTCTAGAAATAGCAGTAGTGATGCAGCTGTGTAAATAATGACCAAAAATTGCAGATATTTGTATTGCTTGACTTTTCCTGCCATTTTTCTCTTTTGCATGGTTAAGTGAAAAATCCCACAATAAACTCAAGATACTTCCTCAGTTTGTTCTCACTTGCATGTTTTCCCACTGCCAGCAATGGTTCTGGGTCTCTGAATTATATCAGGCATTAGATATGTTATTCAGATCTCCAATCACACCAAGGCTGATGTCCTACAGAACAGTCAATTGTACTTCTGCTGTATATAAAGAACACCCTCACTTTTGAAACTAAGGGAGGAAGAAATCAGCCTCACAAGGACTGTGCCTATGACACACCTGAAGTTGATTTTGCTCTTGTTTATGCTGTGTTATAACATAAAATTTTCAATTATTTGTTTCTTATGGAAGACCACACAGAAAGTGAAATGATCAGTTCTGTAAATTTGGTTACATTAAAATTGCTTTAAATAATATAGTCCATAGTCTCTTTCTAGGGACTTCTCAGCTGTTCTCTGGAAACTGGGCTTGAAGAGAACAACCCAGGATTTAAACCATAAATCCTGGTCAGCAGTGAAGCAGGAAGCTGGCAGCCAGACCATGAGTGCTGATTATGTGTTTTGTGTGGCAGTGCCAGTGTGGGAGAGCTGCTGCTTGTGTTTGTCCTGATCAAGTAATGGTTTGCAGGTTTTGCCTGAGAATTCCTTCTATGTGCCTCAGAGTTCAGTGCTAACAGCGAGAACCAACCCCTGTGTCAAATGTTTTTGCCTCCCTTAATCCTGTGTTCTTTCTGCTTGCACAGGCAGGTGTGCACATGGGCACAGGTACCAGAAATGGGGGGGGAAGATACCATTGTAGCAAATATGAGCAAAATCAACATTGACAAAACTAAATTGTTCAGTTGTTCAGAACGGGTTTTAGTAATTCTTAAAGCAGTACTGTTCTTCCAAAGTGGCATTGCATGTTTTGTAATAGCAGTGGGCAGTGCCCCTGTGTGAGTGACCTGATGCTATCACAGTGCAGAAACAGGGTTTTTTACTTCTCATTTTCACAGCACAAAAGATTCAGAGGAGTAATACTGAGCATGGTTTTGTAACAAATGTTTTAACCAAGAAAAGTATATTAATAGTATCCTGATGCCAACTACTTTAAAAATCAACTGCGAATCTGAGGGAGTTTGTTTTTCTTCTTAAGCAGACCCTATAAATATTTTGTGGACTTTAAACACCCAAAGAGATATTTTGGAATTAGAGGATTGATTTGTTGTGTGACCTTTGGTACATGACTCAACTTCCCTCTGCCTTGGTTTCACCTGCTTTAAAATGAGCTGTTAGCACATTGGAGGAGGTAGTTGTGTTGTGAAGTTGAATTGCTATTCGTAGAGTATTCTGAGATTAAAGGTGTTATAGAAGTGCCTTTTGCACTGGCTTCTGTATATTGATCAGGAAAATGGGATTTAAAGATATCACTGTTGTGCTTGCAAAAGGAGTAAAGAACTAGAATTGCAACATTGCCAAATAATAATAGAAGAAGGGCTTTATTTCTGAGTGTTATTATTTGTGATCTTCCCCTTGGTAGCTAATTATAAAAATGTTCTAATTTTCGTTATTTCTGTAAGGTTTTTATTTCTTTAAGGTAATGCACCTGCATATTTAGTTGCTGTTGTAGCTGTTCATCTGAAAAAAAATGTTGAAATACGAATTTTTTTCCAACCTAAAGAGTGTGCCTGGGATGGGGGAGAACTTGTGCTTTTGTTCCTGCTGTTCATGAGATGAATAACTGAAAAAGAACAGAAACAGTGCAAGGATCCAAAAGCAGGACTTCTCCCTCCCAGCTGACTACATTAACTATTAAGCTGAAGAGATGCTTCCTGTTACTTTGTCTTTCTAAAATAATAAATTTTGAATTTTCTTCTGCTCCACAGCACAAGTTCATCAGGCTGTGAATCTGGGTGGGGACCATCCTAGCAGAAGCCGGGTTAATCTTGCTGGGTACGGAATTTTGATTAAAATCCCACTCCATTGGAGCAGTTGTAGAACCATGAGCTTATGATCTAAAGAGCAGATCACTCCACTGCTCACTCTTACCTGAATTCAGCAATGCCTTTGAGAGAATGACCACAGCTTGTTTGGATCTTGACTTTGCTAGCACTGGTGTCAAATGTTTCAGATTGGCACCCTTCCTTGTTCCTTGGATTTTGATTTTGAAAGGAGGTTGCTACTGAGCTGCTTGGTATAGCAAGACCATGGAAACACACAGGAAATCTTCAGTGACTTTAGGCTCATTTAGATGAAGTGACCAGAAAGAGATGGGCTTTTCATGGTATGTTGTTGTTGAAGTATCACCTTTCTGCCTAAATTTGTCACTAAGAGAGACAAGCTTTGTTCTTTTGCTGATTGATAATTGCACATGACCAAGTTTCACATCTTTCTTCCTAATCCACAGTTATGTAACAAAAGCAAGTAAACCAGTGAGTCTCTTAAGGAGTGAACCCCATGGATGACAATATGTTTGCTTGAATATAAGTGGCAAAAATCCTTGTGACTGTCACAGGACCAGAATTTCTCAGTGTGCTTATTTGAATGTGGCCTTATTTGAGAGGTGGCCCCAAAACTATGTGATACTGTTCTGTTCCCCAGTTTAAGTAGTCTTCAAGGTCAGTGTGGAAGCACTTGTGGCATAGAGTCATGGACATGCATTAGCATTGTGTAATGTTTTCTTTGTCTTGTAAAATACTGCAGGGTTTTAAACTCTCTTCCTCATTGACAGTGCTCTTTTCTTTGTGGGTCCATAACGTGGCTCTGAATACTTGCACCACTTCTTACAGCTGTGGGAGAATATGGAATCCTAAAAGACAATTCTGTCTTACAGCTTTTGTGAAAGTTGGCACCTAGAAGTGGGAAGAAGCCTCCGAAGTGAGAGAAAAGAATCCACAAAGGAGTGAAAGCTCTACAGACACTAGAAAATCAAAACCAAAAGCCCAAATCCAAACTTTCACAAGAGCTTACAGTCAGAGTCAGAAGATACAAAAATACATAGGGACAATGTCTCTCACTAGATGTTTACAGAATTGTTTGTTATTTGAATATATTTTAAGAACTACTGTGTGAAATGCAGGGCTTTATTCTAGCCAAAGAGACTGTATTTCAAATGAAACACTAGAGATGTGGAAAGCAAGCCAATGGGAAGTGCTGAGGGACAGGATAGCAATGGAATTGCTGCAATGACACACCAGATAATATCTCAAATGTACCAACTGCCTGTTTGCGGGGTTTTTCTGTGCAGGGCTGTCCCTGTGTAATGTTTAGCGGTTGATAACCAGGCTTTGCTTCTACAGCCATGAGTTTGCTGAGACATTTGTATAGACCTGAAGCTATGGGAAACTTATATTTCTCTAAATAATGAAAGTGAAAACTCAAGGAAAGATAAAAGGATAATGAATCCTGACTCAGAGACAACATGAGAATTTTGCCCAGGGAAATACTGGGCTGCTGCCTTTGGTGGTGCTGTTGATCCTGTCTGAATGTGTGATTGCTTATTCATTTGCCTTTCCAAGCTGGCATCTAAGACAATAGGCTTCCAGGATATAAACCAGCTCTGTGTGAGATTCTTGCAGGATTTTATCTGAAAATCAAAGAAGTATCATTTGTACCCTAGCGCAAGTTTATTCTTAGGTGAGGGGGAAAAGCTAACATGGACAGGGTTTGTATTAGCTGGCCCTAGGTATGACTTGGATCCAATAAATTCATGAAAAAATGTGTTCTATGTAGTAAAATAAATAACTGATGACCTGTCTTTTGAACTAAGGGGCTCACCAACTGTCATGGACCATAGAAGAACTTGCTCTGTATAATATGAAGCGTGTTGGAAAACAGAATGCATTGAGATGTTTCAGCTAGACAGGATTCTGTGGGTAGAATGCCAGGAGTGGGCAGGATGATGGGATAGATGTGCCTGTGGCCAAGAGGAAGGAGTGTGGTTACTTCATGGTTGGGCACTGGCTGTTCTCATCTCATAGGCACTGGGGTGGCTGCATACAAGGTGGGCCAATTTTAAACGACACTAAATTCTAAGAAAGGGCAAAGGACATTGAAAATATTTTTTGCAGCCTTCCTCCATTTTTGAATTGAGTTCTGAAAACTCAGAATTCAGCCTGTGGACTGCATTGATTTCTGTTCTAAATATTTGTTTTTCTTCCCTCAAATTTCTAATACTATTTTGCCTCTATTTAAGACATTCTGAAAATGAAGACTATTTTACATCTTTGGATTCTTTCCCGTGGTTTTATTCCCTATTACTGACAGAGGTAAAGAAAAATACATAATGCATAGAACCCCCCATAAATTTTGTAGAACCTACTTTTTGTGGCTGTGTTATTGCGCTCCTGGCCCCCTTTACCACTTCATCTATCTACTGATTTTTTACAGTGATCTGGAGAAAGACCAAGCACAAAAAGACACACCATATCAACCTTTTCTTCTCAGACATTGTTTGAAAAGAGCTTGTCCACCTCCAGACACAAGACTACATTTGTTTTTCCAGTGAAATAAAATTCTTTCAAGATATGAGACATGAAAAAAGATAAATATGTAGGCCCAACCATTTCTTCTCTTCTATTGATTATTTTCATGACCGTTTATGAAAGGCTGAAGAGGCCAGAATAATTTTGGGTTCTGAGACACATTAGGAATGGTTTAGGATAGGCATGTAATTAGACTTGGTAAGTGAAGCCTCCAGTCTCAGCTCTCTTTAACCCCCACGGCAAAGTCTGCTGCCTGGTTGGAAACACTGAGACAGATTTTGATTAACTCCTCAGGCATCAGACGTGATGTGTGGTTCACCAGAAGCAGGGTTACCATTCCCTGGAACGCAAGAGTGGCTACGTGTCTGCGAGCAGGAGCACCCCTCCTGTGACAATGTGCCTAAAAGCACAGCACTGCAAGGTCTGGTTTTCTTCCCTTTCTTTTTCCAAATGTTTATTTACTGTGTGAGTTTAGGCAGGTTTCTTCTTGGACATGTAAAACAGATTTTCCAGCTGGGCTTTGTATACTTGCCTGCATTGATTTACATAGTATTAAATTGCAATATTTATGATTCAATTTTGCAAAGTGCTGCAGTGATATTGGGATGTGGTTTTGATCAAAATGCTCCAGACACACATACATTCTACCCAACACAGAGACCAGTGGCATGCAGAATACTTGAATCTAACCAGTATAAGAAAAACAAGAGTTTTTCTGACTAACCAAAATCTATAGGTTCTGTTGACCTGGAAACGAGTGGTGTCTGATTCATGTTAAATTAACATTAGAAATGTAAATGTTTTCAGGAAACCTGAAATCTGTTGCATGCAGATAGACAAAGATCACACTACTTGGTTGTATCCTCGAGTGATTTAACGTTTTAAATTCAAGCACCAACATGCTAAACTGCTGGTTCAGTATCATGCAATGAATGATAAACTTAAGAAGGAAGTAAGAGTGCTAGTTCTGTTCTTGATCCAAGGGATGAAATTGTAAAAGAAGTCTAAGAGAATTATGTACTAAAATCTCTGACTTTTCTTTGAAAATGCAGCCAGTGGCTGTCCTGTAACCGTAAATCTGTTTTTTCTTTTTTTTTTTCCTAGAGGCCTCTAAGCTTGTGGCTTTCAAGCAGCTACAGTGGCAAATAATTATGGAATGTTCTACTGTGAAATATTTACTTCATTTTATCTCATTTAAGTATATTTATCATTTGGAGTTTTACTGGAAACCTTATATGTGGTATGAAAACTTGCCTTTTGAAATAGAAACTATCTAACGAGTCATGCTGTCATGCTTAACTTCTGAATAAAGCATGACTGCAGCATAAACTGATTTAGGAAAGGAGGGTTTGGCTTGCTTTCTAAAAATGCTGTCCAAAGCCAAAGAGGTTAACACTTTAGGAGATTTGCTTAAAAGGTTTCTTCCACTATTTCCTTCGGTAATCTTGCTTGCTTTTTCACTGGGTGGTTTTTAACGCTTCTCAGGATAAATCTGATTGTGTCAGAAGTTTGCAGCAATGCTTTCATACATCAACAATAATATGAAATTGTTGGTAACCTTTCTGGTTGGTGAGACCTGCAGTTTGTGTAAGGGCAGAGCCTCCTGAGCATTCCAGGAGCTTCCTGTGCGTCTGCAGAACGGGGTGCAGGGCTGTGCCCTGAGCCCTGCTCCTGCAGCCCGGGCCTGCCCAGCCTGGCTCCGGGATGGGCACAGCCCAGGGCTGCCCCGGCCAGCTGCGCTCTCAGGGCAGGGGGGCACGGCAGGAAGGAGCTCCCTGTGCTCTGCAGTGGGGTTTGGCATCTAAAAATGCCGCCTTGTTTTTCCTTCAGGTGTCAATTTACCTCGCCTCATCCTGACTGACAAAGCTCTTATATTCTTGACCACATTTATTTGTAGTAACTGTTCTTAGCATGAACCTAATTTAATTTTTGTCCACACATCACTGGTGGCATTCTTTTTTGTGCTGAATTTTGTTTTCAGTTTTAATACTTTTTATTAGCTGTTTTTGTTTCTTTTAGTATACTGCTGCTTATAACTCTTACAAGTATGTCTGAACCAGGTACAATAACTGCAAATACCAGATGTGATGACATAGGAAGCTACATGAGAACACAAAAAACCCAATTCACGGCCTGAATGTGTAATTTAGATGTGTGTTTAGTGTTGAAATAAACCTGCATTGTTCTGTCTTTGAGCTGGCGCCATACTAGAGTTACACTGTTACTTCTGAATATGAAGAGAGGCCTAAACACTCTTGGAGTTGCACTGGTTAAATGAAAAAAAAAAAGTCACAGTGATATAATAGCTATTTCTTGCATAATGTATTTTATTTAATCTCTTTCTGAACTTCTATAATTTAAAAGAATTTTTAGTAATTGTTCTGGACTGAAGTTGATATTTTTTCCAAAATAGCTGTAGCATAAGTTGTTTCTATTAGAAAGTTATTTTTTTTTCTACTTTTTTTGCCAGGAGAGGAAAAAAAAAAAAAGAAGTTATTTCATAGCTCTACTTATATATTTTCAGTTCTGTTTTTTTCTTCTCCTTTTCTTCTTTTCCTGTCTCCCTCCTTTTAGACTCCATGGCACTTGTGTTATTAAAGTCTTGAGCATAGTTGCCAGAGGTTTCCAGACCAGAGATGTGTGTCAACCTGAAAGGAACTAGTGTTCCCTGGCAATTCCCAAACTTGCCCTGTCAGAAGAAAATGAGATTCTCAAGTTTTCGTGCAGCTTGGGCCAAGTCCAAGGCACGGCAGGAGGGATGGCTGCTCTGAGCAGAGCCATGCACAAGGCAGGAGCGCTGGTGGCTGACAGAGTCCAGGAGGAACTGGCAATGCAGCTCTGCCAGGAGCAGTTGACAGTGCCCAGCCAGACTCAGGCACAGCGGAGCGTGCAGCTCCTCCTCCCCTTTGCCAGCAATTGCCATCATTCCCATTGCTGGGGAGAAGGAGACCCAGCAGTGCTGAGCTGCAGCTCTGCCTCCTCCCCTGTGCCAGGGCCCTGGCTGCTTTCCACAGCAGCATCTTCCATAGCCTAGAAGGCTTTGCAAACTTTCCCACTATAAAAAAATACCTGTTGTACTTTGTGTTTGCCTTAGAATGGGACCAAATGATATTTTTGTGGTGATTTTTTTTTGATGCTGTAGTATCATTACTACTACATATCAAATTTATTTTATTTTCAGCTTCTCTTTTCCCCTTATCCTTCTTCAAATAAGTTGTTAGGGAAGGATTTTTTCAAAAATTAACTGTGCATTAAAAATCCTTACTGCTCTTCCTCCCTCTATGCCTCCAGCCCTTTGTTATTATAGTATAAATGTGTAGGAATACAGCAATGGTCTCTGTGACTTTCATTTGTGCAATTTCTTTCAAACTTATTTACTGTCTTTAGAACCCCCTTTGCAGAACTAAAATAGCAGACAGATAATTGCTGCTATTTATATGATATTGTTAATAAGGGATTCATTCCCATCAGTTGTTTTACTAGTTGTATTTGCTGTTCATGTAATCCTGAAGAACATCATACTCTGCTTTTGACATATATCCATGTACAAAGCTGAAAAGTCTTAAAACATGGTATCACATGTTGAACACAGGTATGAAACTCTTTCTGCAAAAATATTGCCATGAATTACCTACAAAGCTAATAGTCCAGAGGGAAAAATGAGTGGACTATGTTCAGAGCAACCAGTGCAATGTGTAGGCTCCATAGTGGGAACAGTAAAAGCCATACTTCAGATTAAATCTAGATTTTAGCTGGGATCCTGCAGTGTTGCTATTTATCTGCAAGTATTCACAATTGTTTTCGTATCTTCAAGATCAATCTCTATGCTTAAATAATTCATTTAAAAAATTTGCACTGCAGAATGAGGAGTATGTTTATATTGCAAAATAAAACAGTTACAGGGAAGGATATTTGAGAAGGACTGCAAGTGCAAATGCTCAGCATTGTCAGACTTTGTTGTTGCGTGAGCTGAGCCTTGTTTTTATTGGCTCACTTTTATTGCCTGAGCATAAAGTTTCACTCATGTCTTCACATCACTTAATGTGCAAAAAAAATCTCGTGCATAATTCATGAGCATTTCATAGAAATAGGTCGGAATAACCCATGCTTGATTTTGATTTACTTGTTTTCTTCCTGTGGCTGTCACTGATCTCAATAGATGGCAATAAACCTGGTTACTGTAAACTCAGTACCACCAAGGACTGGATCTTCAAGGACAAAAGACAGCAAAACCCCCCAAAGTCTTCATTCTCTAGCAGCCACCTGGGCTCCTGGTACTTCTAGATCCGCCCATTGTGTCTCATAAAAAGGAGAAAATAACTTTTTGTTTCATTTTGGTTCATTATCACATAATAATGATTTTGAAAATCAACTAGTTTCCAGAGAACCAACCGAATTTTTAGTGGAAAGGTTCTCTGTGATGTAAAACTGATGGAATGTGGAGTGGTGTTTATAAGCTGAACTTTTATGAATTATTGGTGAAGATTTAATTTTCACTATTTTAATATCTGTGTTGATAAGAAAAAAATGGCTGTTTCTCTGTAGGGAGAAATGGATATAAAGAATATCAATATCAAGAACAAAAATAAGGATACACAAATTTAAATTTGCTATTTTGGCATGAAAAATAGGTTAAGATTTAATAAATTCTTATAAATATTCTTCAGCCACCATAAAACCAGGTAGTGGACCAAATTCAGACAAGACAAATTCCCTAGGTGTAACTCCCAGCCTCAGAAAGAATATCCTCCTGTAGATTTTACAGTAAAACATTGCTTTTTTAAAAGGCTGAAAAAGAATGTCAGCAAAGCAGATGATTTAACTCGAGAGATACTGAGGCTCTGCACAAACAACATATTTATAATTAAAATATGGGTACTCCACTGGAAGAAGAAATGAGTGTGCTGGATGAGAAAACAGGAAAATATTTTGATCGAGACTCTCCAAGCATTTTTTATTTACCTATGACAGTGTGCCTGTGGGTATCAGAAACCAATTGGGTAAATAGCAGAGAAAATAATTAAATTATTTAGTGAAAGCAAGAAAAGGTCTTGAAATTTCATCTGCACGCACTGGGCAGGATGTGAAATTTGCAGGGTCTCATCAGAAGACAAGAGTGAAACAAGTGATGCTCCACTTCCTCCAGCTGGGGAACGGGAGGGCTGAAGGAACTGTGCTGGCAGGGGGATTGGTAGAGCAAGGCTTGCTCCTGAGTGCTGCTTGGCTTTTCTCTTGTGCCTGAAGGAGAAGCAGGATTAAAATATGAAAGACTTCCTTAACAAACGAACACTCAAAAGCTTCAAATACTCCAGCCACACTGGGCTGAGTAAATAACAATAATATAAAGATACCAAGGTTTTATGTCATACTTCCTTGAGACAGAGCTGTAGTTCCAGTGTTGAATTGGGCAGATCGCCTAGTTGAGCATTATTTATGACACTGCGCATACCTCTGGATGTATGAAATCATTATCTGAATCACCCTCTGGATAATACCAGTGATGCATTAATCTCTACTTCCCTGTGAGTTTTTTGTGGTTTAAATCCAGGGAGATACTCCCATGTCCCAGATTTTTTTGGATCCATCTTTGTGTAAATGCTTGTGGAAGTAGTAACTGAAAATTTCTTTAGTCTTTGAAAAGAAAGCACAATTCCTTCTTAAACCTTCCAAGGAAACATGAGTACTTACCTGTCAGTGTAACAGTGTGGTTGGTATTGAAAAGTAAATTAATACAAACATATTGTGTCCAATAATTTTGTAGTTCTGCTTTTTCTACAAGTGAACTGTATGAACCCTGTGAATGCATGGGCAGGCGTGTTGTGTGTTTCGATTTTTCCAGTTACAGCGTTTCTTTCCAGGCCAGAGCACAATGAACTACAGGGAGTGGTACAGAATCTCATGGTGAGATGGGAATCAGATTCTTAGGAGGTCGTTGTGAAGTCACTTCTCTTCTCAACAGAGAGATCTTGTACCAGCATAGAGTTACAGTCATTTCTATGGAGACTGAAGGTCTGAAGAAGCTGTCTTAGGAGGAGGCAGCAACAAATTTCCCATCAGACAGGAGGATGGTTCAAAGATAACAGCCCAGAGTTAACCTTAGGCTGATCTTCCCTTTGGGTCCTGCTGGGTGTGCAGAGGACACAGGAACAGGTCAGTTTTCTCACATCCTCACCTTTCTGGGGAGATGCTGCCTGGTGCATTGACACACTTGTGGCCACACTGTTTCTGCAGGGACCTAACCAGGAGATATTTATTCTGAGTGTCATATTTGCACAATCTTGCTTTGCAGTTTTGCAACTGCAAGCAGAGCTGGAGCACTGTCTAATGTTTCCTCTGGGATCAAAGAATTGTGCAGCTTCAAGAAATGCTGGGAGCTGTAGACTCAGAGATGTGATGGTGGGTCTGCTGCCAATTATATCCTTCTAGCTTCACTATATCAAATCAATTAGATCTGATTTAATCCCACAGGAGGCTAACAACTCCCAGCATCAGGGAAGGCTTTCTGAGTCTGTTTTTGGGAGGAATTTTGTCCATTGTCTTTTTATTTCCTTTTTTTTTTTGGACAAAGTCATGTCCAGTCAGTTCCTCAAATGGGGGGGTGGGGGGAAGGGGAGAAGGGAAAAAGAAAGTTTATGAAAAAATATAAAATCATGTTAAACTGTAGAAATACTTCTTTTCTCAGTTTTTACTTGCACATCTGTGCACCTCACCAGCAGCTGAGTGATCATTTTCCCAGTCCTGAGGGGACTTAGAAGTTGTGTTTGGGGTATTTTTTAATTTCTGCAAGAAGCTCTAAAGGTATTTAGTGACTTTGCACTCCCTGAAACTCAGGAAAGAAAATTAACTGTTACTGAACCAGGCTTGCAGAACAGTGTGACTGATTAAATAACTAAGACCTCAGGATAATGAGGCCAGTTTGAGCTCTAGGAAACTCTTAAGCAACAAGATGGGCTACAACTCTTACACCTTAGCAGAGTGGAATTTGAAGTTGGGTTGTTCACGCTTCCCAAATGAATGTCTAACTGATGTGCATAAAAAATTGTGATGAGCTACCTTTGTATGTCCTGGGACTTGAATTTCATGAAGGTGTTCAGCTACAAGATCTCCATCCACTTGTAGCTTTAGGCATGTCAGTATTGCTTAAGTGAGCAATAACCATTTAAGCATGGGGTAAAAACATAGTTGATGAACTGGAAATAAGAATAATTTATGCAGAAAAACCTCTTTCTGCACTTTTCACATAAATAATCAAATACTGCAAAAGCACTAAAAGAAACTAGGATCATGTCATCTCAGGTGACCAAAAATTGAAATATCTACACACTGGGTGTTTATTGCCACACAGCATTCAATGACCACTTTCCTGGGACTGATCTTGGAGCTTGTTAACCCTTTTTTCCTCAGTCTCTCACATTCTCAGGTGGGAAAAATTTGACACTGTTGAAAGGAGATTCTGTGACTGAAGTGCACCTATCAATAAGTCAGATCAGTCAGCCAGGTAGGCTAGAGATGCTAGGAGGTAGGTTTCTTATCTGTTTGTTCAGGAAATGGGTGTTCTCTGTCTCATTTTCAAGTGGTCCTCTGCCTTTTGCTGATTATTCCCTGGTGGTGTGTGTGCCAAGGTAGAAGGAGAGTAAAATTCTAGTGCAGTGGGGAAAACAGTAAGCAGATCCCAGCTCACTATTACCTTGCTGTACTCCAAGCATTCATCTGAGAATATAAAAATAGGCACAGAATGTCCTCACATCATTCAGAGATGTAAATGGCAGCAGACAGTGAGGGGAAAAGGTGAATTTCATCAGCAGCCACAGTCTTAAGGTATTCTTAAGGTATTCTTAAGGTATTCTGGAGGCTGCAACAAATAAAGAAATTCGTAACAAGAAATGCAGAAAACATCCTCTTCCATTGAGTATGGGTTTGGTTGTGCAGTTTGAACTTGTTCAGGTAAAAATATTTCACTTTTTAAATAAACTAAATCCACAGTGGCCTTTTCAACTCTCTTCTCCCCTGCTGTGCTGAATCAGACACTGCAGTGCACACGTTGCACTGCACACAGGCACGAACAGTGCAACTCCCAACCACCCCCTGCTAAGCTCTGTCATTTGGACTCTGAGGCGTAGCTTTAAAATTCCTTCCTAGGGATCAGCTTGGCCTCGCTACCACAGTATGGGTCATTCTTACTCAGTAGCACAATGCAAATTATTCATAGCAAGGGCACTGCTGTCTCTTGTTTTCACAAGCATTGAATCTTTACTTAATTTAATGGAGAACCTGAACATGATCAAAACAGAGATTACTGTGACTCCCTACTTTTCCATAAACTGAATGTTCACAGACAGTCACTGAGGAAGGAGTAGCTCACTTCTAAAATTAGCCAAATTTTTAGGACATCTGTAGTTCAGAAGAAAGCAGCTGTAGAAATTAATTTAATACTGCCTCTGGTAAAACTTCACTTTTTCAGTTATCTAAACTTCTTACCACTTATGGCCACATTCTGATGAGGGATATTAATGTACTTTAGCTACGGTTGCTACAAAGAACTAGAAGTGCTTCTTCCTCCAACTCCCTGTTAAAGAAAAGGGTTAAGCACAGTGGACTACACCTGAACAATGGGATCATGGAGAGTAAGGGGCACTTAAATAAATATGGTTTGCCTCAAATGCAGGGAGAAATATAGAACACATTCCTTATTAAGTTTCTGTTGTGGCAAATGAATACACCCTCAAGGCACTATCAATGAATGCAAAAGGAAATGGACTACACACACTCATTAACCTGCTGTGGGGATCCATAAACGCAACTCTGAATGTTGGCAGGCGAAAAATGCCTTCACCCTGTGACATGAATACCAGGTCAGGGTGAACTCAGTCTATGTCTGGTTGTTCAAAAGATGTTGTCAGGTCAAATTTGTGTTGGTGGGCTTGATGTAGGCCAGTTCCTCTTTCCTCTCCAAGCTCTCTTAAAGCCAAAATGAACCCTGCAATGTGCAGTCTGCATAGCTTGATGTCAGCGTGGTCACAGACCTAGACCTGGCTGGCATCATAGAGAAACCTCTTTCTGATCTTGGGATGTACCCAAGAGGTACTCTTGGGAGGAATCATGGCCCTGAGAGTCTGAAAATGATGGAAAATGGAGTGTATTTAATTCTGTTTCCATATGTCCGAACAGAAGGTGTGAATGTGTAGCAGTTTCAAAACCTCTGTTGTGTTCTGGTGAGACGTTTGGATCACAGTGTGACACTTTTGTACTTGTGAAAATTCACCTGCATCTAAAACTCGGCTAATGTGGACTGAGACCAGTAGATCTGTGGGGAGAAAAAGAGAGAAGAGATAGGAAGAATAGGGGGAAAGCATGGGAAGATGGTGCAATCCTCCTGAAAGAAAATGTCCCTGAAAGTTATGTTTAATTTAGTTTAAGATTCTAAGAGGCATTATACAACTTCTGGAGCTGAAGTGCACAATCTTTCAAGGTTGATTTAACTGTGTGGTTATAATCTAGCTGTTTTAAAAACTTGTACTCAGACACACAAGAAATATCTGAGTTCTAATTTAATAGTTGTTTTTAAAAAGGTGCATTCAGTGGCTCTTGGGCAGATGAGAGAAGTTTCTTAGAGTGTTTCATCTCTCATTTTGTTATGCTTAAGTACCTTTTATCTTTGATGGTTGGCTTGACCTAAATTGACATCTGTAAAAAAAGCTTGGTATCAGTGCATAAAACTGTGATAATCACCGCATCATTACACAGTATCACCTTTTGAAGTAGGAATCATAAAGCTGCTTGGCATTCAAAATTCAGCAGAAAGCTATTAACCCTTGTTTTTAGAAACAATTTTAAAATGCCACTTGTTAGAAACAAAAGCTAAAGCAAAGCTAAGCTATTTGAGATGGAACTTTGATGTACATTTTGTTAGAGGTCTGGTGTCCTGAAGCGAAGATAATGGAATATCTGTTGGTGATGAAAATTTTTTCTGGCACGGTGGATACTAGATTTTTAAGCCAGAATGTTCTTAGCTGTTCTGCTGTTTTTCTAGATGACAATGTCTGTCAGGAAATAGGGAGTGTGACTTTAAATTTATGGGGAAATGATGTTAACATCCATAGGTGAGAGCTAAGCAAGGGTTTGTGTGAAGATCCCCCCAGTTCTTAATATATTATTGTCTAGAAGGGGTTTTCTGTCATCACAGGGTGCGCAGCAGGTATTTACAGCCCCTGAAAACTATTATCAACTTACACACCTAATATGAAAATTATTTTGAATTTTTTACTCATTATTGTCCTTTTCCTTTCCCACAACTGTTCCTTTGAGGATGTTCTTTCATTTACTTAAAATAATATTAATCAGTCACAGAAAATAGCCACCACTGGGATCTTTATTACGAGTTTTATCATGTACTAATTGTTTGAAATCATAAGACCTCAGAATATTCCTCCAGTGACCTACTAATGCACATCCTGCAGGAAATGTGAAAGCTCTTACTTCAGAAGTGTACGAGTGCCTTCTCTTTTTGGAAGTATTTAGCAGGTGTCTAAATCATATGTTGATGTTGTTCTCTCTCATTTGTGCAGATAGCTATGGAAAATACACACCCCAATGCAGAATAGAATATCTCAAGTTGGAAGGGACCCACAGGGGTCAAGTCCAACTCCCTGCTCCTCGCAGGTTCAGGGTATGAAGCACCGGAGCTGAACACTGTGTATACAACACAGGTGAAACTTGCTGAAAACTGATTTGCAGTGGGCACAGGGTGGTTTTGTGTGCATGCACGAGCACCCAGCATGTGATCACCAGTTCTTTCTTGCTTGTAGTTTTCTTACCCCTAGTTGTAGCCCTTCTGTAATTTTCATTGCATTTCCAACTACGGTGATATTCTATATTAAATTCTACCATGGGATGTTCTATATGAGATTGTCATGAAATAGTCCAGATGAGTGAGACCTTGTTTTCAACTTTGAGGCAGAATGTCAGCTGCCAGCAGGCAGAGCAACAGGCTGAGCTGCAGGAGAAGCCACGCGTCGCGTCGCTCACTTACCGACCGCCTTTAGAGACGCGTACTTGTTCAGCTCTTTGCCTGGGGGCTGCTGCTCATATGGGTTTGTGATCTGTCCCAGGCTGGGATATGAATGTTGATGTGCCATCTGAGGAAGGAGGGGAGATGTTGGCATGACATTATTCATCTGTGGTGGATCTGTAGTAAAGAAAATCGACATTATTAAAGAAAAGCATTAAGAAAAAAGCAAATTAGTCTTAAGGTTTTCACGTTGTTATTGAGTACAGATTAGACAGGATATGTCAGGAGATTTAATGCCACAGAACAGTGTTTACTACAAAGGGGGAGTTTGAATACAGCAGACCTCTACTTCAAACAGTTAATGACATATTAAAAGCTGGCAAGTGATTGTAGCAACACACAACAACTTTTGTATAAAAAGATCTTTGAACTAAAAAATAGGTTTTCAAAACAATTGAACACCAACAATACTGAATTTGCTGCAGTATTAGGATACAAAGCAAAACATGGAGTTTATTCCAAGTTAGACTGAATACAGGGCAGTAGTGTTGCTCTGTGCAGTGAAAGAGCCAGACTCATTTAAATTGGCTCAGGCAGGCTGCTGCACATACACAGTTACACTGCTTTTACAACCAGGAGGAGCTTGGTTATTTGCACAGCATAATGTTATGTTCTGTAGACAAGCCTCACAATGCAGAACGTGCTTTTTTGACTCACGACTATCATTAGGTGATTTCTTGAAAGCACAAACTTTGTCCTTATGTTTTCTTGTCCTTCCTGACAGTGGAATACACAATATCATGTTTTCTGTAGCAGACATACAAAAAAGCAGGAGCTAATTACTGCTTACGTACAGCTTGATGCCAGCACTCACCCCACATCCTTTCTGGTTTGATTTGTTCCTTTATCACAGAGAATACAGACTGTACACTTTTCTTTCTAAGATATATAGATTAATTTATTTGTTGGTTTTGATGTTCAGTTCCAGCCTCTGAAACATTTGGTTGTAATTGTATGCTGCACTCAATTTGCAAACCTAAATTTCAGCAGATTTCAATGTATGGTCAGCGTATCTTTTTTTGCTGAGTCTTTCTCTAGGCAGTGTATTTTGAGATATTTGGAGTTGATTGGCAATTCTAGAGCCTTCTCATGGCTTCTGCAATCACAGACAAGCACATTTTTCTGCTGCAATGAGACCATAGTGCTGTATTGGTGACAATACAGTACCTCCCACAGCATCAAGCACAGGGCAGAGATCATGCAGACAGAAAGCTGGTCAGTTTTGGGAAAGGTGGTTTATTGTGATGGATTGATTGGACCATCCTCCCAGTGCCCACAGGATCTGGCAGGAGCCAAATATCCCTGCAGTTTGCCAGGATTTTAGGGGAATTGAGCCACCTGGCTTTCCACAGCTCATTAATAAGCAGGAGCTCTGAAGTCAGTTAACAGAATTACTGCTGGGAGAGAAAAGAAACCAAAGGTGTATTTTCACTGTCTTCCCCATCGCCGGTGCCTGGTGCAGCCTCTGCTGTTCACACTGGGCAGAGCTCTGTCAGTCCCATCCATGTGTACCCAAGCTGGGAGGGCACCCTGAGGCCACAGGAGAAAAACAGTACCAGTGCTATCATCTAATAACAGGATGATTCTTCTTGCTGTTACTGGTTCTTATTAATTGTTAGAGCTGAATGAGAAATTATTTTCCCACAGCAAAAGAGTTTTATAGTAACTCTGTAGTGAAATCTGCAGTGGGACTCTTTTTCTTACAACTATTGTGTCAGATCAGGAGAAATATTTTGTTATGATTTCAAGGTTTTATATATATATAAAATAAGTTGGGTCCCTTTTTAAAACAGAAATGTTATTTTGGAATGAAAACAAGAAACATTTTTCAGAATTACCAAAAATATATTGCAACACTTTCTGAATCTTGATCGTTTTACCTTGAAAGGGTAAGTTTTTAAAGAAACAGTTGTTATTTTAAGGAAATGTTATTTTGTAAAAACAGAAACTCTCATTGTATTTCTGTTCAGCTCTAGTATTGGCATGTCTGATGCAATGGAGTGACTCTTAGGGCAGGAATTTGTGAAATCCATTCCATCCCTCCCATTCCATCTCTAGTGTAAGCCAAGGAAACCTCTCAATCTAATGGGTGACCACTCTTTCCAAACGATCCATATCTTCCAAATCTCTCTCTGCTCTGGCTGCATCTGTGAGTGCACTTTTGAGCAGGAATGCCACACAGCTGTATTTCACTGAAGGGCAGCACTGAAGGTACCAGCATGGGTGGCACCTTTGCTGTAAGGGAAGTGTCAACCTTTTACCCCTACAGTCACTAATTTTTTTCTGTATAGAGCCAAATCAGGACTTCATAGATGCTCCTCTTATGAAGTTCCCTTGTTGCAATTCTTATTATTCAGTCTGTCAAAACATTAGAATTTGACTGTGGTGAAAGTATTGTGAGCACCACTATTTCTGTGCTCACTGCTGAAATGACTTCCAGCAGTGGAGACTCATAACAACAATGTAAATAAGGTCCCCAGAAATGTGCTGGGGAAGATGAATTAGATGAACTTGGGCTCTGTCCAGGTGTTCAGTGAGACTCTGTTGTTACTCAGTTGCTGGGTTACTAATGGTCTGGGATTTGCTCCTTTGAGTGCTTATAATGGTGTAAAGAAGTATGTTTTCAATTTCTAGATCATCTTTGACTTCTCTTTTGTCTTGCTAAAAGCCCAGAACTCTTCTGAATTATGAATTTTAAGCAAATTAAAGACAGGCATTCTCTCACTGCCACACTGGCTAACAGTGCCCCTCACTCACAGCCAGATGCTTACACAAGACTAAGTCATCACATAGAAGACACAGTTCAAATTGCTCATTCAATTGGCCATTTGCACAAAGTAAATCAAGCAAAAGTCTAACTCTGGCAAAGTGCATTTAACCATATTGAAGAATGATTCCTATTTATTAAGAGGCTCCCATTAAAATGAACTCTTAGGACCTACCAGAAAAATCTCAGCTTGATATACACATTTGTCTAAATCTGAATCAAACTAAATTTTAGTCTAACTGGCCATTACTGGTGAATGTCGCATTCGTTCATGAGCTCACTAAACTGTGTGATCTAATTCCTTATCTTTCTAGAAGTAAGTGAGCAAGTGGGACATTTATGTTGTTTTCTCCACATGTAGTTAACATGATGATGTTATACGGATGGTATTTAGGAAATGTTCATAATTGAAGCAACAATGATGTAATGTAAATCCTGCAGCAGTCAGGGCAGTGGGCAGTGTTGGTCTAAACACTGCAGGGAGCCCAGTAAGCCATGGGCAACTGGGAGGTTTTGAGCAGCACTGCCCTACCTTGGGGCAATCCACATTTATAACTAAAAAAGGGATTGTCCTCTGGAGTGTATTTGTAAATACCATAACAACAATAAATAGGGATTCTCTCAGGAAATAAGAAATTTTTTTACAACCTCTTCCCAAGATGTTCATGCGGAATTTGAGATTTTTGCTTTTTCCCTGAAATGGGAAAAAATAGTAAGTGTTACATTTTATGGAACAAATAATAATGAGTTGGAGTCTTCAAAATATTTTGTGATACAAGGGATTGGTTTCAATTGGAAGAAAGTTTAACCAGAAAAGCCCCCCCAGGAAAAAACTAGATTTACCAGTGACCTCTCATGCCAAGTTAAATTCTTTATACTCATAAACCAGATATCTGTGATGGGTATTTGCAAATAGCTGCTTCACTGAATAGGGACAACTTTTACCCAAAAGCTGTGGCTGTGCTCATAGATTATTTTTGGCAATGTGACACTGGTATTGTCCATCCCAGTATTCCGTATAACCAGCTGCACTGTGCCACTGCCAATTTATGTATTTATTTTTAAAAGGCAGAGAGTATGAACATCACAGAGACTCAAAAAACTGTCTTTGCCACAGCTTCTAGCATGAATAATCAGACCTGATTAGCAATGGTGATATTGTAAAAAACCTGCAATATTCTCAACTTATCTTATTTTCTGCTGAAGCGAGGAAATGCAATGCCAGCCTGCTTCCTAACCTTCCAAGACTTTGAGGAGTTATTGTGGATAAAGTATTTGTGGTTTGCTCTCTGTCTTTCTACTACCAGCCCAAAAGGAAGAGTTCGAGAAAGCATGCTGGAACTCAGCACACTCAAGCAAGATGTCTGATAGGGAGAAAATAGGAGAGAGGTTAAAAAAGAAAAATTAAAAAGTTTTTCGTATGCTGAAGAGTGCTTTTGACTGTAATTCACTTTAGACTTCTAGGTATAGAAAAGCTGCTGGGAGACACATGGAGAAGAAAGTAAGAACTGGAAGCAAGTTGCACCAAAAGCAGTTTATAGCTAGAGAAAGTGGGCATTATATCCCAGCCACCAATGGTGAGCTTTTGGAAATGTCTGAGGCATTGGCTTCTGGTCACAGGCCCAGCAGCAGATGAAGATTGATCATTATGTTATCTCTTTATTATCTTGACCTGTATCTCAGCCTATGCAATTGAGACTTGTATCCAGTTGTTACAGCTGACTGCTTACTGCATTTTTCAAGTGAAAATGCTTTTTTCTGAGTGTTTCCATCCCTTCTTGAGTGTGAATTTTGGAGTTTCTTTAGTGTACATCATGTGACAAAAGTGCAATTTGTTGCTGTAATTATTCTGCACTCTATCCAGTTAAGATGATGTTATATCTGATTTGTGTACTTTATTCCGAAACCAAGCAGAAGGCAGTCAGCAATTATTAAATACACATAAGTATCTAATGTAAAACACCTGACACCAACCACAGTCATATGTATGAATGTGTTAAGGCAAAACTCTCCAAGCTGACTGGTTTGATTTCTGCATTATCTGTAGAATATCTTGTGTATTCACCTAGTTTGATTAATCTTGTCAAGAAGCTGCCAGGGCTATGGGAGACTCAGGGTTAGAGGAAGGGCTGTGAGGAGGCTGCAGCAATAATAAACTTTTCCACTACTTGAGAGCCAACAGCCTTCCATGAGCATCCCTTGAGCTCAGCCACCTCCCTCCTCCTCTTCAGTCATGGGAGAGTGAAACCTGCTCTGCAGAGTGGCCTGGGGATTCATTCCTTTCTGTGCAATGAAGCCAATGATTCAGTGCTTGAAGACAGGGAAAATGAACAAACTCCATAGCACAGAATGGAATCTATTAGTAAATGAGCAGTTACAGGCATGAGGAAAAGCACAAATGAGACAGGCAATGCTGGATCAAAACAGGAGAGGGTGGGGGGAGGCCAGGAAAGCAGAATGAGATTTTGCTATAAAAGCCACCTGCAGACACACATACAAAAGAAATGAGAACAAGACAGACAAAAGAAGTCTGGGAAGTCAAAGGGGGAAAAAGAGAAAATTCAGAGCAAAATATAATAATAGCTGAGCATTTCCAGATACTCAAGAGAAAAAGATATGCCCTGAACTAACTAAAATTGAAAATAACAGCTACGAAAACAGCAGAGATCTGAGTGATTAGAGAATATCAGTATAAAATTGCTCCCTTCCCATCCATAACTGCACTGACACCTAAAGCATATTTGCCTCTTTGTTCTTGAGTTTATTATACTTAATTATAAGACCAGCTCATCCAGTGTTGCAAATCCATACTCATGTTCCTACAAGCCTCACCAAGAGAAACTGCAGGTACTGTTGCTGAAAAACCCCATATATGATGAAGACTGTAGGATTTCATCAACTTGACTGTGGCTGTAAACTAAATTCTTTTAGACCAGTTTCGTCCTGAGTGATAAGACTGTTCTCCACTCAGGATTCAGGACTGAGCCTCCTGTTGGGGTGGCACCCAAATCCTTGCCCTGTCTACTTGCTCTTGCCTCTGTAGGTTTTCCCAGGGCAATTGAACTGACCCTCACAGAGGTTTTGTGTTTGTGCATTTTCTTACACCTTTATAACGTGAGGTTTTTCTGTCTTTGTAGGTTTTGTAATGCTATTGTCATTGTCTTTATTTACAGTGTTTACCTCTTCCTTCAGATTTGCATTGAATGTTGTATTTTCAAAAGATAATCCTATTCACACCCAGCCCATACAAGGGTTTGTTCTGCAATAGGTGGTGCATCAAAATCAGGGTGCCAGGCCCATGAGATAATGCACGGTTTGTGCGCATAAAGTCACACCTAATCGTGTGGTCCCTACAGTTTAACAGCCGCTCTCTGTCCAGTACTAAACATCTGATAGGAGGGTGCAAGAGCCCCAATGGTATTTAAATGCAAAATAGTCTCTGAGAGGTGTGTGCTTATCCCTCACTCCAGGGGTTATTCCCAGAAACAGCAAAGCAGGTTAGGCCCCCAAACTTGTAACTTGAACCCTTTTGTTTGTAGTTACTCTTATAAATATCCGTGGCCTTGTTCTCCACATAGTGGAAAAATGGTATTTCGGCTCTTGTTAAATTAATGGCATTCTGCTGCAGCATTTTGCACAGTCTAGTACAAGTCCTAAACTGAAAAGTACTCCTATCTTCTAATCTTAATTTCTCTGCCTTGCAATTTAACTGATTTTATATTTTTGCAAGAACAGATGCTTGCAATCCAACTTCTGTATCATTCATTACTTTAAACGCTTTTTTACCACTTTTCAAATATTTGTCTCTTCTCTGAAATAATAATTTCACTCCTTTCAATCTTTCCTCATCTGACAGTCTTTCCAAGCTTTGATCATTACTGCTGCCATCTCTCAATACTTGTAGCCTTGCACTGCAACTTCTGGGTGAGGTTCTACCCTCGGTAACCCACAGAGCTGTATTATTCTGTATATTATGATGTTGTAAATTATCCCATTATGTCTTTGTCTCTTAAGATCTGCAGACTTTTTTGTTTTCTCATCAGTGATGCACAAGTCATATGAGTAGTTGTCTTGCCCCTAAATGTGATAGCTCTGAGACAATACATATTTTTCATGGCAATTTATGCTAGTCAGTGATCTGCTCTGTCTCTGCACCATATCACAAAAACATTCTCGTAACATAGACAACCTACCCATCTAATCACAATCACAGAAAAGATCTGAGATGAGTGGGATGGCATTTCATCCAGAAAAAAAAATGTTTCTGTTTAATGGAAGTGACAGTCTACAGTGTAAATGTGTGTCATCAAACATACTGCCTTATGCCTTTCCCTGTCCTATCAAGTCATTGTAGGAGTTAGTCCCATGCTCCACGTTGGGATTGTCCGTGGTGCCACCGAGGGCAGGAGTCTCTCAGCACCTGACCTCTCATGGGGGATGTTTGCTGTTCACTTCCTGCACAATTAACCTCTTGCTCTGCTGCTGTCTGCCATGGTAAAGGTTGCACGGTCTGTCACATATAGATAACCTCAATGGATCCCTGAGGACAAGTTTTCCTCCCCAATACAGAAAAAGGCTGGATGCAGGAACATCTCCAGTTACACTGTCAGAGCAGAGGTACTGAACTCCCTCTGGCACAGTGGTGCTGGGGCTGTGCTGACAGCACAGAGCACAGGCAAGTGAAGGACATCTATCCCCTGCTGTCAGTGGTTACGGCACCAGCAGGGTTCACAGTGCTGACTGACACCAAAATTCTTGTTGCTTCTAGTTGAAAATTGGCAAGTGATAGGATGGCATAGTAACTCTTAGCACCTTGTTGATCTCATCTGAGTCAGTGAGGAACAAGGTTATTGTGGGTGCAGTCTTCATAAGGAAGCATTATGGTAGGGAGATTAATGAGCTGATGTTCAGAGACAATGTCATTCATCTGGACATGGGAAAGATCAAGGGGCCAGGTCACAAAATCCATGATGCTCTGCCTTTGGTGCATACCTTAGCAGGAGCTGGTTTTCCTCTGGCAGGAGAGATGAACTGCAGAGACATATCAGTGAGCTGTGTAGTCACAGTGCTGCTGTTGCTTGAAAAAAGCCCCGTGCCTGTTTCTAAATGTCAAAATTCCCACATTTCCTTCCAGTGCAGTGGAATTCTCTGATGCTGTCAGATGAAGGCAATGCTATCTACATACACAAAACCAGATGGACTCTTCATTCTGAAGACTTTTATCCGAAGTGAAGATGAGGACAGCCCTAATTTTACAATAGAAATCCTCCCCCTTCCACTGCTTTAATTTTCTATCTACATCCTTCAGGCACTTACCTGTGTGAAAGTCAGAGACTGCATTTCTTTTAATAATGATATGAGGGTTGGGTGAATGGCTGGGAGTGGAGTTGAAACACAGAAGAAGGAAAATCCGTAGTAATGTGGCCAAAGAGGCGTGAGGCTCCACTGCTGTCTGAGTCCACTCAGGGAACAACATTCAGTGTTCCTGTAAATGGGCCTTTTTCTCACTAAATGTGCTGCTATCCCTTTGTGTTTAAATCTATGGGAATTTTTTATATATGTATATATATATATATATATACATATATATCTTTTATAGATATATTTATATCTCAGAACCTCATGCCTGTGAACTCTTCTGAACTCTGTGTGACAGGTTGCAAATGGGGAGAGACAATTGCATCTTTCTATATCAGTTAAATTCAAGACCTGTAAACTGAAGCTTCCCACTGTCTTCTAGATAAAGTCTCTGATGCTGTGAGGTGCTGAATTTGCTGTGGTCACAGGGATTTAGGAGATGGGGCCCTCATCATGTTTCAGGTTTGGGCTCCTTGTTTCTGGTGAGACTCCAAGTGTGTAGGAGCGGAGTTCTGTGAAATCACTTGGCTGTTTTACCGCCATCCGAGGAGGGTGGGTGTGGAATATCACTGGCCCTGTGACTAAACTGGCTTGAAGCCTCTCTTCTGCTTTCCATTTCCCTTGGGCTCCATGCTGTGCCATCACACTCACATTCTTGTAATATTTTCAGGGCTCTTGCTTTGCAAAAGAGCTACAGTCTGAGGTTGGTTTTCCATGTAGACTTTTATTATGTGACACCAGATCTCCTTTTATGAAGGTTATTTTTATGTCCTCTGGAGGTTTGCTTTTCCATCATAATTACTCACAACCTGACAGACTTATAATCCTCTGATAGGATTTGTGACATTGTAATCTTCTCTACAGCAACCCATTGTGGCTTCACAAACAGAGGATTATAACCTCTAAGAAGGCAATAAGCAGATGAACTCTTGAGATATCAAGACCCTGCTTTCATATCAATTTCCAGTGCTTGAGTAGTGGGAGGGCAGGGAGCAGTGCTGTGTTCTCACTCCTGCCCACGTTTCTGGTTTTCTTCATCTTCTTTTGCCTCAAGTAACAGAGTTGAGAAATTAATTAAACCCACCAGTTATACACACTTTGAGCACTGCAAATATCCTTAGCTATGCAAATTAAGAAAAGATAAATTCAGCAAATTTGACTTACACAACAGAATTTTTTTTTGCCCAGAAGAATGTTCTTTATACATTTGCATCAGTTGTTTTACAAATCAAACACTCCTGTACCTTTCTACAGAAATAATCTGCTAAGATGTACCAGCCAGCTCAGATCCATTGTTTTGACTGCTTTATCTTTCAATAAATTTACTTACTTTACAGTAATTAATACACTTTTACATCATGAGAAAGTGCCTGTCATTGTAATGCTATTCTAAATATTTGTATGCCTTGTTTATTGTTTCCTTTTACTGTAATGGTTTGAATACATTAAAAACTGCCTTGCTTCAGGCATTCCATTAATTTGTCTATTAGCTAGCCATATACCATATTCTAACAGTCTAGAAGGAAAGGACTAGACAGTAAGAAATTATAGAAGCAAACATGTTACCAACTTCATGCTTTTGTTTTTACTGTCTAAGCAGTAAATTAGCAGTCCCTTGTCTGCAGGATTCTCATGTTATTCAAGAGCAAAGGCAATTAAGAGTAAGATTTAAGGCAGAGAGAGAGTTAAAATTGGGAAGAAGTTGCTCAGCACTGTTTCCATTCAGCCAGCAAAGGCTGAGGATAATTTCTGTAGTGAACCATCTGGTTAACATGGGGCTTAAGAAATATTTTACTTAAATGTTATCTCACCTGACACACATCCCAGTGGGATCTGTCCTGACACCCCTGGCCCAGCAATGGAGATGAGTGTGCTTTTTACTTTCTGGCACAATCTAGTTTATTCTTTTAGAGTCTCTCTAAAGAGGAAATTGTATCAGTGACTGCAGTGAAGCTGTAATATCCAATTCTGCATCTCTCCTTTGCCGATTCGCGTGTGCGAGTCTTGTTAATGTCAGCTTGTTAGTTTGTGTTAAGCAATCAGATGCTCAGAGAAAGAACACAGAAGGTCAGGGAAGAATTAGAGTTCTGTTCTCAGATAAATAGTCATAATTTGTTATCTTTTAGAACAGCAGAGCACAAAATTTATTGATTATGAAGTAGATTGCACGTTATCCTGTTGCGCACAGTCACAGGAAATAGAAATGAGTGGCTTTTCAAAGGGTGATGACTATTCCTTGTGCTGCAGCATTTTATGTATTTTGAAGTCTCTGCACTCCAGAATAAGTGTTTTAATTCTTCTCATATAAAATGATTAGAAGTTTCAGAAATCCAGCCTTTCTGAACACATCTTTCTTGAGGTTTGGCATCTCATATCTTCTCATATGTCTCATATCTTGCAGGATCTCTACTTAATTATGCACTCTAATATACCATTTCTGCTCTGGCATCAGCACAGTTGTTGATTCATTTCTGCCTTTAATCCTCTGAAGCCCAGAAATCCTTTTATGTCAGACTGCTCTTTATAATGGTTGTTCTTATACCTAGAGCCTTGTGTCTCATTTAATGGGAATACACCTTGGTTTTTCACACCATATTTCAGCTTTTTGAAATCTTTCAAATTCTAATTTTGTCCTTCCAAAATCTTTGAAACACCTTCCAGCTTGATGGTGTTCACAAATTTAGTAAGTATATGTAGATTGTCCCATTGTCCTTCTCATTAATGAAAATGTTGCACAATATTGGAGGCAGAATAAATCACTGCAGAGCTCTGTTCACTGTATCCTTCCATTAAAAAACATAGGAATAATTTGGGGTTATTCTCTGAATGCAGTTTTAAGACAGTGTTGCACAAACCTTTCAGAAATGGCTTCTAAAATCCTATTAAAAATCAAGCTTTATTATATCTACAGCATTCCCCCATCCAAAGGGCCTGTTACATTGACATGAAAGGGAATTGCTCAGGTTTAGCTCCATTTGCTCCTGACAAATTTGCATTAGTGGTTATTCATGACCATGTCCATTTCTATTCTTTTCTCCCTTCCCTTCCCCTATCCCCTAATTCATGAATTAAATTAATACCAAATTATTTTAATTGTGTTCTCTTCTAAGGCTTGACAGCACACCTTTGTTTTAGAGTGTTTTACAGAATTTCATCCATTGGGTGGATTCTCAGAGATAATGGCACTTAGAGGACCTGAGTTGTTTATCCAAGTGTGCAGATGAATCCTTCTGGGCTATCAAATAGAAGCGTAATTTTTCCAAATGCTATTCAAATCTGCCCCTCTTTTCCTCAGGTGTGACCCCTCATTTGTTTTCTGATGCTGATATTTGTTACTTTCTTGGAATTTTTGTCTTTTTCTTTTTTAAGTGAATACTGAAGTCCTGTCTTACAAAAGGGACAATTTGATTCTTTGATTCTTTAGAAGTTAGCTTCTAATAACTAAAACAAAATAAATTTTAGAAAGTAGTATTTTAGGGTCCTATATATGGGTTTTTTTTCAATCAATGCCAAAATTTATCTAAGCAGGCATTTATATGAGCCACAGTAATTTGATTGGCCCTTTATGGAGAATAATATCTTAACATTTAGCTGCTTAGTTATGATGTGTTCCACATTGTTATTGCAATAATTTCTAGAGTTGGATTATTTTCTATTTACATAATGTTGTTTTATTCAAATATATGCACAAGAGTTTCAGCGGAAAATAATTAGGTGAGACAGCATCAGACAAATAACTCCTTTTGAGAAAGAAAATGCAATCTTTGGTAGGGGAATGGTGTATTCTTCTCTCCAAGCTTTAGCCCATCTTATTTGCTATCAGCCACTGAGGTGAATCTTCGAATATAATAACGCAAGCAAAGATTGAGTACCTCACATGTGAGTAAATATAGAGCTGATCAGTGCCCAACTCCCATTTTTCCCTTTGAACCCTGTGGCTATCAAGGCACCTTGCAGGTCTGTGTGACTCCAAGCCACATCCCCGTTCCCAGCGCCGGCCCTGCTGCCCCGCACACCCAGCCCTCCTGGTGTCCCAGCCCTGCTCCCCGGAGCGCACCCAGCGCTGTTGGTGTCCCGGCCTTGTTGGTGTCCCAGCCCTGCTCCCCCGCACACACCCAGCGCTGTTGGTGTCCCAGCCCTGCGCCCCGGAGCCCACCCAGCGCTGTTGGTGTCCCGGCCCTGCTCCCAGCGCTGTTGGTGTCCCAGCCCTGCTCCCCCGCACACACCCAGCGCTGTTGGTGTCCCGGCCTTGTTGGTGTCCCAGCCCTGCTCCCAGCGCTGTTGGTGTCCCAGCCCTGCTCTCCGGCGCACACCCAGCGCTGTTGGTGTCCCAGCCCTGCTCCCCTCGGGCCCAGCGGAGCACCGGGCTCAGCTCAGAACTGCTGCTGGCAGCTCCACACCGGCCACAAACCACCTACTTGCCTGTAACTCTCTCATCACTCACAGATGTTTCCTAGGACAGCCACTGAGGACACTTCAGGAAGAAGTAAAATCACTCTCTTTCATGCTTAGGCACTAGAGACAAGTAGAAATAGATGACAAAACAGAATTTAAAATATACTTTCCTTTTTGCACTTAAAATTGTGAATTTCAAACCTGTCCTGAGAAACAGGGGACAAACATCTGTCCATTTTCTCCCTGAAATTATCACCCAGGCAGCTACCTAGGAGGGGACTTACTTTATTTTTTTATTTGATTTTATATTGCAATTTTAAAGGAAATTAATATCATATTACAAGATATAAATTAATTTTGATATTATAAATAATCATAAGGCTCATTCAAAAATATAAGTGACTTCAGCCTTTCCTCATTTGATCTTCTCTACTGATGATGTACATATCATCCCTTTGAAGGAAGTGCCAAGTAGGTAGGAGAGTGGAGGAAAAGGAGGACAGAAGATCTTTCCATAATTAGGACACAGGCAATCCTGTAGCAACAGGAACTTTATTTTCCTATTTAACATTTCAGTAATGTTCCCATTTTATTTTGAACCTTTGGACTTAAAAGACAACTGTGAGAGCTGCTGCCTCTAACCCCCATGTTATTTTAAGAAGCTCTTACGTGTCATTTCTGTGATCAATAACGTCCCTGCACATGCACTGACGTGCAGCATGGAGATGGCCTAGTTCTATTTTTGCATTTTAATGGCCTTGTGCAGAGTGACACCTCACTCTTAGAGAACAATGATGAACATATATTTCAATAAATGAGAAAATCTCGCTCCTTTGGAGAAGTAAATTTCAGTGGCTTTTGAAAGGCTTCACCCACCTGATTAGAGATTGAAACTATCCCTCCAATTGCAATCTTTTTGCCAAAATGCAGATATTTTCTTCTAATTACTCTTTACTGAAAACAGTTATCAAAATAACTGCAGTAGGCCAGGCACAGGTCACTGTTCCTCTGGGAATAAGTCTTGATGGGCTACATTATCTTGGGCACGTTGCACAGGCAAGAACAGTAACATTCAGCTGGCACAAGGAGAAGCCTGGAAAAGCCTTCACCTGGCCAGTGTGGAATCAGAATGGATTGGGCCTGCCAGGCTGAGCAGGTGAGCCTGTGGGAAGTGCTGTGCTGTGAGCAGAGAGGTACTACAGGTGTCCTTCGTGGTGGGAGTGCAGTAACCCTGCTGGCACCAGGGCTGTAGGACTGCACCTGGCACGGGTTTGTCAGGGCGGTGTCCCAAGGCTGCTCCTGGCTTGTGCTCCCTCCTCTGCCATCCTGCCAGGCCAGAGGTAACCCTGACACCTGCAGTTCTTCCTGCCAGGGAATTGTACTGGGGACAGCCTCTCCTTTTTGTATTTCCTATTTCTGTCCTACATTATCCTAAGTTAGATCTTTGTCTGGGCCTTTCTCCTCCCTATAATGCGTGCAGGGAATGGCTCCTTGGCTGCGTGGCATCTTCAGCCATGTCTTCTCTTGAGTTTGTAGCTGTCTGTGCTGAAAAACCTCTGCAATCCCTGAAAAACATCTGCACTACAGGTGTCTATGCTCTCTCAGAGAGGCAGGAATAGGGTATGGTTCTAGGAAAGTACCTCCAGCCTAATATTTTGCCCTCCACTTTAGTGAGTCTACAGAAAAGAAAGTAGCCTCCATAAACTACTTGTTGGACAGTTTTTTTCATTTTTTTGGAATTAAAAAGTACTCATTCAAGAAGTCTCTCAGCTAGTAGGTTGTTCCTTTTTTGGCCTCTATTTGCTTACTGTTCTCTTCATTCTTCTCTCCTATTCATTACAAATGGTGTATTGTATAATTTGTAAGCTGAGGCAAAAGTATTAAAATGTAGATCTGTTATTTTGAAAACCATCTCATTTAATGTGAGGTTTTGATCAGTGCTCAGGCTGTGCCTTTACTGTGCTCTTGGTGAAACTTACACTTTTCTAGAATGGCAGAATCTGAGAAATTCAGAACATTTCTGAAGCTCTGTCTGAACGTGTTTCATGAACACCTACTTTAATGGAGTTAGGCCAATATTTATAAACCGAATTTCAGTAATTCAGCACATCTTCACTAGTGGTACCCCAGTGCTGTTTAATTTACAAATGTGCTGCTGATGAATTAAATTCAGAGTACCTTTTCTGTCCTCAGCACAGTGCACTGTCAGTGTTTATTTGCATTTCTCACAGCCAGTGTGCCCCAGCCTCACACAGAAACCGCGGACCCCAGTGAGCACATCTCACCCCATTCATCTCCTTGACCTTCCTGACAAGACCAACTTATTAGTTCCTCTTTCAGAGCTGTGTTTTATAATGTCACTAGGAAGTGACTGAGATCAACAACTCTTCACAAAAGCCACTGAATAAAAATGCTTTGTTAAATTGACTCTCAGTCCCTTGCAAATGAACATGGGTTGCTTTTGCACTGAAGCCTTGCAGGTGGGGCAGTTGTTATCCCATGACAGTTCCCTGAGCTCTGGTTCTGTCTTTTATTAAACCATAAGAACTGTATTTCAAGTCTGGTACATAACCACTCTCACTGGTATCTGTCTTCATGCAGTATTATCCTCCCTAAATGAGGCAATGTACTAATGACAGACTTCTCTGTCTTGAGGATTTTTCTTCATTTATTTAGTTACAATCCAAACAAGAAGCTGCTGTCTTGCAGTCCTTTACCTCTCAGCAGGCTAAGTTGGATGGCTTTACAGAATGTGAGAAACCTGTCAAAACCAGATCTTTTCCCTCTTGATAAATTGATACTCAAACAGAAATACTGGGTGTTGGGTTTCAATAATTTGTTGCAGTACCACTACATCAAATTTAGGTTCCTTTAAGAACCATGATTAGTTGATACAAAATGATGAATGTAGGACTGCTAATGATGCTAATCAACAGTGCTCTTGAACCCAAGTGCATCTTGGCATGAGAACAGTCAGGACAGATTTTGAGTGTCTGCCCAATGCTACCTGCCTAAAGTAAAATGTGTCAGAAGGCAGAGTGAACAGGGGACACAGTTTATATCCCTTTATAATACAACCTTTTGTGCCCTGTCTCTCTCTTTATTGGCTGGACTGTTGTCACCCACTGGTCTTTCACAGTGCAGTCCTTCATCTCAAAAATAAAGTACAGGCCCAAAAGGAAAAGCAAAATTGATGCTTCTATTCTCAGACATTTCTAGTTATAACCCATTACTCTGCATACATTATTTTTAATGAATTGCAGAATGCCTGTTTAGCTTTCTCAGAATGTCTTCCAAGAACAAGGCTTTGTGGACTCCTGCCAGACACACACACGTATGATTTGTATGCTGTCCTTTTCTTTTATTGTTGGTAGCAAAACTGTTTTGGCAGCAGCTTTGCTACACTTCCTTCCATCCTGTCTTGATCTAGAACTCGTGGAAGCCAAAGTCTCGACTTTCTCTGCCTTAGTGTCAGATACAGGCAGGTGCTCAGGGCCCTGGTTGCTGTGAACTTTCTCTGTTAAATTACCCCCCCGAAAACTGAAAATGTGGGCACAACATTATCGGCAGGGGCTAATTGTGGGGTCAGGTTTTCATCCCTGAGACTGTTACCTGCCTGCAAGGCTTTTGCTCGTGGGCAAGAACCTTCCTGCCCAGCTGACTGAAGCAATGAACTGTCAGGGTTACACAGATGATTATGAAAGCTTTCCCATGCAGTCTTGTTTTTATTTATTTATTCCTGATGTGTTAAGAATTTGCCAGGCCGAAAAAGGAACAGTCCCTGCCCCAAGGGGAGCTTGCTGGAAGCTCTGATATTTGCATGCCTGTGAACTTCCTCTGTGACCAAAGGCAATGTCCTTGTATTAATGTATTAATTCTGTCAGAACTATTGCTTCTCACAGCATGTTACTGTAAATAATTTCTGTTTACAATAATGGATCATTACTCAAACTTCCCACAGAAACTCAATATGCTGTAAGTAGTTTTTCCTTTGTATTTATTATAATTACCTCTAACGTTAATCAATGCCACCTCAGGAAAATTCTCTCTGTATTATATATCTACAGCCAGAAATACAGTGGTTAATAGTTTCTTTGCAGTATAATTACAGATAAATCACATAGCAATCATTTAGTCTTTTCTTTTGTGTCTTAATTATGGGCCTTTTGGACCACGTTCTCATCTTTTACACTGCATTTCTAGAACCTATTAAAGAAGAGTCATGTTTCACCCAAGGGTGGTTCTTGCTGATGTGATCCCTTTGCTCGACTGGTGGAGTAACCTGCCTTTTCTTTCTCCTTCTTGCCAAGGTGGAAACAAGTAGATGTTTAGTTAAACAGTAGTAGTGGACTCAGAATCCATAACCTCAATTCCTGACTCCACCACAATGACCTTGTGTGCTCATGGTGAAGTCACCAAAAGACTTGCAATGTTAACAGTACATCTAGGTTACTTTTTGGAAACACTTCATATACTTCTGCCAGTGGTTTTTTTGCATTTTTGGTTAAAGAATTGTTACAACACAGACAAGTTTTTTCATTTTAATTGGTCACTACTGACTTTATGGCAACTTGTGCTTGCTCATTGCACTGGCCTGTCTGAATGGATTCATGAATGTCTGGAAAATGAAGTATTAGTATGAGGCAGCTTAGTAGGAATGTTTTCAATGGCAAGAAATGGTTGAAATGTATATGATGATATCCTAAAGCCTCGTTTCATCAAACAGTTGGAAACAAAAATCAAGTTAGACAAAAGTTGATAATCAAGGCATTAATGTCTCCAAGAGAGCCTGGTCTGCCATTCTAATGCAGCACATCCAGTATGGAGCCTTTCCACATCCAGTACAACCCACAGACAATGTAATTTTGTAGCCAGAAATTCAGATGTCTATATTAGAACTTATGATCTTAATGCACAGAAAGCATATGGACAAGTAATGCCCTATTTCATTTCAGCAGCAAAATCTTTTTGATTAAATTCTGTACCTGGCAGAATCACTTATATCCACAGAGAGCCATGAATGTTTTGGTTTATCTTCTAGTGCTTACAGGAATTCACATCAAAAAGCCCAAAATAAATGAAAAAAAAACTTCAAAATGGAGTTTGCCTTTTGCTAAATCCCAGTTGTCCTTGCAGTTTAGAGTGAGCAATTGAGTATAAAAAGCAGAGAGCATTATATGCACAGAAACAGGAGAGGGTGTCAGAACAGCTTCTCTTCTGAGTACTCCATCTGACTTACATCAGGGTTAACAAATGCTCATTAATCCTAATTTCTTTCAGAAAATTGCAGGAGAGAAAAGATTATTTACTTATATGCTGTACATATTTCATTGCTTGTGATGGATATTAATGATGCAATAGCAAGGTAGGACATGGAAACCAGAAGCATGTCTGGCTTCTCTGCAGATTTTTATTAGGTTTTGTTTAAATCTTTTCAACTCAGGTGTGTTTCCAACCTGAAGCAAAATTCTGTGGTTTGTCTGTGATCAGCATAAGCTGGAGAAAGCTGTACAACTCTGAAACTATTGTCCCACAGAAAAATACTGTAAGAATTTCTCCTTGTGTGACAACAGTGATTGCATTTATTGAAATAGATTGTCAGATCTTTCTCTCTTCAGATTGGAGACAGGCCCAGAAGGCAGATAAATATGTGCTTAACTGCCAATTATGAATCTGTTTGGCCTTGGCAGGACTAAAAAATGTAATAGGACTTTTCTGCCTCTCTCTTTGAAATTCAATAAGAAAAGAAGAAAGATTTTTCTATTATGTTTGGTTTTTTTCCTTATGGGTGGATGAGCACCCTTTGCTTAGCTATTTCTTTTCACAAAATAATAGAGGCTCAAAGGGCATTTCTGTAATTTATTATACATGCATCAGTCCACTTGACTAGAGATTGGTGAAAGAACCTGACCTTTACTATGATAAAGTGAATATAAGTGAGGAACAATTTTGATGTTGTAGGCCCTCTGTCTTGTGGGTGTATCTGAGTATGTATTTGTTTTAGAATGATAACTGTTGTCACTCCCTGGCAAGGTTTCCTTAGAGAATAATCCTTGTTCATACTGATACTTGGACTTCCTTCTGTGCATTTAAAACAAAGGCTTGAGAGATTTTGCTTAGCTAAAGACAGTTCTGCTTAAACGTGCCCAGGGGAGGGCAACAAAGCTGCCAAAAGGGCTGGAAGGCACGTCCTGGGAGAAGCAGATAAGGACCTGGCGTTTGTCTGCTTTGGAGGAAAGGAGGCTGAGGGATGGTCCTGAGGAGAGGACATTGAGAGGGAGGTGCTGATCCCTTCTCCCTGGTATCCACTGACAGGATGTGTGGCAGTGGTTCAGAGCTGTTCAGGGGAGGTTTAGACAAGCCATTAGGAAGTTTTTCTCTACCGAGAGGGTGGTCAGACACTGGAACAAGCTCCCTAGAGAGGGGGTCAGTGCCCCAAGGCTGTCAGTGTTTAAGAGCATGTGGACACTGCCTTTACATGCTTTAACTTGGTCAGGCAGCTGGGCTGGGTGACCATTGCACTTCCCTTCTGACTGGAACAGCCTATTCTGTTCTATTCTTTTAAGCCTGAAATTGAGAAAGAGACAATGAATTAAACAATTAAACTTCTGGTTTTTCAGAATTATGGGTTGTTTTTTGTTTTTGTTTTTGTTTTTTTTTGAGTAAACTATACATTCTATATTTCAGGATATTAAAATATGAGGCTTCTCTGGAGAGTGAAGGTGCAAAAAGGTGCTGTTGTTTGTAAGGAATGAGCTGCTCTGCCAGCAGCGGGTTGCTGACTTTCTCTTCTTTATACCATTTTTCTTGGGCAGCCACATTGCTCAGCCTCTTATGTCATTTTGTGTATGATGTGATAACACAAACAATGTAAAAGGAGGTGAAGAAGCACTACTTTGCATTTTAAATCTGAGCCTGTGAAATCCCAGCTCTGTGCAGCAGTACAGCTGAGTGAGAAGAGCCTCTGCACACAGATATCTCAGCAGGACAGCTGTGTCTGGGAGAGCCCAGCACTGGTGCTTCTGAAGGCAAACCAGCCTGTTCCAGCTACATCAGGTACCACACATAATCATCTTTGTCTGTAGACACAGCACTCCTGCGGAGTCCTAGACCAGCTGAGGGCAAGAAGGGACAAGAGCAGGCTTTCACCTGTAATATTTTATTTTCCATATGGGACCAATTTGATAAAAGTGCTTGAGCACAATGTATTAAACATCCAAAGCCATCCCACACAATGGCACTCTGCAGGCACCTTAGTCTTTTCCTGGCTAAAGACCACATATCCTCAGTCTAGTCCCTGGTGGTGGATCCTTTTCATTCTATGTGGCATTTGGAGAAAACCCCAGGTTCCAGAAATATGGTTTACAGGAATGGCTGTTTTCAGGATTCAGCCCTTTGCAGTTCAACCTTCAACCACACAAACTGATTATGCAGGGAAATAGCCAAGATTTGCATGAGGCACTGGAAAATATGTTATAAAATTTTAATATATCCTCCTCCAAATAGCTTTAGTTCATACCTGGTTTTAGGTGGTATTCAACTAAGCATTATCAGAGCCAATATCAACACCACAAAATGATATAACTGCACATAGCCATAAAAACCAGTGCCTGCTAACAATCTAAATCACTATATCACTTTTGTATGGTATTGGTGTGATGGTTTCCAAGAACAGAATAGTGAGAGATGTGCTAAACCTGTAAAGTTTGGGCAATTATTGTGTATCAGCAGCAGTTATATGTGAGCCAGGGCAACCACCCACTCCTACACTTGGAGCTGTGTAAGACTAAATGGGCATAAATGTGTTGATATATTTGTAGCCAGTGATAGTATGTGTGTCTCTTCATAGAAAATCTCTATTTCTACAGTGTAACATTATAATCGTTGAAAGAATTAAAAAAAAAAAACAAAAACAAAAAAAAACAACAACTCAGAATTAAAAATACATAGCCTGGAAAAGAATTAAGGTAAAACAACTGGTTGCTTGGGAAGGTCAGCCACCCTCTCAAGAGCAAGCCAGCTGAATTCTTGATTCTGGGTGTCAGTTTTTGATTTTGTTTTGTTTGGTTTTGTTTTAAAAGCACCAAAGCTATAAGTGTTAATGAAATGTAATAATTCTGAGAAAATACAAAGAACTATAATTTATGTTTTGTTAAATTATTAATTCACTTTTATTCCCCAAAACACTGGAAGCTACAGGAGTCTGTGCAGAGACCTGAAGCCCTGTAGTAAAACCCAAGGCCCATGGCTTAACTCTAATGAGTCTCGAATGAATAGTTCTGATTTCAAAACAGAGTACGACTAGAACAGCCTCTTGAATGTCAACTAACTACAAGTATCATAATCCTCATGTAAGAAAAATATTTAGTCTTACTTCTATCTATGTAAAATTATATCATGTTCAGTTGTGAGTTCATGTTTTCCCATAGTGGTATCAGTCAGAGGAAAAACAAGTAGAAATAAATATCTGTGGGCAATTCAATTCTAATTGCTGCCAGCATTAATGACATTTATTATTCATGTGGTTTTTACCCCCACTCTTACATAGCACAGAATCATGAGAGGTTTTTTTGTTCTTCAGGAAGTGTAAAATGAGGACAAAAAATTTAAATCTTGTAAATTCATGTAAATATGTTTTTCTCTTGTCCCAAGTCTTCAGAAACAGCCTATTTCACAACAGTCTCAAAGAATGCTGGTTTTTATCTCTTGCTTGTTCTTAGTGTGAAATCCATTGGGCTCTAATCCTGAACACATTAAAGCCTGTGGCATCAGGCCTGTGTCCCAACAATGGGATGTTCTGGGAAGAGTGGATTTGCAGAGCAGGCTGATGGAGACAGGCATCCAGCTTTCGTGGAATCTGGGACTTGGAACCTCAGCTAAAGCTGGGCAGAAATGCTTTGAGTGGAGAGTGCTGATTTGCACAGATCAAAGCACTACCCAGGGGCAGCCTGGTTTTAACCAAAGGCTGATGAAGAATGGCCGTGTTTTGGAGGTTCTATCAGGCTCTGGCATCTGCTCTGCCGAGCACCTCTGTTCCCTGCCCAGCGCTCAGAGCTGCTCCCCGGCTCCCCCACCCTCTGCCACACATCCCAGGGGCTGCTGGGGAGACGGCTCCAGCTCCTGCTTTGTGCAGCTTCCCTGTGTGCAGCTTTGGCTGTCCAGCCTGCAGCTCCTGAGCGCTTGGCTGCCCAGCTCCGCAGCTGTATCCATGAGGTGCAGGACAGTCACTGTTGGACTGGTCTTTTGCAGAGAGTGCCAAAATTCTCAGTTTTCATCCAAACCAGAAGCAAACAAAATTCTGAAATTTCAAAACCCTTTCAAGCACAAAGCATAACCTGCTCCCGTTGCTTTTTTGCTCTTGGTTGTAACTATAGTAGTGTTTTTTTCTGATAGTAAACAAAAACAACAACAAAAAAAAAGGGATGCATATTCAGTGGTTATTGAGCAATAATTTGTATCCAGGATTTCTCTGTCTTGCAACTACTATCTCCAAAACAAACCCAAAGCGCAGAACATATTCTCCTGCAAAATGCATAAGCAGGAAAAAAAATCATATCAACAAAGTTGCAAAGTCTCTTGAAAATCTAGTTACACTGGAAAAGCATCCTTCAGCAACTAACGTTTTAATAGGAAATAACTCAACATTCTGCTGACCTTTACAAGTTTAGCCTTTATATAGGAATGAACTGTTTGAAAAATGTCTCTAATTCAGTTGTCACAAACAGACACCAGACTTGTGGTTGATCTGTTTCATGAGCAGAGGCTTCATTTTGGTTTTTCACAAGCACCAAGCTTCATCTTATACTGTCTCCCACAGTTCTCAGCTGCCTGATCACATCTATTTCCTCACAAACAACAGGCTGCTTGAAAAAAACATGTATATGACTGAGATAATGAGGATGATAATGAAAAGTAATCTTGGCAATTATTGTGACTTACACACTGAAAACTAGACCCTGTCTTATTTCCAGGAATCCCACCGTACCAGGCTGGTTCATGCAGGAGGAAGGATACAGAGGCACTGCTCACATGCAGATGCACACAAATATCACAAATATGAGTGAGAGGAATGCCCTTGGTCCCTATGCTGACAGACAGCATCGGTGTGGGGTGCTGCTACACAGCTGAGATATGAGACATGATGAGAAAACATTTCTGACCTAGAGAGCTCAATAACAACAGCAGCCCAGACTCCAGCTGTAGCTGGTCATTATGTAATGCCACTTGCTCACCCATTTGGACTCCTCTCGAATCAAATAGAGCTCCTGATTCATAGCAGCTAGCAGGACAAAATATATTAAATTGTGACAGAGGAAGGAGACATGAGGAGTGACAGACTGTCTGATACTGTAAGCCCTCAGACCAGCCAGACCTCCTCCAAGCAGAGAATGACAAAGATAAATATGAAATAAACTAAATATTTCAAATAAAATTCTACTGAAAATGTGTGACAGGGCATGTAAGGACCCCATTGTTATTAGAAACAAATAATGACAGTAATCAGCAAGAAAAAAATGTCATGAAGAATATTCTAAACCAGAAACTGACTTTCTGAATCTAGAATGCTTATGTAGGTGAGAAAGTATTCTGCCTTTATAAAAAATCTGTTTCCATATTTTGTTAAAGACAAAGGCATAATTGGACCATTAAATTTCATTACTTTTCTGGAACTAACATAGTGTTCCTTTTGAGGTGGCCACACTGCAGTGGTTGCAGAGGTTGTTTACAGCTGGACTTGCACATCCTGCAGGCAGTTGCTCTGAAATGTGCTGTTCTGAAACCTGCTGCTGTGAAACCTGCTTTTCTGAAACGAGCTGTTCTGAAACCTGCTGCTCTGAAACGTGCTGTTACACCTGGAGATGGGGCATGGTGAGATGGAGAGGAGAGGCACTGACTCCCAAATGCTGCACTTTGCAGGCAACTCAGTCAAAGGTCATCTCTCTTCTGTTCCTTAGTGTAAAAATGCACCAAAGATTGTGCACCTGGGATGAGATTCTCTCTTGTGAATGGAGTAAACACGTAACCCCCATGGTGAGTGGGGTTTATTTATACATTATTTAAATGTTCTCAGTATATTGACTGGCATCCTCTAAGCCAGAGCAGCTTGTTTTCCCCAGGCCAAGAGGAGTCGTGTTCAGTCATGGCTCACATGCTGTTTGCAGTGTAGCTGTGTTTGGGTGGCTGGATGTGAGCTCAGTCCTCACGCACAGGGCAGCCCAGGGGAAAGCTCAGCAGTTTTTTGTTGTGTTTTGGCACCCCAGAGCCTGGTTCTGCAGAGCAGAGGAGGGGATTGCCAGGTTCCCCCGGGCCCTGGGCTGTGTGACTCCAGATCTGTGTGTCCCAGCACAAGTTCAGCAGTGACAGAAGTGCTGCTCAAGGCTCGGAAGCGCTCGTGGCTCACCCAGAGCGTTGGGAGGGTGATTCATTCTGCTGGAGAAAGTTGTTTCAGTGATGCAGAGGCTGAGTGGGAAGGGAGCCAGCTGGGCTTTTTCTTCAACTGGCATACACAGAACACGAGTGTGAGAGTTATTTTGATGGGGTCACAGGCACAGTAACAAGTATTATGCCTGTTGCAGTGAAGTGAAGCTACTTTTTGCCCAATATCCTCGCTCCAGTTCTCTTTAAAAGGAATAACAAGAAGAACGGTGGGACAGAGAGCCCTGCAGCACCATGGCAGTTTGGCACTGGTGTGACAGGACAACAGGAGGGCTTTTGCACGGCCCCCAGGAGAGGCTGCCTGGCCCTTTGGGGTCCATGGCTCCTACCCCAAGTCCTCTGTCCCTGGCGGGCTGCCCAGCTCCAGTTGGTGCTGTGGGGAAGGAAGCAAATGCAGCTTTTCCGGGCCTGCTGGGGCACTGGGAATGCCTGTAAAGAGCAAAAGGCTCCAAAGTTTGTCAGAGATCATATTCTTTGTCCTTCTGAATGGCTGAGAGGAGGTAGGGAAGAATTGCATTTATTTCTCCCCAACACTGTATATTTGAAGAAGCATTGTATAAAGGCTGCTGGAAAAAATACCTTTTTATTTTTTTTCCTTTCATTTAGTTTCTTTCTCCCCTTAGCTGCAGGTTTTAACATTCAGAATTGCAAACATTCAACTCTTCATGAAATGACCTTTATAAAAAAATATAAAAAGGTTTAGGAGCACAAACCAAAGCCTCTCTAATTAATACCTCAGAGAAATGTTTTTATTTAATGGTTTCTTGATGCTAGTGTACTAATATTATAGTTAAATACGTTAAATTCCCTGCAACTTTGACTTGACTGATGACAAAAGAGGAAATGTATTCTGTCACCTACAGTAACCATCCCACATAAAATATAATTATTTTTCCATATTTACATAATGTGCAGGTAGACAGCATGCTCCCTAATTGTACTGATGTTTATAACTGGGTGTTTAACAAGTTGATCATAATCAAGTTTTCATCCCAGTGATTCATCTTTCTACCCAGGCCCTCCAAAAATGTAGTGGTAAATGTAGGTATTACTAAGCCAAAGAAATTGAGGTATTTCTATTAAGTGTGTGTCTGATTTACAGGCAGTTCTAGACTTAAATAAAGAGCTCCTTCCATTCAAACAAAATGAGGGAACAGTTCTGTCTCTTTTTCGCATGTCCCTTTTTGCTACAAGTTGAAATAGTGTTGCCTGCCGTCCGAGGCCTCTCCTAAATTCAGATGTAGGAGTTTGATTGATTTGTTAGTAACTGTGCATAGAAAGCAAGAAGATGAATTACCCTTGGAGAAACAACTCGAGCTGCCAGCTCCAAGCTGTAGAGGAGTCGCCAGGGCAGCAGAGAATAGTCTTCCAAGTGTTTTAGTAAAAGGAGCAGGAGAAAAAGATCAGTAGCTGATTAATCGTGTTGCTGGTGTTTTCAGGGACATAGACTAATAGAAAACCAAATGTTAGGAAAATATGTTTCAAGGGAAGGCCAACAGAAAAATAAGAGGAATGCACCCACTGACAGTGTTGTGTAGAGATTGAGAAGGAAGCAGAAAGGAAAGCAGATGAGAGGACGACTCATGAAGGAGCAAATGAAAACCACAGAGATAATGTCTTTTAAAGGTCATAACAATAAAAGAACAAGAAAATGAAAAAATTAGCTCCCTGACATTGTGTTTTCTTGTGAACAGCTATTGTAGGTGTTGGGAGTCGCTTGTAAATGACAAAATGGTAGAGTCATCTGTGTCCACAAATCATCGTGTGTAAATTGAATAAATAATGAAAATCTGCTCTGACAGTGGACTTTGGACATAAGTTTCTGTCTTTGCAATGGAATTTCCTAAGCCATTACTTGTCAGCTAACTTCTAGAGGCATTTCCTTCAGGCTGGTCTCTCATGTTGCAGAAATATGAACTGTGAATTTTGAAGACAGCAAAATACCACCAAATGCAGACAGAAATGTCAGAGGGAAGAGACTTTTCCACACATTGCATAGGAAAATTGCTCCACTGCCACTGCCCAGCATCCCTGTGCAATTGAGACCCTTCTGTTTCAGTGCAATAACTGAAGAACACTAATGCTGTATCTGACAGAACAGTCATAGTTTCATTTGAAAGGTTTAATGAATTTTGTGTACTGAAGAACAGGAGGGATTTCTTTCTTGTCAGTATAATTTATTAATAATTGCAGCTATTAACATTTTTTTTAATGTTCAATAATTCCTTCAATACACCTTGTAAATTTACCTTAATAAATATGTGGTAGGAATCAGCTTACCCTAGTAATTGGTATTTAAGAGCATACAATAGCTATAATTTACAAAGATAGCTTCTCAGCATAGTTTAACTCCTAACTAGCCCTAGGGAAAGAGCAAACCCTGCAGATAGTTCTTTGCTTTTAGAAAGTGTACTGTGAGAAAACACAACTTTGTTTTTGCAGATTTCCATCAGGATAAGTTACATGTATGAGAACAGCCAGCAAATGGCAAATAGAAGGGGATAAATATATTTTCATTTCAATATACTGCATTTATAATTATCAAATTCACAAATACAACTTTGGGTTTTTTTTTTCCTTTTATGCAATTTAAAAACATATCGTTACTTAATTTTACTGTGTGGGCAGACTTGGACTAATGTGAATTAGAGGAGATAACTTTCTCGTCAATTTTGTTTGTCTAAGAGAGTTACAGTGCTCTAGACCAGTTTTTTATGGGGGAACTCACATAAGACTGACATGATCGTGGTTGTACCAGAGTCTGAAAGAAAGTTGTGGTTTCAGAGGGAGAGATTCTTTCAGGTATCTTGGCCTCATGGCCAAGATAGCTTCAACTCTGCTGATACTTGATCCTGATCCTCGCTTCCCAAAATCTCTCTTGATGGGTCTGGAAAACTTATCCAGGGTAAGCCCCAAAGCCACTTGGAGGGCTCCAGGAGAGAGGCCATGCTCAGAGGTTTGAATCACTTGGGGCACTGCAGGAACTGAAGAAATTGTTCCAGCCAGGTACAGTTACCCATAATGCTCACATTCAGAAGTTTCTTTCTAAGCACTCTTATTTCAACTTCTTTAAGCCGTTTAAGCAGTCTGTTGTAAAGCCTTTGTTCCTACTGACATTTTAGTTCTTACTGAAGAAACAGACATCATGTAATTACATCACTTCTATTAATTATTAGACCTCTCACTTTTCCTTTGATTGCTGCCATTTTTGGGCATGCTGTTTTAGCAACAGTGGCACATCAGAAGAGAAGACACTTTGAATGAAGTGTATAGTGTCTATGTCAAATTCAGCTTTCAGGTGTTAATGTCTTTTTCTTACATTACCAAGCCAAAATGTTTCCATTTTTTTAATGTATAAAACTATATTTACTATGCAAACCCACTTAACCAATAAGCAAAGTAATAACTGCAGTCAGATTGCTTAATAATATTATTTTATTTTATTGTTTCATTCTATTTCTAGCTCCTTTAGTTATCTTTTATGAGGTCGTGCATCTTCCACGTTTGTACTCCTGTATTTCCATTGTGGTGATAGTACTTGTAATCTTCCTCTCTTTCTCTGTTCCTCACTTTCCCCTCCCTTTCCTTTTCTCTTTGATTATTTTTCTGGCCACACTTTGCCAGCTGTGCACAACCATTCGATTTCTGAACTGTCTGTTCCATTTAAAAATACAGAAATGGCAGCACATTCACTTTCGTCTTTTCTCAGGCTCATGTCAGTGAGATTTTCTTTTTGTTGCAATTACTCAGGAGTCTAAAATAAAGTTTTCAGCCTCACACCATTATAATCATTCCCTGCCTACACCAGTTGTTACTTTGATATAGTTCCGTGTGATTTAGGCTTTTCCCAGAAAGCATGAAGTCCTGATTTCTTCTACCAGCTCATTTCAAGGTTCAGGGGAACTGCTTCACCCTTAGAGAACACAGGGATACTTTTAAACAGTGTGAGGTACATTTTCAAAATGGTACTTAGGAATTACACATCTCATTAGCACATAAATGAGATTCATCAGCACAACTCGCTTCTTGGAAAATGCTCCCCCATAACACCTATAGTCTGCTGAAGTTAAAAGAGGGCAAATGATGACAGGGAGCATAGGGATGTGCCTGGAAGTTTTACCCAGTTTTAATCCTTGGGTACATTCTCTGACTGCCCCATCTCGGCCGCCTTTGGACATGGAGTTGGCATAGTTTCCTTGTCTTAGAGCAGGAAGACATTTTGGGGAAAAATGTAGATCTTCTGCCCTATACACACCTGTACCCAAAACAACACAAAAGGTTTTGTCCATTTTGTTTTGTACTGCCTGGCCCACAGCAGAAAATTAGGAAATGTTTGGGGCTTGAGGAATATAGAGAGCTTGCCACTGCATAAATTGAAAAATGAGCAAAAGTCATGAGAAATTATTCCAGGAAATAAATGTTCTGGAATATTGAAAAGGCTCCTTGAACAGTGCTCCCTCACAAAGCTATTTCTGGGTGTCTCCTGCTGTTACTGGGGTTCGAAGCGATCAGGCCAAATCCTCACATCTTCAGTACCAGGCACAGCTCTGTTGACTTCTACAGTTACTTCACATTAAGCAGGATCCAGAGTGCAAGATTTGGTTTGCTGCATTTGTGGCTGGGTAAATGGTGTGAAATTCCCATTTTGCACCTGAGCCTGCTGAGCCCTGGCAGCCTGGACTCTCCTGACACAACCCGCTCGGTGCTCACACAGAGTGGGCTCAGTGCATGGGCAGCAGCCCAAGGGATCTTGAATTCTGTTCCCACATTCATTCTGGACCATGCTTCTCTCTTTTGGAATAGCTAGGTATCAGTTCCCAAGTAACAGCTTGAACAGGTTCTTTGTCACTGCTGGTATCCGTTGTATCACCCCAGAGAAATCGCTTACGCACATTCCTGCAGAGTGTTAACTTGAACAGAGGAGTTTCTGAGCTGGTGTCGTCGTAAGGGAAAAAATAGCAACCTTGATTCTTGATACTATGTACAGAAATATTGCAGAATGACGAAAAAGATGTGCTCAACAAGAGTTTTTAATTTTTCTTGGTAGGATGAGTGACTATATGGGGGAGGTGTTCCGTGAGTTTTTCCATTGGGAAGGGCTCTTAAGCTCATACCATTATACCTGCTGTGGGTATACTGTAAATTTGGGTATCTGAGCAAATGAGATGAAGGTCCAAAAGGTCCTTCACTCGGACCTAGTGAAACTGAAAAGATATATTCTCCATAATTCCATGGATGTGTCCTAGCACAGTGTTCCTTCACCCAAGATCAGTGGTTATAAAACTCGGTATGTCAATGTGTAACCAACCTTTCCCCTCCCCAGTAATATGTGCTGTGTAAAATCTACATTCTTCTAAAAACTGACTTTATTGGTAGTTAATATAATGAGAGCAGGATACAATCTCAGAGAAGTCCATCTAAGGAGGAAGGTCTAAGGAGTTTTATGTGAAATGCTAAATCCTTGTAACTGAAATAATAAGAGAGCCCTGCATCTATGACCTTATAAAAAAAATGTAGTTCTTGGTGAGATAATCCTGTTTTCTACTGTTGCTTGTAGCTTTGAAATGCTGCTGGCCAAGCATAATATGTCGCAAAAGGTGGTTAGTACCTATAAATGTATATGTATATTTAAATTCTTACTCTGTATTCTCTAGAAAATAATTATTATCTCTGTATAAGTTTTCCTCAGTGGGAATATTCTGCCCTTCCACTGCTTTGATATGAGTTGATAGGTACAGGTATGTATTATGTAGTAAGCCAAGAAAAACATCAAAAGGGTGAATTACAGCTTCTATAAAGGGACATGGTGAACTGAGATTGACTTCACATCTGTGTATAAATTGACACACAGCAGAAAAGAATTATGTGGGGCTTGGCATGTCTCTAAGTAAGTGGGACAGCTGTCCCAAAGTATAAACAAATACCAAACAATTGCATGTGAAAGACGCATTTCAGAAACACTGAAATTTGCCCTATAACTGCTCTTTTATGTCAGCCCTTGATATTTTTTGGCAACACTAAGTATTGTACTTTATATAATATTTGTATTAGAGATTTCTTAGAACTTCTTAAAGTGACCGTGTTAGCAGAGACAGGCAGCTACCCCATCTGGATAACTGAGCATTTCTCTCCTTTGGTATAACTTTCTTTTCCTTATCCTACTCTGATTTATTATCTTTTAGGCATGGGATGGACTATAAGGAGAAAGAGAATTTGCATAAGAATCCTGAAAAGGAAAATATCTTTTCAGCTTCAAATTTAGCTCAGGTTTTTTCTAAAAAGGTATTTAATAAGATTCAGCATTAGACAATATTCTACCTTTTTTTAAATAAAAAGCAAACCCTCTTGGCTGTCAGAAATAGGGAGAGTGAGAACTATAGGTTTTAATGTGTGTACTTATTTACAAACTGCAGAGGGGCAGGATGATGGCAACATGCTTAAACCAAACCAGGTTTTAAAAGAGTATAGCTGTCGGATTTATTTTGGAACAGGCAGTTTATAAACTTACCAAAGGTTTTTTCATGCTTTATTCTTCCACTTATTTATCTTAAATTTGTTTTCTTTGTAATCTATTTGCCCAATTTTCCTTTCCTATATGTCAAAAAGGACGTTCTGTGTCAAAAATACATGGATTGTGACCATTCTTCTTTGATTGATGGTCTGTGGGTATGTTTCTAAGGCAGGTCCACATGAGCTACTTCAGAAAACCTCTTTCCTACTGAATCATGTGACTGCTTCTGAAATGAAGCTTAATTGCTTAAGTCTGGCTGCCGCTTTATGTACTGGGATGGAAGGACATTAAAATACTTGCTGCTTAAAGGCAAGAAGTGCCCTGGTGAGCGACCTTTGCTCCTGGTGAATCTCTTCTGTTCCTACCAGACAAGGAGAAAAGCGCGTTAGTTTTGCAAACTTCCCAGTCATTACTGCTGATCTCTGTGGTGGGGTAAGGGAAGCTGTGAAGATGAAAACACAGGAGACACATAGTGCTGCAACACCACGTGTGTTGTGGCGCCAGTGATCCCAGCAGGAGTGACCCACTGGTGCCATTCTCCTGCCCGGCAGCCACGGCACCGAGCGTTGTGAGCTCCTCCAGAAGGGCAGCTACTTCAGCTCTGCTGCAACTCCTGCTTCTAAGTGGCACACTACTCTCAGGTACCCGCTATTCTAAAAAAGCAAAGATGTTTTAATTTTTAAACCACTGCTAAATAATTCATAAGTGCTTAAGAAGTACTTGACCACACCAGGAAATGGTGACCCATCCCCACCTATTCTGTGACTAGCTGGAAATTACCATAGTGGTACAGGCTGAAAGGAAAGCCCTGCTGCTCTTTTGAAATCTGTTTATATTGGAGAGGTGTATATTAGTATCAAAGCACCCACAGTTGCACACTGAATATTAGTTACCCGAGTTAGGAAAAGAGTTTTGTGGATTTTGCATTATTTTTAGAAAAATTACTTCATGTCACAGGTAGGGATAAATCTTATCAGTTTCTCTAAGGTGAATACTAAGAAACTAGGAACAGCAAAAAATGGGTACTTAGGCTGTGCCAGTGGTCAGAGGTGGATTCACAGCTTTGGTCAGGGCAAGAGGGAATTATGTGCAGTGTGTTGCTCTCCTGATCTCTCCTTCAACTTCAGCATGGCTCTGTCACCTCTCCCTCCAAGTGTCCCAGAATCCCTCAAGCTCTGTGTTCCTATGAGTAAATATCCCACCCCTAACCACACAGTAATGTTTTGTTGTCTAAGTGAATGTGGGTATTTACAATTTCTAGCAGAACTTATTTTGTTAGTTATGTTTACATTCTCCTTTGGCATAGAACTTAACTCTACAAATGCCCTCAAGTACATGGACTTTCACAAAAAAATACCACTTAATATAACAGTATACATTATGACAGTCTTTTCTAAAATTATAAAACAGTTTCTCTTCTTCACTGAACAAATGGACAGACAGGAGGAACAGTATTGTATGAACTAAAGCTTTTTTTTTGCAGAATTTTTATTCTTAAGTGCTTGCAGAGTTTTGTGCTTATGTGCTTGAATTGATGGCTTCATGGTATTTTACAACTGCCTCTCTTTTTATCATTTGTATTAGGAAAAGCACAAAAACATCACATTACTTGATGGGTATCTCCTGTATTTTGTTGTCAGTTTTGCCATTTATATGTAGCGTATTCCCAGCAAAATAGAATCAACGCTCCTGCACCAACAGAGCCCCAGTCTGAAAACTCTCATTACCTTTTTAACCATGTGCACTCCCTAAGGGTGTGTTAACAAAGGAGACCTTTTCAGGTGTGCTACTATTAATGCATAGTACATGATTCAAGTGAAACATTAATATTTTCTTTTCTATCTCATTTTTAAAGAAAAGTACAGAACAGCAAGGTGCTACAATTTGTTAAAGATACACCAATGTTTTAGTGTGTTTTGAAGCTAGATATAATGCCTTTTTCATTCTAAGTTCCTCATTAAAAAAAAAAAAAAAAAGAAAACCTGAATTTATAATTAAGGGAAAAGCCTGACAAGTCTGAAGTCCTTTTAATATTTTTTTTTAAAGACAGAATTTATTTCAGTGAAGAATTGCTTTTAATGCTCACAGTTCTAGAGTGGTTTTACTGGCTACATAGGTCAAAAAATATGAAGCAGGCCAGAGTTCAAGGGCCTAATGCTGAAAGCAAACATGTAATCCTACAAATTCTTGTTGATTAGGGTACTTCCCATGCATATCAATTTACCACAATAAGGGCTTCCTCTAGGAAATCTGTATCAAAGAGTGTAATTGCGGTGCTACTCCTTTCCGTGCTGCTGCCAAGCAAGGCAAAGGAACAAACTCTCCTCAATATCACCAAAGAGCAGGAATTGCCTCCCTAACCAGTCTGTATTGTTACATCCCAAAAGGGACCTGTAATGCACAGCAGCTTGCCTGGTGTTCCACCCAAAAAGGGCAAATATCTACTAGGGATCTCCAGGAGACAGAATTACGGAGGCAGAACACGCAGCTCTGCAAGGAAGGAAAAACCAACTGCTTCAGTAAACCTCTATTTACTATAGTGAGGAGTATTAATCAGGATTAAATAAATATACCAAAAGCTACCATCCAATTAAAAATAACCCTCCCCTGTCACCAGTCTAGTGGATAATTATACAATTATAAATGTTAGAAATGTCATTACTAGAATTAGATTAGGGAAATTTCACTTAATAGAATAAGAGTGTCTCTGGTGATGGTGGCTGGGGGTATCTGGACAGGCAGGGAAATGCCCTGTCCATGCCTCCATGTCCCTTGGAACTTTGCTGGGCACCAGGGGAGAACCCCAAGGGCAGTCCCAGAATTACATCCCCAGACACTTTGCATGGCTTTGCTCCAGGGCATAAATTGTATTTGCTAGCACGGATGTCTTGTGAGAAATAGTGCACTGGCACTCTACAAATCTGAGTCAAGTATTCTCTATATTTAGTAGGTTAAATATAGCAGTAAAGTCAACTGGGAAATCTTAAGCTCTGCTGTGGAGAGCAGAGCCATTAAGAAGCAAGAGAGCTGTGCATATAAAATGACAATACACTCACCTATTGGACCTTCATCTCATTTGCTCAGCAACCCAAATGTACAGTACAGCCACAGCAGTTCCTTTGTTCATATGATCTTGTTATTGAAAGTGTTCCTTGACAAATCTTCTGTTGGGCAGATTTGCTCATCCATAGGATGCTGGAGGGCCTGGCCAGTGTCCCCGAGAGCACCGTCTGCTCATATGGCCCCGTCACAGAAATGAGACTGAGAAGGGCTCTGGCCGAGGACTCGGGCTATTATTGATTTCCTTGATGACAGAGGCAATCAGGGTGTTTGTGCAATGTGTGTCTTTGACAAATAAGGGCCACAGGGGTGTTGAAGTTGCAGCAGCAGAGAGAGTCCATCTGCTTTACAAATTTCATAACATTGATACAGAATGTGCACAAACTGCTCCCCAAACACTGTTAGTTGCCAAGCATAGCTAACATAAGCGGCATTAGAAGACTTATAATCAACATGAACTGCCAAGGCCATCTATTTGATTGGTGACAAAAACAAATGGCAAATTTCCTCTGATTTGTTTTTGATGCCCATTTGAGGACGACATTTACCTAAGGGGCTATAACCACTTCAGTCTGAAACTGCTTCACTGAAAGGACTGTATATTAATTTCCAAATAGCTGTGGTTTTCTGAAAGATACATCAGATAATCAATGAGCTTCCTGAGAGAGGTCAGTGCATCTTAGCAACCAGAAACTTCAGCACTTGTAACAGTTCTGATACTGGTCCTCAGTATTCTTCAGAAGGGTTTGTTCAGCCTTCATAGAACATTTGAAACAAAATGTTCCAGTTTCACATCATTTTCTGAGAAAGCAAGTTCTCTCCTGTACCTGGGAGTCAAACTGGGCTTTTGGAGGGTTTGGAGGGAAATGTATCTGTTCTGAGCAGATAGTGAAGTGGCAGTTTCTTAAGCAGAGCAATATTCACATCTGGGTTCTTTGCACTTGCTTATTCACCCTGAGCTGTGTGTTAGGACTAACATGCTGTCACAGCCAATGCACAAGGATCGTAATTACCTGTTTCCCTGGTTCAATTTTCAAATACTTGCATTTTGGCGTAGTTGGAATTTCTCACCTCTTCATCTTTTCACTTCTATTACAATTCATCTCAGTAGAAAGAAAAAAGACAAAGTAAAATTCTGCTCACATTTTTAGTATGTTTTCTTGCAAATCTTATTGCCACCAAAGCCTACTTCAGATGTTTCCACTCTTCACCAGTCCCTTATTTGTCCTGCCACAAAGCAGCTTATCAGCCACTCAGTTGCAAAGATGCCACTGTTTGTGGGTCCATGCAGTAAAATGGGTTATGATATTCTCAGGTTTGTTTGGGGTTTTTTTGCTTTGTTTTGTTTTTTAAAGAGCAACACTAGAGAGAGGAGAAAATGATGAGGATGAGGGCAGGTCAGCTGTGCTTCTGAGGGCAAAATTATTTATGAAGTTCCATTCTTACCAGTTATAGCTCACATATTGTGCTCCACAGGACAGACAATGCCATCAAGGCTAATACAGCATTGTGCAATAATGACATGACAAAATCTTGTGTGTTGGTTCCTGATAGTTCCCAACCAACTGACCATTTGGTTCATAGATACACTCTAAAGATGCAGGGGCTGGGGGAGCAGCAGCTCTCTGTTGCGTGTCATCTCTGTGCTAAGCAGGTACCTTTTGGTGGCAGAAACTGAACCCAAACTTTATCAGTGAGCAGCCACCGCAGTTGTACTGCCCAGGGAAAAATGAGACTGGGGATGACATACTAACTCTGGGCCTGGGTTTGGCTTCAGGAGAAGTCCAATCTGAAAGTGTCCACAAGAATTGCACCTTCCAGCACTGCTTCCTTTCACTTACATTATTTTGTCATTTTCTTTATCATTTTCCAGTATATGTAAATCCTGTGTGTTCCCAGGGGTGCTTTACATACTGCATACCATCACAAGTTCTCACACAAAATACCTGCAGGACTGAGTCTATCATGCTGTCATTGGTTTATTCCACTTTGTTGAGTCATTTCCCTTTTTAAAAATAGAATATTGCTTTAATTCTTTTTCTTTCACAGAGCTCTGTCTAATGAGGTTATTTTTTGTGATGAGAATCCTGCTATGATAAGGAAGACAGCAGCAAATCAGCCTAACCCCAGTGAGCTCTGTTCATCCTTGTGTAATTGTGAACTTCCGATTTTCTTTAGCTCCTCTACTTTGCAGTGGTCTCTCTGGCAATCCCATCAAGCTTTGATTTAACAGCCAATGATTTTTTATTTGTTTCCTGGAAGAGTTTTGGGAGCTCTGGGTGCAGGTTATTGAGGACACTGAGTTTTATTGCTCATAAAATACTGACAGTGTCCTTTGATAACTTCTTTTGTCTTCTGTCTAGTGAATCATATGACACAGGCACTCTTGGCAGACAAAATACCATCACAGGTGGACTTGCACTTAAACACTGATAAAATGTCTGGGCGAGTGACTAGGTGGTGTTTTCAGATGTTACACTCCCAAAAAAGGGCGGTTCTAAAAGATTTCTAAACCCAGAGGGACTCGTCCATACCCCTGTTGCATCAAGACTTCTAACTACAAGTGCCGAACTTACTGCTGTGCATTTACTGTTCCTTTTCTCCACCAGCAAGAATGGAGAATCAGTCCCTCCCATTAGGCAGACAAATGAAAAGGCTGCGTGGAAGTGATATTTATATTTCCTTGTGTTTTGTGCATCTAGAGAGCATTGCATCAAAGTGAATAAGGAGTGTGAGTAGAATGCTGTTATGGAGATAATGAAGATGGTCTTTAAGTTGGATGGTCACTAAATGTGTTGGATTCACGACACCAACAAAAAGAAATGTTCCTATCTACCCTTATTGTTTTATCTTTCTCTTTAGATCAATAAACTCACTCTAGTTGCTTTACTCTGCTTTGGACTGTACAATTGAATTATGCCCTGTGCTTCCCTCTGTCTCTCAATGTATAATGCAGGAGATTCTCTGGGTTGTTACAGGAAATTCAACTTCATTTAAGTCACAGGTGATTTGCATTGCCAGCACCCAGTCTCAGTGCCTTGCATCTCCATTCTTTTTATTCCTCACTCTTTTTCAAAAGTCAGGGGCTCATTTTCTGCCTGAGTTTTGTGTAGTGACCTACATCTTCCCTTACACAGAGAAAAAGAGATTGAGGGTCTCTAAAATTTAGTATTCATCCTGCTTTGATTTTTTACTTTCTCTTGATTGTTTTTCAGGCCCTATAACTCTTTTAAGGTAACAATAGCAACAGCACTCAGAGATACAGATCTGTTGTAAATGTCCATGTCTGTTGTTCTGAATTCTTTACTGAATTCCTAATGATACTTCATAGTTGATTGTATTTGAAAAGGTGATGCTACAACCTCCAATATTTTTGCCTCAATTTTTACATCAAATATGGTATCCAATTTGCAGTATAATTCAAAAGTTGTTGGGATTTTTTTACCCACTAGACCTCTACGAACTGTAAACAAGCTGGTTTTATCTGCCTCAATGGTTGCAGTAGTTTGTTGTGGCAGACTGGAGTCCACGTCACTGTAACTTGTGCAGTGCTAACTCCTGCAGGCAGGTTTGGGGGCTCGTTGCACTCAAACAGGCATCTGAAGCCTACTTATTCTGTTAGAAGGAATTTATTTTCGTGTTCACTGACAACTGCATTGGGCTTCAGTGTAAGGTCCAATTTAAGTTGAAACTGCTTCACCTTCACCCCATCTCACAAACTGGAGAGTGAGGGATACAAGGAAAGCTAAAAAGGAGAGGCTTCTTTCTGTTTCCTCCCTCTCTAGAAGGAAAGGTGGGCAGTTCCCCAGCTATTGCTTCACCTCTCATTTGGAAAAGCAGCCAAAGGGAGCAGCTGAGGCAGCTCTAACCGTGGACACCACCCACAGTCCCAGCGCCGGCCCAGCTGGGAGCTGCACAACAGTCCAGGAGTTTCCCCCACAGGCACTGGGGAGGACAGCAGCAGTGACTCCTCCCCGGTGTTTGTTGGGGTGTCCCTTTCCGTCCACTGGGGCTGTTCCCCCACTCCCGCCTGTCCCAGCACCCCTGTGCCCCAGAGCAGAGCTGCTGCCCTGGCTGGGGCTCATCCCTTCCCGAGGGAGGCCTGGCCAGGCTGCGCTGGCCCGGGCTGTGTGTGGGGCTCTCCTGCCCCTCGCTCTGCTGCACCAGGACTGGCAGCCCGAGCCTTTGCCATCCCAAGGCTGCAGCAGCCGTGCTGAGCGCTGGGGATGCCCTGGGGAGCAGGCTGTGGTAGGTGCACGGGCTGCCTGTCATTTGTCATTGCCCTAAACCCTGTAAAGTCTGCCGGGACACAACACATCTCAGATGCTGAGCTGGCAGCATTTTGCACCCCGGGCTTGTTGTTTTATGAGTGGTGGGATCATTTATCGACCTATATCTAAAGTACCTTCTTCCCTAGAGACAGATATTTAAACTCAGCTGCTAGAACATTAACTTTTCACTAATATGAATGATCAAAATGTGTAACTGCTTGTGATATTTTATTTTGTGAAATGGTTAATGCGTGTGTAATGCCACTAATTACCTGTGAAATGTCAGATGCATGTTTAATGGTCACAAAGAGGATTTGTTTACGTCAGTATAATTTAGATTCTAAACTGAAATGCTATGTTTTCACTCTTTGTTTAATTCTTTTAATACTGCACTTAGAACCCTATTTCCCACTTGCAGCCAGTTGGATTCTGGCCCACAGAATTACATAAATGCTGAGGGCATGACAACCATCCCATGTGAAATGGAACTTCTGCGTAACTTGTTGGGAATTAGTAGTTGAGAAAAAAATAGCACTTTTTTATTTCCTCTGGTTTTACTTAATGCGTATGAATCATTTTCTTGGCTCACACAACAGTGGCCTCAGGAAAACTGTCTATGTAGAAATTATGTTAAAAATTATCAAAGCTGTTAGTGCAATACAAAATATTTCTTGAAAATGTTAAAATGTCCCAAATAAAAAATTTAGAGCACATCAGCTTGGTGTTCCTACACCTGTTTTACTATACTGGGAAAGTTTCATGTGCCTGCCCAGAAAACACTGGCATACATTCCTATTTAAATATATTTTTCTGTCTCCATCTCCCTATTGTTTCTAAGTAATATATTCCATACAAGATGAATTAAGCAACATACTTCTCAACTCTGACATTTTTCTTCTCATGGTTCAAAAATAAGTATAGACTGGTATTCCACAAAAGTACACACTGAATCATTCTCATTAATTAAGGACTGCTTTTACATCCACTTCAAATTACTTTAATAATAGCCTTGAGATTATCTGTTTTGTTAAGCTGAAATATATGAGCAGCTGTGTTACTCCTACAGCTTTTGGCAAGTTGCAGGAATGCAGCACCTATGTGCAGCATCAGGGTCCTGTGAGAGCAGACTCAATTCTCTTCCATGCAGTTCTTTCACCTACCTGGGGCCTGATTACACAATTAATATTCACATTAGTATTTGTTTCATTGTTACACTGTTGCACTGCAAGCAAATACTTTGCGCAGGTTGGTAAGGCTAGCAGAGCTGGGTCTTTTGTGGCTTTTTTTTTTCATTGAAGAGTGTAAAGTTGGTGGGATTAGTCATCTGCTTAGTCAAGCATGTGCCTAAACACCTTGCTCAACTGAAAGTGTAGCATGGAGACCACCATAAAAGTCCTCCTGACTGCAGATAAATCTGAACCAGCACAGTCTACCCGACCTTTGGACAGCTTCTGTATGAGCAACAATGAGCTGCTGGCTGAGGCAGTGCTGTATTGTAGTGACTCAGATGCTTTTCCATACTGAGAGCCATGGTGACACCAGTAACAGCAGAAGTGCTGCTTCAGTGGCTGCTTTCCCCCATGTCCTTTTTTTTAGGATTTCAGCATGCTGATGCCAGTCACAGCACTGCTCACTTGGACAAATGTAGCTCCCTTTGTACTGATGCTACAGTGTTTTCAATAGCAGGTGGGGCCTGATGTCTTCTAAGATAGTTTTCCATATGCATCCTATTTTGTGTTCTGATCCAGCTCCTGGCTCACTTGTCCTGTCTCTGATATTAATCTTCTGAGTGAGCAGCAGGTTAAGCTACTGCAGCAGATCTGCCTTCACCATGTCAGCCAGGCTTGAGCCAGCCCCACAGGCTGCCAATACACAGAGGACTGGGGTCACTGGGAAATGGACTTTCAGATGCCAATCGTCTCTGAGGCACACTTACAACCCTTTCATAAAGCTTTCTTTCTATATCTGAAGTTTATATAATACACCCAACATAATCACTGAAACGTGCTCAGTTTCTATGGTGACGGGTACTGGTAGAGAACTCTGAGACAGATGAATTGGAGAACAAAAAAGCACAGGAAGCCAAGAGCCCCAAGTTCACTGTGCAGAGCTAATTTGTCTGTGCAATGTTTAAATAATAGAATGAGAAACGCAACAGGAAAAAGTAAAACAGGTGTAAGTAACAACAGACCTCATCTGGCACTAGCAAACCTAACATATAATCTTCCCATGTTCATTTATTTCTTTAATGTTAAAAATAGTTGCACAGGCTTAAGGACGCAACAGAAAAGTTGGCAGCTGAATGGGAACTGACCAGTCCCTGGAAAGTGGTCTGAGTTTGGGACCAGTATTGTCAAGTGTTAGTGGGAATATCTGTGGGATCACTGGAAATACTTGGAAGACACAAGATGGTATAAGAGAGGTATGGGATAGCATTAGGCAAAACAACAGAGCCATAAGGGAGGAGAGGTCAAGCACCCTCATACCAAGTCTATTGAACATTTGCTCTTCTGCTTTTCTCTCACTGTTCCTTTTGCCAGTACTTAACTGAATATGTATCACAGATATAAAAAAAAGGCTGCTCAAGTAGCAGGGAAGTCATAACCACTCTACACATGCTAAGAAAATAAAAGGTTCTTTAAACAGGAAAAAAACAATCTCTGTTTTCCATGCCCTTGCAGATAGTGTCAGCAGTCATTCTAACTTTCTGTAGTCTGAGCAATGTTTCAAATATTCCTTTCACTTTCCTTGCCTTGTGTTTCCTGTAGCACTGCTGCTGTGATAGTCACTGTGCTGTTTGGGAAGCATTATGGCCTTGACTAACTTCCACTATTGAGGTCCAACAAAATACATTTCCTCAAGCTCCACACAGCAAGATTTGCAGCTCCTGTAACAAAGCAAGGGAGGATGGGCTGGGGTTCATTGACCTGTCAGCCCTGCAGACTGACATCCTGCCACAGCTCCTGACAAAACTCTAGGAGGCAAATTGCAGCTTTGTTGTGTCACTAAGCACAAGCAGTGCAGTAACTGGTGGCTTAGCAAAATCCATTTCCCTGTCAAAGGTGAGTAGAGTTTGTGAGTGCATCTGTTTAGAGAATAGCAGCCTAATCTGTCCATTTGATGTTTATAATTCATTCACAGTTAAAAGTTGACTACATCCATCTTATATGGGGGAAAGAGAAGAAAAATATTAGCATTTGGAATAAGACATGGGGTTAGGAAAAAAACCTCATGTATTTTGCTTCTAGCTCTGTTGTGAGCTTTTACACAGTGCTCATTTGAAAACACAAGGCTGCATTGTCTGAATCTCAGATTTGGTTGGGAAAGAAAGGGAAAGAGAAAAATCATTCTTGCCCAGTAGTTCAGGAGACACAAATAGACAAAGATTTACTGGATTTATTGCTGGTATTAGTTCCCCTGTGATGGGCAGGAAGAGGGAGAAGGGATTTTTTGCCCTTTTTGTATCCATGTCCTTCTCCATGTACACCACTTAAATATGTTGGAGGCATTTTGTTGACAGGAACAAATAGTTGAGACATGGAGAAAGAAAGGTCCTGGTTTTTTCACTGCTCTGATAGAAGCTTGGTCCCAGATCCAAGTCTGAGCTCCAGAACTCGTTTTTCTCTTTGGCTGGTGTTGGTGTGTCCTGGAAAGCAGCTCTGCCAGGGGATCATACTGAATTTCCTGAAGGACTGGAATGGATAATATGCTTATTAGGTTAAATGTAATTTCTCTAAATGATTTTTAATTATTGTGTTGCAGCATGTTACAAAATGCACAGGACAATCTTTAGCAAGTGTAACTTGTTTCAGAGTTCCCTATTTTCTGGACACTGCCAGCCCCTAAACATCTTTGTAATATGGCAGAGATGGGACCAGGACATTAATAAAGTTTTAAAATCCCTTCCTAAGCATTTTGTAAACTCTAATGTGATATGACTCAGTAATTACTATAAACCTCAGAGAGACAACTGTTCAGATGGAAGAGTTTTTAATAAACCTATTAACTTTGTAAGTGAAGGTGAAGTGAGCAAAACTCTCAGGAGTTTCATTGATCCTTGTCTTTTTTAAATGGTGTCATGGCCATCATGTTGTCTTTGTTGAATGCTTTGCTTTAAAAAGCTGCTGAGTCTAAACGTGATCCTGACAAAAACAAAATGTTTGAAGCTTCACCTATACAGATAGTTACACTTGGCAAGTGTTTCTAGCTAAGGGAAAATCACTATTTACTAACTAATCCCTTCTGGAGAGAGGCATTGACTGCCGAAAGACTATATCTGCAGGAATGCCTGCTGGAGTAAGAAGGAAACATCAAGCCCACCAGCCTTTTAATATTTATATAGAGCCATCTAGAATTCAGTGCCTTTAGAATTCAACTGGTGTGTCCCTTCAGGAGTGACAGAGCACTGTAGTCCCATAATGCCCATTCCAGGCTGCATCATTAACTCTGGAAGGTTGTATCACATTCCTCATTTCTGCAATGTGATACAACTTTCTGTTCAGTTTTACTATCCTAAAACTATATTCAGGAAGTGACTTAAAATGATTAAAAGTCTTTTTCAAAGTGACTAAAACACCAAAATTAAAATGCTTAGAAATCATTACTTTTTTGTGAAATTGAAAAAACAAGATCAATGTAGCTGTTGTACAAAATGGATTAAGACTTTAAAAAGGCAAACACTTTCCTTGAGATGTATTCATGAAAATGTTATTCATGTGGCAATCAGATAAGTCTGGAATATACTTTTTGTTCTCTCATCTTTGTGACTTCTGTATTCCATTCCCAAGTTATTGAGTGGTTGCTCAGGCATAGCTTCTGGTTGGAAGTGGAGGAAAGAGGATGGGGTTTTATTTTCTGTCCGAGTTCATACTCATTGCTTAGCTTTTCAATAGGTGGGACTTTATTCAGAAGTGTATAGATTGTGAGACATCATATTGTCTGAACTACTTAGTATGAGTCACACTTTGTAAACTGTTTATTGAACCAAGCATAAACAATGAGTTACACAGAGTAAATGTACAGAATAAATAACTATTTTTAGATTGCTGTAAGCCCTTCTAAAGTCTTCATTCTACTGAGGTAACACTCTCTTGTAAATGGATGTATTCAGAGCACAGTTCTGATACTACTGTCATTTAAAGCAGCATAAAAAGCAGCAACTCAAATAGTCAGAGTACTCACATTGCTGTGAAAGGCAAATGTCAAAGGCACTTATGAGCTACCGTCTTCAGGGTGTGATTCTGGAGCAGTGGCTGAATGTGCAAGACACACAGGTCTGGCTTGGTGTCAAGGAGTCAGCTCAGATAACTGAATTCCTAGGCTGATGGTATCCCTGTCACACCAGCCCTTTCAAGGCAACAGGAAAGAAGCCAAACAGCCACATTAGGACTGAGCCATTCCCTTCTTTTTCTCTCTTCTGTTGAGTAGCTGTGATATTTGTTGTGAGCAGGGAATGGTGGGGTTGCACATCTGATGCCATTTATTCAGCTGTCGGGTTTCTCACATCTCTGTGCCCGCAGTCACTCTGATGTGCCGCCTGCGTTCCACACCAGCTCCAAGCACTGAGGATGTGCCAAAGGCAAACGTGCCTGGGAGCAGCTGTGGTGCTGCACGGGGTACAAGCTGGACAGGCCCTCCTGAGGGCTCTGCAGCCACCCCGACTCCACAGCTGCTCACAGGGAGCACCGGTGCCATTGCAGGCACCATCTCTGGCACTGAGGGTTTCCTGCCTTGCCTCCAGCTGCCTCCCTAAAAACACCAACGTCTTGCAAGCCTTTGTCTACCTGCTGGGCTCAGGAAGGTGTGGCAGCCACTGTAAGTATCTAAAATTATAGATGCATTTGTTCAGGAAAATTAATTCCACCCAGGTGTCAGAGCTGAGGAGTAGTTGTAGCTGTGGCCTTCCATTTTCCTGTAAGGGACTCTGTTTCAGAAGGCAGACCTTGAGCCCTTTTTCTCCTATTGTAGAGTCTCCTAGTTCTGTTGCTCTCTGACAAAATGCAAAATCTGCTCCACCCACTCTCTTGTTCAGGAAGCACCACAGGCCTGGCTGCAAAAGTCTTCCTACAAATCTGTGTCAGATGCAGTGACATAAAGAGGTTTAAAAAGCAGTTATTCCTCTGTTTCACACTCCGTAAGGTGAATAAAGTAGAGTTTGAGGCTCCCCAGTACACAAAAGATGTTGCCATAGCGAATGCAGTGGTGGGCCACCAAAGTGCCAGGGACCCAGGGCACAGGACTGTGAGGAGAACCTGAGGGAATGCAGTGGGCTTGTTCAGCATTAGAAGAAAAGTCCAAGACAAGGTCTTCAGCTCCCTGATGGTGGAGCCAGACTCTTCAGGGGAGAAAAATGGTAGAGCAAGAGTTAATGAGCACAAGTTGTAACATGAGATATTCTGGTTATTTAAAAAAAATCCACTGTAAGGGATGTAGTGTGTGTCAGAGGATTCCCAGAGAAACTTGTGGAATCTGCATCGTTGGAGATAGCTCAGAATTTGACTGGACAAGGTCTTGAGCAATGGGATTCAAGTTCACCCTGCTTTGAGCACAGGGTTAGAGCTCTCAAGGTCATTCTAACCTGAATTACTCCAGAATTCTAATCACTGACCTGGATAAGAACGGCCTATGAGCACACTCACTTCTTTTTAACCAAACCTGAGCCCCAAGCACAATGCAATGAGCTTCAGGATCTATCAGAACTGGGTGCAGTATTGCTTTGACTCCAAATTATCATCACTCTTTAACCGATTTTCCAGGTAAATCACTGCAGGACTCTTAAGCTTTTAGAGCTCCAAGTTGTCAGTGTTACTCAAATAAGAACAGTCTGCTCCAGCTCACTTGGGAAATTAAGTAAGTGTAACTGTGACGTGTGTATTGGTCCAGCAAATCTATTGTAATTCCTTCAGAGACTCTCAGAGGGCAGTTATGTCATGTAGTGCCCTCGTGTGTGATCCTTGCACTCAAAGTTTTGGGGTGAATCAGTAATACAAGCCTCGGGACTTGCATTTAGTGGACTTCACAGTTTTCCTGCAGCTGCTTGTTCCATGGGTGTTTGCTATGCTTTTTGCCTTGTTTCCATGAAGTTTTAATGAATGGTTTTTCTCATGCAGTTTAGCCCTGTCTTGTTCATGATACAGTACAACAAAAACACTTTTGTTCCAGTTAAAATCCTAAAGAACTAAGAGCAAAAATATTTTGTGTAATTGTTGAACTGCAGCATTTGCCCATTAAAGTGTTCCTGTACTGTTCCTGTCCCAAATGTTATAAAATATAGTGTCAAATAATTTTATGGAGGTGGGATTTGTTGCTCATTTCCTTGGTGGATGTTGTCAAGGAACACTCCTACTTGTTTTTTTATACCATTGTTTTAACCCTCTTTGGGCAAAATCGTAATTTTGCCCCATTATTCTTATTCAGAAACATGTGGAACAAGTACCTTTGCTACTAACTAATTTTAAAGAAAACTGGCACAACCCTTAAAAGCTCTAATGCTGAACTCAGAATTCTGGGGGTAATTTTTCAAGTCACATAAATAGTATAAGGACATCATTCCACAGTGTATGGGATGACTTGGCCACAATGGTTATATGAAGTACTGTCCAATCAGTGACTTCCTCCATGGTACCTAATTTGACATAAACCCAGAAAATTTGATGATGTTTCTATAACATTAGATTTAAAAATAAAACACAACTTGAGAAATGCAAAAGGAAATCTATACAAATACCACTATTATTTAAGTATATGAGTCCTGACAACACCTCTTTTTTTTCTTCAAAAGGAACAGCAGTAAGTAACTGAGATCTGTCAAATACTTTTGCATGGTTCATTAGCTGTATTGCCTCCACATTTTTACATTTTTTAAACATTTTTAGTGCAGTCAGTCAGATTTTGACAAATAGAGCTTTGCTTCTCATTTTAAAATGTGTAATTTACAAAAGAAAAACTGAATCCTGAGATTTCTGATCAGACTAAAGTTTTCACAAAGATTTTGGGAATAATTTATTTGTCCTTTGCTTGGACAAATCCATGAATAATCACACTCTCTGGGAAAAATGCCATAATTTCAACTGTTCGTCGTTTAATGGCAACATTTTGATCTCCTCCCAGAAAAAGCTTCTTTTTTGAGAGCAATACCAACCAGTCTACAAGGGGCATAAATATCCATGTCCTGTGGTGGCCAGCTTCATCTCAAAGTCCCCCGAACTAGCTCAGACAGCTCTGGTTTAACTTCAGCTGTCACCGTGCCATATACAACAAACCCTGCTGATGCCTCTCCCTTATGAGTTTCAATGGCATGGCCAACTCAGCTCATCCTGCAGAAATTATTAAGGCTCTTTAAGTGGTGCAAGAGTATTTTGAAATAATTTTTTTGCCACCACTTGCTGTAGCTGAACAAGCAATAATGTTAAATCCTGTTGAAGTCATACAGAATAAATATAGTAAGTGATGAAAACAAACTATTATCATCAGATAGCAACAAAAAATCAATCACATCACTGATTTCCCAGAGCAGATTATGCTCACATTGGTATTTCAAGCATTTTCCTTTTAAAAATTAAATTACCTGGCCATTTCAAGTCACACTTTCATGTCCCTTTTTTCCTGCCCTGCCTGAGCAGGGAGGTGGGACCGTATGACCCACTGTGGTCCCTTCCAACCTGACCCATTCTGTGGTTCTGTGAATTTTGGGTCTGGTTTTGGAGTTTTGGCTGAACCAGTCTTGGAGTTTTGTGCAGCTCAGGAGCTCAGGAGTAGCTTCTGTCCAGGCTTTAAGGTGGGAAGGAGGTTGTTTTTTGAATGGGAGACAGAGGACAAAGAAGCAGGTTTGACCACTTTTTGGTCATTAAGCTGAAAATGGTGCTGTGGTCATTGTCCTGAGAGAGAGGCACTGAACTTCCCCAAAGTATGTTTTTCCTGTGCCCATTTCTAAAATAATTCTGTTCCTCTTTCCCACCCTCTGAATTTCAAATACGATGCTCCAGTGTAGAATATGGAAGTAATACACTTGTTCCTTCTTGGACCTCTTCCAGCTCTAAGGAAAGAAAAGGAGCTGATCAGCTCCTGTGGCTTGGGAAATGCTGGCATCAGGGTTTCAATTATTTATTTGTTGTACAGGAACCACTGTGCTACAGTTATTGTAATGTTTTGATTTCTTGCTTCCAAAGTCCTTCAGTACATGGGCATCTTCTCAAAGCTCTGCTCTGTCCTGGAAGGTCTCTGACACACAGCGCTGCAGAGTCCTAAGAAATCTTCTGGAAAACAAAGCTGAAATCTTGATGAATCCTATATTTGCAGGAACTGAACGTTTCCAGCTGTTTTTTTCTTACTACCAATGCACTCTTACAAAATAGCAGAAAATATTGTTAAAGGTAAAGACTTTATCTGTTTGTTTTATGTGATTCTTTGATAGACACCCCAGAGATGTCCTATAGAAACAGGGAAAAGATGGGGAAGAATGTCTTGCACTTTGCAGCTGTAGGTCGTGGTTATTTTCCGTAATTCTGAGTTTTGGAATGAGATTACACCTGCTGTGTGCACCTGAGCTAAACCCTCTCATGCTCAGTGTAATGTTCAGAAAATAAATAGGCATAATTGGAATATTACCCTACTTTTTCCAAACATGGGTGTGCTTGCTATTCTTGGCTGCCTCTTTTAAACCTTGCCTCTCCTTTCTCTCATCTCTCATGATGTTTCCCAATCAAAGCTGGCAAAATTAAGAATTACGGAAAAATGTCATTTGTGGCACATTATAAGTTTTTGCTGACCTTTACTGCATTTTTTTTCTGTGGTGTTTATTTTTCTGGTTTTTTTTTTTTCTGTTGGGAGAATAGAAATTAGGATCTAATCTTCATCCCAGAGCATTTAGCAGCTGCACAGTGCAGTTCATCTGCAATACCACAATGTGCTTTTGAATCCAACCTGAACCCGAGAAACAATATGAGTTTAAAAAAGCCAGTAGTAGGAAAGATTTCAGTGTCAATATGAGCATTTTTTCACAAAGGTCTGATGCTCTTTATTTCTGTTCTTGGTTCCTAAGTCTTTCTAATGTGGACTAAAGGGTCTTTTGAGGGGAGGCATCTTGTTTTGTTACCAGCCTATATTTTCCTCAATGAGTGCTTAGTATCTGGTTAGTTTATTGGAAAGTCTAGATAAAAACTGAACTGTTTGGGAAGTCTGGATCCTGGTTTGAAGAAAAGCATCTCAAGAGGTAAGAAAGTTAATGTCAAGATAAACAATCTCCCACTATTAATGTTTCGCTGCCTGGGACGTCTTTGGACAGCTGTAATATTTGTAACAGTTCTTTTAAATCATCACTTCTGTCAATTTGAAAATGCCATGGTATAAAGTTTACAACCTTTTTTTTTACAGTGCCACCCATTGTAAATGCTGCTGTACTAAGGAGTCAGTTAATATGACATTATATTATATGGTATCTCTTGTGACAGTGGAAGTAGAATATCATCATAGCTGGAATATGTCATGTTGGCTTGAAATTTCTTTGCAGATTGTCATTGTGATGCAATTTGCATTACCAAAAATGTTAAAGCAGTAATTTTTGATGTACTGCTTGATTTCAAAACAGAATTCTCAGGAATGCAGTGCTTTGTGCCTTCTAGATAAGCTAAAATCAAAGCAATAAAGAATTATATTGTGTCAGATGGTTACCAACTGGGCTGAGTTTGTATCTTCCTGGGTTTTGGAACACATACCAATATTCCAGTAACATTTACTGAAGAACTTTACAAAATGAACTGTGGTACTTCAGATGAGCATGGTGCTTTCACAATTGCAGTTTCAGACCATCTCACAGACTATCTGTGCCTCTTTCTGTCACCTGAAAGGCTCGGTGCATTTGATGAAATGGGTTTAATGTGTAACATTATCTAATCGCCAGCCACTGTGACTGTACAAGACACCTTGGCACAGTGGCTTTTGAAATGATTGGTTGTAAATGGAAAGATGTAATTGAAATTAATGGAAAGTTTGCTGCCTTTCAGTAGCATTTTGTGTAATAGTGATAAACACAATACACCATATGGTTTGCATTTTAAACTTGCTGCCTAAAAGTGTTCTCAGTATGGGTCATACAGGTTCTGAAAACAGTCAAAATGCTTTTAAACTGCATGGAAACAGGAGATATGAAGTGCTCATTCCATTTTCTCTCTTGCTCTCAACTCACCTAAATGCACAAGGCCTGTTCCACAGACCCTGTCATTCATGTGAAACTAAAAAGCTCTGTCAACATGGAAATTCTCCAGACTGTCAATTCCCTTAACTAATCCAATTTCTACAGACAAAGCATCTGCTGTGCTTTCAGCAAGTGCTGTATTTGCTGATAGGAAGGGAGAAAGATAGTGGTGGGGGATCAGATCTGGGATCTTCTGTAGGAATCAGAACTCCATTTGCAAATAAATAGTAAAAGTAAATATAAGATATCAGCTGATTGTGTTAAAGAAAAGCCTTTGGATATATGGCAGAATCAGTTATAAGGAATGCATATACCATTATGTATCAATATATATCAAGGAAACTGTATAATAAGAACTTGGCCTGAAAACCTAATGGTGTTACTGATTCATCTCCTGGAATAATCTTCCTTCAATGGAAGGATCCTTCAACCCTTCAGTGAGCAGGTATCACTCTACATCCTGTGTTCAATCTTTTACTCATTCCCATTGAAATGAGTAGAGCTTCTGCACCATTGATTTCAAAACCATTTCATGCAGCAGGAAGAATATATAATAATAGTAAAAGGACACTGTAGTAAGAAAAATGGGTTGTTTGTGTGTTACACATGACTCAGCAGAGTCCATATTCTGTAACTGTTCAAAGTGTTCCTTTGGCAATTAATCCTTCTCCCAGTAAATTCTTGGCCTCAGGCACCTTGCCATATGTTTGAGGTGGGAATGGTGCAATGGGAAACCTACAGCTTTCTACAAAGCTGAAATAAAGCAGGAGTTGCAGCACTATGACACAGATTAAAATCACTAATTAACTTTATTGCTATTTAAAATGAATTTTGTATTATGTAACCTAATCCCAGGAACCTAACTGCTGCATTAACCCATATCAAGAAAGAATAATAAGTGACCCACTCAAGATTAAAATGTATGCACTAAAATGTTTTCAGTGCCTACTGTGTGGAGCAGAGAGAGGCAGCAAGCTGAGCAGCAGAGGTACCTGCCCATCTGTCCTGTCTTCAACTAAAATATCCAGATTTCTTCTTTCCATCTGAGTGATGTCCCTTCCAGCCCCTCCTGATGCTACACGGTGCCTTGGTCCTTCCCCACATGGTGCCATGGGTGCCGTTCTGCCCCTGCAGCCCTTCAGCACAGGTTACCAGCCCTGCTTCTGGCAGCAGACCCTCCCAGCAGCCTTCCCACACAGATTGCTTCCAACAGCTGACTGACTGCAGCTCAGGAGACGTTTCTGTCCTAGGATTTTAACCTTCTGCTGAGTGCAGGTACCAGCCGGTGCTGCTCACGCTTTTGTACAGGGAATTGTTTGGTTTGGTCTGATGTGCCTGTGTCTTTTCACTGTAGCTGTAGCATCCCTGATATGAACAAACAGGCAGCAGGGACCGGTTGTTAAAAGTATCAAAGTGCCTCGAGAGGCAGAAATCACACTGGATGCGTGGCTTCATATTTAGGTACCTAAATATCTCTACAAATCTTAACTCTAAAGCTTCAGTTTCTGAAAGTGCACTTGTATCACAATTCCAGCTCTTGTCCAGAAGAAACTCATCCCCAGAGGAGCGAGGAAGAGGAGGCATCAGCTGCACAGATGTGCAGGCATTTCTTACACAAAAGAGATTGAAAGTTTTACAGAACTATATCCTAAAGTTCAACATATAAATAGGGAAAAAATCACCCAAAAAATATGCTTTAAAAAAGTTCTTATTTTAAATTGATCTAGTGTCATTCCTTGGACTTTTTGAGGTCTAACTAATTTTTGAAACCTTGGCTTTGGCAATATTATGTCCTTAAATAAATACCAGGGCTGAATCATTACCCTCCTGCTGAGGTATATCCAGACAATGGGAAGATTTTAGCACAAAGTAGCAGCTTCATATCTGAGTATCTCAATTTTTGGCAGCTTGAATCTCATTCTGTTATTCAAGCATGGAGGAAGGATTTGAATGTAGACTGTTGGGGTTTATTTTAGTTTGTTTAATTATTAGCTTCAACCCAAAAATAGTGCAAGTCCTGATTTACTTTAACACTAAGGGTCCTATTCATAGAATCCAAGCCACAACCATGAGAGAATTGCATAACTTAGGAACATAATAACTGTAATTATTGGAATAGCAAAGGTCACTGGGTCCATCACCATTATTTCTTAATTTCCCTGTTACTTTTACCCCTTTGTGCATATAGTTCTACTTTATCTATTTCTTCTTTAAGCATCTTCTCTTGTTATAAGCATGAGTGGATCTGCTGTCCCTGAATTAAGGAGCACCCCAACTTTTCCTGAATGTCTCTTTTTTTTTTAATTCTAAATGCTATAACTTCTCAGTGCTTCCTTCTGCTTCAAATTTGTGTTTCAATTTTTAATCAGTAGGGATCCACTGAGAGTGGTGGCATCCTGTCACCAGCTGTCCTTAAAGTGATGTCCATGGAATTCTTCCACTGTGGCAAAGCATTTACTCACCTTGCTCTTCACAATATTAATCTGGCTAATAAAAAAATTGTATTTGCACTCAACCCTTAGCTGTTCAAGGCTATGTAGCTGCTACTCCTCTACCTTAAATCTGTTTTATTTTGGGGTCATGGATCTTTCACCACATCCTGGAGATTCACTGCTGCTTCCACTTAAGCACAAAAAGGTCTCTATTACAATGTCCTGTTCTAACATGGAGCACTGTCTGCAATGTTTCCAGTACACCAAGGCAGGTTATCCATGGCACAGGTTAGTTTTGCTTTCACAAAAGACCATTACCAAGACAGCTTACAATTTTCTCCTGCACGACATCAGATTTTGAAATATTTGTCTATTTAGATCCAAAGCAATGCTACAAAATCAGGGCAAAACTGTGTAGGAGGCTGTTTGGTTTGCATCCTCATTTATCTCCGTGCTGCACTGTGCTCAGTGCAGTTTCTAAACTTGCCTGAGTGAGGGTTCCCTTCCATCTGAGGAGGGACTGAGACTGAGGGTGTTAAATAACTTCTGTTGAGCCATATCAGGGACCTGCATCTGCCACAAATCAAACCTAAGTCTTTCAAATCCCATATCAGCACAGCCAGCATAAGTCATACCTCTCAGAAAATGTCAAGTTCCTTGGTATTGAGGATTCCTCAGAATTTGAAAGGGACTAGTTTTGGGAGAAGTTTGGCTGCTTCTATTTTAAAAATTCATGTCTTCCCAACACATTTTATCATAGCATGTCATAGGAACAATATGACTGACTGGCAAAGTAGCATTAATCTAAGATGAAATGTCAAAATAGGGATTTCTCTCGAACCAGGAACCTCTTAGTGGTAAGTAAACTTACAAGAACAGGGCTAAAAGAAAGCAAGTCAGATTATTTTTAGTTATGCTCCAGCTAGGATTATAACTTTGGTAAGAATGCCATGTCATCTTTCTCAACAGTTTTGTTTCCCTGGCAAACTCCCCACACAAGTGCCTTTTCTTTCACCAGTAGTTTGGATGTAGATTTTGCATTTGACCTGAAGGGATTTTTGGAGCACTTTTATGCTTGTCTTTCCAAAGAGCTTTGTAACTGGTGCAAATTTTCAGGGGAATCCTGTGGGATTTTGGAGGGAGGATTCCCATATTTCCAACGCTGCCTGGTGCAGTGCTGTGCCAGGAGCCCAGCTGCGGTGGAACAGCCTGGCAGTGGCCATGAGGGACCTGCCTCACCCCTGGGTTTTGCTGCCAGCTGGAAAGCTGTGCCCAGGGGGCACCTTTGCCCTCTGCAGTGAGGATTGAGCTCCAGCTCATCCAGCACCGGTGAGAAGGCTCAGCAGCTCAGACACCATCCAGTCAGTGCTGGGGAGAGCTCCCCAGAGTCCTGCTCAGGAAAGGGCAGGGGACCAACCAGGGCCTTAAAGCAGCTACATGGAAATGCTGGAAGGAAAGCCAGGCTTTTCCTGGGTTTGTACCTTAGCAGTGATCATGGAGCCTGAACCCCCTGTCTCTAATTGAGTTTAAAAGTGCTTGCTTTGACCTGTAAACGCCCTCAGGCTCACTAAATTAGAAATCACTTTTTTTCCTTACTGTCCTTACCTGAGAACAGATGCTCTGAGTACAGCCACTTTGTGAATAAAAGTCCATTAATATTTTATATCTAAATGAATAATAAAAATAAGAATAATATTTGAGGACATGAGAGATTAGTCAAAAGTAATTTAAAATACATATGTGCATTTTAACGTAAATTAGTACGAGCTATTATGACTACTCTGGATAGACTATTATGTCACTGTCTAGATAAACTGCCTTCTTGCAGGTCTCCAAAATGAAATCAGAGTTGTGGAATGGACTAGAAAGAACATGGAAGTCAAAGCCCCTACACACTGGGCAGTGAATCTCTGTGGGCTGTTGAGGAAAAAAGGAATGAAGTGAAACAAAAAGTTAAGATTCTGTTCTTGGTGGAAGCCAAACTTGGTGTTTTGAAGGAAAGGAAAAAGGTTTTTGAATCATGCATGTTACAGATCAAGCCTGTTAATAATTAAATTCTCAGCAGTTGGTGGCTGCACATTCTTTGACTCCCTGTACCTGAAATACTTCCTTTTCCAACTGATAATGTACTGAGTATTGAATACTTGATAATAAAATAATTGGGTTTTAATTGAACTCATAAGAAATTAAACTTTATTGCAAATTCTAGGGCTAAGGGGCATTTCAAATTGCATTAAGCCACAATATTTTCTTCTAAGTATAGGCTAAAAATCTATGTACATATATAGCCATTTTTTGCACAATATTTTGCACATATATTTTGCACAATGACCATGAGCTTAGGGTTTAGTTTAACCTGTTCTTTGAATATCCAACTTAGGCTCTCTGTTTTTTACTAAGTTCAAAACTGTGGGAATCTTTCCTGGAGATCTGTAACACCTCTGCAAACAGGAGCTTGGATTGGTGCAGTGTAATAAATTGTCAAGTCTCTCTGAAAAGGACTTTCTTGCCCCAGTGGGGTGTGTTAGCTTGGAAAAGTCGTATTTGAGTAGTTGCGAGAGCCAAAAAGAAGTAAAAAATACCCCTGTTCTAAAGGAGCTTGATTTCTGTCAAAAGGAATTAATTCCCTTTGAAAGGTACTCCATTGCAAATTAATTCACATGCACCTAATGTGTGATTTCAATTTAAAGAGCTAATCCCCTTGTGTGAGTTCAAAGAGGGTTTTTAAAAAATTGAGCATTTCAAATGCCTATGAAAATGTAAAGAAATTTGAAAGGGGTTAAATCTTAAACAGATCTATTATTTCCCCTAAAGTATTTCTAGAAAGGATTTGTGTGGATGGGAGTGTAAACATGAATATGTAATACATATGATACATATATATATGACAACAACTGAATGAGCTGATCTATAGTAATCAAGATGTTAATGAAGATTTCTCAATATTCACCCTTACAAAGGCTTCAAGTAGTTCTAAAAAAATCTTAAATTGCAAAAAATAACCATACCAAAATGTGAATTTTAAAACCTTTATACAAAGAATTCCTGGGGTGCTCCAGGGTGGTCAGAGAACTTCCTACAGAGAGATTTGAATGGACTTTCTGCAGAACTCTGCCACTGAGAAATGAAGTGCAAGAGCCACAGACAGACCTGCACTTAGCTGGGAGAACTAAATGCAGCAAAACAGTTTTGTGCATATACAAAACACTTTCATTCCAAATGTTGATCTTTTGAGAATAAATATCTTTGTTTCCTTTTTTTTTAAATCTTGAAGACTTCAAAGAACAGAATGAACTAGAAAAGTCAATTTCAATAAGCAAATAGACATTTTAAAATTTAAATTTTATTGTTTTTGTATCAAGTGGCACAAAACTTGTATTTCTTAGTTTGGAAGTATGTAGAAAAATCAGATGACAGTAGCCACCCAGTTATTTTCAGAAAGCTGCATATTTTTTTTGAGGAAATGCAATAAATCCTCTCCAACCTATTGCATACTGCAGTGCTTAAATATATTTATTTTCTGCTCTATTATTTATTACTTTTGTCCTTCCTTACACTCTCATGCCAACTTCATTTATCTTTATTCATGATAACTGGAGGAGTATTTGTTTAAGGACAAACACTTTTGGAACAAAATGAAACTAGCTCCTGACCTTCAGTTAGGAAGAGGCACTGTGGGAATAATACTGTAAGGGAAAACCCCCAAAGAATTATGAACAAGACTCCCCTACAAGAGCCTAGCACAAGCCTTGGGATGAAAGTCCAGGTAGCTGGAAGACCTGCTAGATAATGGCTATATTTGCCAACTTCCAGTTTAAATAGCTGAGACTTTGTGACTGACTCTGTTCTGTCCTCCTCATCAGACAAGATCTCTGTCTATGAAGTCTTGATATTTGTTAAGCAATTTTTATCCTTGTATGAATACGCCTTATGCAACTAACAAAAATAAAAACCAAACCAAAAAACCTTCATCCCTCAATGTAAGCAACAACCTGATTTTTGCCTGTTAGCAGCTGCATCTGAGCTTCATATATGCAGGGAGCCTCTGAATATCCACTTATTACATTGCTGTCCTCACAAAGTGTTGAAAGAGGATACAATAATAGGTCAGGACAGAGAGAATATCAGAAAATCCCAAATAGATTTTTCATGTAGCTTATTGGAATCAAATATATCCTGGGGCAGTGAGAAGGAAAGGAGTTTTCAGTCCAAAATAGAACTTTTAAGATTTTTTTCATCCTTTTCATAAAGCATCTGAAAGTCTGAGGAAAAGTAGGGGAAAGGAGGATGAAGTAGGAAAATACCTTGAGGGATTAATGTTCGTGTCTCAAATAACACTTTCATATTTTGCAGCTTTCAAGCTTTTTGGTTTGTTTTATTTTTTTTCTTTTTTGTTCTGGGAATAGCAGATTTGTTTGGCCCAGTGCAGAGTGTGTGGTCCATCGGGTGGGTGCTGTTCTGGCTGTGGGCTGAGGAGAGCTGCCCAAGGAGAGCAGTCCCTGCTCTCCTCCCACGGTGACATCCTGCCCGCCTGAGCTGGGGCACCCGGACTCGCTGCTGCTCACCCTGAGCCTCCTGCCCAGCATCGCCACCTCCTTCCAGCAGAGCTCTCTGCGGGGCTGGGCTGGAGCTGCGAGGCTTTCCCTGTGTCCCTGCTCATTCAGTCCTCCAGCCCAGGCCGAGTCTCTGACTGCCACTGCTGCCCTCGAGCAGCCTGATTTTACCTCATCACTCTGACAGTTTCCCTGAACTGGAGAGCAGAAGTGTCTGTGGGGTTTTGTTACGATTGTTTGGGTTCCTGTGTAGCAGCAAAGGGTTCAGCTGCAGACCTGCCATTTTAAACAGTCTTTAATTTTGTTTTAGTTGGTAAGTTTAGTTTCTTTGTGATCCCATGCTGAGATGTCGCATGGATTTCTTGTGTCCTTCTCTTCTCTCTTTTCCGATCTAGAAGTGTAGTTTTTCATGGATACTTTGGTATTTATTTTTGTTCTCTTTATCATGTCTTATGTTCCATTTCAGTAGTTTATAATTGTAATGGTAGCTAAAAATCACTGTCTGTACCCTGAAGTGTTCACATGACATTTTCTATTTTCTACATACAAACCTTAGCTAACACGTGCAAATCAAGACTCTAGACACAAGTGCCTATTTTCACAAAGAAAACTGATGCATGTTTCATTCCACGAGTGACTAAATACAGGGCAAAGACTGAAGATGCATAATTTTGGACAATTAAGTTCAAAAAATATCACGTGTTTTATTTTTAACAGCTTCTGATTATTTTTTTAACTAATTGCTCTTGCTCTGATTCATATCCCTGCAGAGCTGTGTGTGTGGTTGTAGCTCAGCTCTGGCTTCACAAAGTGAGCAGTCAGCAATCAGCAATTAGTCAAAGTCTGAGAAGCTTGCTCAGGATTTCTGCTACAACCATCACTCGGGGCTGCACACAAGGCTGTGACTAAATGTCTTTCTTGGAAATACTTCTTAGAAGCATGAGGCTCAAAACATTCTCCTGGTTCATAATAATTGGTTGTCTATTGGTGGAAAGGCAGGAACGATTTAGGAGTAACATAAATATCAAGCTGCTTTAGGCATAATAAGGATGCAGTGACTGTGACCAGCGAGTATAGGACACCTTACCTTATAAATGTTTATAATACCATCTTCACTTTGACAATTACCACTCACTAGGACATTTTTGCTTCAGAAAAGGCTACAGGCAAAGATGTTAAAAGATGATTAAGGTTGAAAAACCAAGCATGCAGAAATAAAGAAGTACTCTATTAGCTATCTATTAGCTCATTGAATACATTGTTAGATAAGCTTTAATCACACAGCTACGTGTTGTGTTTACTGTTTTCCAGTGCTGACAATTCATTCAGCTTTTCAGATGAAGGCAGGGAAATATATCTACTAATTCAATAACAGAGAATCTGGGGGTGCAGGAAGGAAACTTTTAACCCATTCTATGCTGTGTTGTCCCAGTTAGGCTGAGTTTGGCCCATCTGACTGCTGGGGGGAAAGCAAATTCTCTTCTTCTCTTGCTCCTGAAGGCTGTCATGACACAGGTTCCTACTCATCCCTCTCGTGTCACCCCTCATGCTTGAGCCTGTAGCAGGCTGTGGAAGGCTGGGAGGTGGGAGAAGTCTGAGGGTGCCTTTGGGAGGGTGAGGTCTGCGCAGTAACTCAGGCTCCCCACCACCCCTGCACGGCTGCCACAGCGGGGTTGTGGCAGAGCCTTTTGCACAGATTGCACAGATGAACAGTGCTGATGGCTGGGGACATTTTGCTGAGTAATACAAATGGGGCTGGTACATATATTCCTCCTAAAACATAATCATGTCTCTTCCCAGTACTGGACTTCCTATAGGATGCAAGCCATTTTTCCTACATCTCTTTCTAAGAAATGGATGAATATATTTCTTCAGTGGAATTTTTAAATTCAACAAGAGTTGTTATGACTCTAAGATGAATTAGAGAACTGGCTTGATTTATATCAGATTTGCATATCAGTCTGAACAGATAAAAATCAAAAAAGTAACAAGGGATTGAAACCAAAGTTTAACAGGCAGGAATTAAAGGCACGGGAACGATCCAGTCCATAGTAAGTTTTTCAAGTTTCCCTTTTCTCTCTTAAGGACTGTTTTTTCTGTCGTGTCACAAGGAAATGACATATTTCAGGTATAACGATTAGTAAAACAATCTCATTAACTTTTGGGTTTATAGACAAGTCACACTTCCCTCCATACATTCAGGCAGTCACCTTTGGGATGAAAGGTGACCTTAAACATACAGAGGCCTATAAGGGCTAATGTGATGGGAAAGATGTGCCCAGGATAGCAAGCCACACTCTCACTTCCTCATAAAGTACATGGGATCTCAAATGCTCTGAGGTGTGCAAAGATAAATGGGGGATTGGTGCCTACAAATGTATCAATGATTTGTTTAAACTGTTTTACTGGAATCAGAAAATCTTTTTGTGATTGTTTCTTGTCTAAAGCAATGTTACTGGGGATACATAATCATTGCTTGTATATGATAGATTTAAAAATCTATATGATAAATGATATTATTTTTCTTTTCTCACATCTGACAATATAATACAGTAATGTCAAGCGTGACTCAGACATTGCAATGATTCAGCAAACTTAGAAAGTCAAAAAGTAGACATAGGTGACTTGAAAATTGGAGACACTGAGCAGTCAGAAACACAATTTGACTGCATAAAACATAAATCCATTTAAATGTTTTGCATTGTGTACATTTACACATAAGTACATACAGGTTGACCAAACGTAATATCTCAGGGTCTGATATTGCAATTATTAAAGTCACTGACATATCTGTTATTAATTAAATGCAAGTAGGACTTGACTCTACCTGCTTATAATACTCCCAATGTTGAATAATATGAAAAGCACACCTGATATATCTCAAGAATTGAGACATATGCAAGCAAAAACATAAAATTCCACAGGATTAAAACGGTGAATAGGCTAATTTTTGCACAGAAAATCCTTTCTGATTGACACTGGGTGACAGCAGGAATGGCTACTTTTCAGTCAACTGATGGTCAGTCCAACTGTGCCTCTTAACCTCCTTCAGAACAAATCCTGTCAAAAGACTTTTGTGCTTCAGCTTTAGAAGATGCAGTCAGATTTGCAGAGTAGATGCTCCCAAACACAGGGGACCACTTAAGGAGTAATAAAATAACAAGGCATGACCTTATTAAAGGGGGGCAGCCAAGGAGAGAAATATAAAGGTCCCTGAGGCTGAGGGTGGGATTGACAGGAGGAGGAGGAAGCAATAAAAAAGAACTAAATGGAGAGAGACAGATTGAAATTAGATGGCAATTACTGAAAACATATCATCCATGTCCTTCAAATGATGTTCTCTGTGATCCAAGTGCCTGGAAAGATCTAAATACTCATTTGTCGCCAGTGGGCAATTTTAAATGCTGAGCATTTACACTTCTGACTCCTCCAAACAGTTTGGAGCAGTGCAGGTGAGTTCTTCAGCAAGTGTAACTCATTTTTGCTCCATTGCCATAGAATGTATGAGATCAGCAAGGCTGAAACAGTTTACATTAACTGAAATTCTGGCCCTATAACTTCTGATTTATATAAGTCATAGCCAAATCCCACGTTCACTGGGCAGGCTACCTTCCAGTTTTCTACAAAAATGTCCACGAAACTATACTTCCCAAAGTTACATATGTATTTCTTGTATATGTAAAAATGTTGAAACATTTAAAAATTCTCTGATTATACCAATCTTTTATTTCATTTTTACTTTTCAGTATGTACTTTTTCTGATCTTTATTTAGCTTTATAAGACTCAGTGTCTCAGTGTGGGTGATGGTAAAGGCTTATGTAGTAGGTAACTGCCTAAAAACCTATGCTGGGTGTTGCACAACCTCATAGCTTGATGTTTTATGGGTTTGGGTTTCCATCTCTAACCAGCAGGGATGAAGATGTGCCTATGATGAGAGGACCCTCTGACATCTTAGTTTCCAGTTTCAGAATTTCAGAACTCTGTATCTGACCCTTCCAAGCTTTGGTTCTGTCATGAACTCAAATCTGCATAGGCTAATCTGAGCTATCATTTTGAAATTATTGGTATCTTTTTTTATTGTGTGAGCATTTAGTGCCTTTTGCTCTTGTCTGGACTAAAATACCATAAAAATACACCATTTGTTTTATTGTTTCCTTTCAGACTGCCAATTCTGTTCTTAGCTGTAGCCTAAAGTATTATGCCAAACAGAAAAAACAAGTGTTCCATAGATGTTGGCTACCCCCTGAAAGATATTTTTGTATGGGCAAGAAATTAATTTGAAGTATCTGTATTCATTTTTTCAGGGGGATTTTTCCTATTTCAGTGCTAGGACAAGGTATTAATCCTGTCTATCTTGTTGTTTTCCCCCTTTTAGAACTGATGTTTCATACGTTTTCTGTATTTATCAAGGGATCCCACCTGGGAAAACCTTAAAATGTTCCAACATGTATCACATAATTTTTATGCTGTATCCTTGTCTCACCTGTCACTGCTGATGTTCTTAATACTTCACCTCCCAACCTCTCCTGTAGCAGTGACATCAGCTTGATAACTCATCTGTTATGTTTTCAAACACAGATCTTCATGCTTAGCATGAGCTTCCTATCAACATTCATGGAGTTAATTGTTGTCTGCCTTCATATCCCTTCCTAAAGCCATTTTCCCATATGATGACAGAAGATTGTGAGTGATTGTGCAGCTGGAATGCTTTTACCTCTCCTTTTCTTTTCACCAAATATTGTCTCACTGTGATGTTGGATTCCCCATTTGCTTCCTGAATCCATCTGTTGCCTCTTTCTTATGTCTAGCTGATATTCCCTGTGACAGAACCAACCAATCCCAACCATGATTATGTAGATGCTACAGGAATACAATGTAGAAATAACAATAACAGCATTCTTATCTCTTTTCTTTTTGATAGAAGCAATTTCATCAAAAAATGTGCCTCAGTTGATTATTCTGTCTTAGGGGAGAAAGCATTAGAAGCTGTAAAAGCAGCAGCCCAAAGCAGCCCAGACATGTAACTTCAGTGCTTTCATCAAGCACAGAGAAACACCAGGCCGGGGAGGTTTCCTGGTTCAACACCAGACATTCACCAGCTCCTCCTGTATCCACAGCTCCAGTGAGTTATAGACACAAACTGTTGGTGCAGATTGTGTTCTGTTAAAGGTTTCTGAAGGAAGGTTGTTCTGCCCCTTGCCCCATAGCACATTATGACTGACTGAGTGAGCACAGAGAGGACTGTCAGGGATGTGCCCTTGGCAAGGAATGTGGTGCTCACTTCAGGCTCATTTTCTGGGGCCTGGGCTTGCAACTCTCCCACAGTTCACAAGGCCTGTGTCAGGCAGGGTGACATCCTCATGTACTGAGAGCTCACAGTGACTCTGCTGACCAGGGTGTGTGGATGAACACCTTTGTGCACAGACCTCACCCCAGTAGCTGTCCCTGTGTTTGCTCCCTGAGACATTTGCTCCTGCTGTCCCTGTACCATGGCACTGAGCAGTTTCCATCTCAGATGCCACCAGTGCTCCTTCACCAAGCCCATTTGCTGAAACCTATAGGATAAGGGGCCTTTAAGCCTACTGGTGTTTGTTTACAAAAGAGAGAAAAATGTGTTTAATGAAATGCAAAACACAATGCACCTCCAAGTACATCTCCTGCCTAAAGAGGGAGTTAACAAAAGTGAAATCAGCTCAGGCTTTCAGATTTATCAGAGCATGACCACAGATACAGTTCATAGCTCAGAGTGTTTGTGTCAGATGCAGATGCTGCCCTGATCTAAGCAAATGCAGGCAAAAGGACCACACAGGGCACTACAAAGCTGCAGCTCTGTCCCTTGGGCAGGAGCACACCCCTCGGTGGCTCCAAAGAACACAAATTATCATCTTTATCTGATAGCTACATTCATCTCTGAAGGGCAGTGGTGTGTCCAGTCTGTGTATCCCCCAGTGGGGCTGCCTGGTGGTTTGTAGCCATTAGGTAACTTCAGAGCCTCTGTCAGGAGAGATCCAAAGCCTTTGTTAACAGAATGCCCTAATTTTCTTCTTTTGCTATGCAAAATCTGCTGTATTTTCTAATTGACAAAAGCACTTAATGAAGTTCAGTACTTTGTGCTAAACACTCTAATTTCTTTTTTGCATATGCAGCCACTTCAAAGGTCTTTTCTGAACTTCAAAGACTACCTTTTGAAGTCTCTTAAATTGTGAGCTGGCTAAAAGGATTTACATCCTCCATTCAAGGAGTATTTAAGTAAATACTTCCACTGGAATACATTTTTTGTATTTCACCAGTGTCCCTCCACCAAGAACGAAAGATCCCCCACAGCAGGGGATTTGCAGCTTGGAGGGTCCCAACCCAAGCCATTCTATGATTCTGTGATTCTGTGAAAAGATACTTGCTGTACTAAAACTTCCTGTACTCCTCCTTGACAGAGACGTTTTAGCAAGATAGCTATTAACATATGAATAGTAAATATTTAAAAAAACACTATATAAAACAAGAATCTGAACAAAAGAGGGACTCAGCCCCCTTCTGATATTGAGAATATAATTTTCTTAATTCCAGTGAAATTTGGGGTAGTGCCAACAGATGTTTGCTACTGCCAGCGAAGCCCTTCAGTGTCTTGGCAACCCAATAGTAATTATAACTTGAAGTTTCTGTCACCATCCTTTGAGAGGTAGTCTATAATCCATAGGCCTCAGGGACACTGGATATGCTGCTTCTTCTTCCACTATATTCCTCCACAGCCACAGGAACAAAGAAGCAATAATTTCTCAGCAGAAACAATCTTCCTCCTTTTTGTTACATGGATTTTCTATTCTGGATTGGCAGAATAGGACAAAAGGTCAATAAAACAATTAGGACTCCCATATCTGGGACTCTGCTTTCAAGTTAATCAATCTCAGAACAATAATTATAGCTCAGGAAGAGTCCCAGGGCAGGTGCTCTCAAGCAGTTCAGAAGTTTGCTTTCACTAGTTTACTTCTAGTTTTTGCCACTGTGGTAAACCAAGAAAGATAGTCTGGGCACATGATAGTTTACATTTTCTGAAGCTGTACATGTCTCTCTCTAAATCTCAGTATCTGGTGGATTTCATCTCTCTGTCTGGTATCCTGATTATGAGCTTTGGTGGAATTTTTGTTTAAGAGAGTTTTGGGTCAAAAAATTAATTTTTAAATCAAAATCCAAAGATCTCCAAAACTGAGTTAGCTTTGACAAGAAAACAAAATAGAAAATGGAAGAAGTCCAACAAATTATAAAAAATATATACTTTGAAAAGTGAGAGTTCATTATTTAAGTTCATAATTTTATGTTTTATATGAATTGTTCAATGCTCCATCTTCTCTATTTAAAGATATGTCAGTAGTAGGGATTTGGGTTATTAAAGTGCCCAGCTATTGGCATTCAGTCATATGACAGTTACATGACAGTTAAATATCAAGTTATTTTTTTAAACCATTAAACTTGGCAGATCTTTAGTACTGACTGATAAAATATCTCAGGCTTTCTTCCTAACTTGTCTTCAGCACTGTTTCTTCATCTAAAGTGGTAAGAGGCAGACACCCCCAGTCTCTGTCTCATTAAGGATTCATTGGTTCTGCCTTGCTGTTCTGTCTTGCCATTCCCTGGCACTTTGGCTAAACTCTGCAAGAGCCAGTTTACCCCTTCTGATCATTGCTTAAGTTAGTAAGTATCTGAGACTTCATCTCTCTGAGCTTTCTTTTCTGCTGGCTCTAGATTTAGCAATAAAAGTAGAAGATATCTTTGATTTCCAAATCACACCTTTGCAGTCACAGGAGGACAGAAATAGTGCCTTTCTGAAGTCCTGTCCCAGCTCCATTGCTATTGGTTGGCTTGGCCCCACTCCCTCCAAATGCCAATCCTGAAACTCTCTTCAGAGTGTAGAAATATCGTCTTAGGCACCCTAAATAAAAATGATGCAACTTTCAAAGAGGCTGAGTGCAGCTCCCGTTTGATTTCCCTGGGATTCATAAAATGTAATTAGGCCACTCACACAGAAGGATCCTCGAATGTGAACACATTGTATTTATCTAGGTTAGACTATTTTGGCCTATTGTTTATTTCATAACCAAGCCTGATCTACTTTTTACATGCACTACAAGGAAGTAAGTTTCTTCCAGTCCCCTTTAAACATGTTGTTTCAGAAATATTATCAGTGTTCAATCTCATTTGTAAATAATGACTCGCATTTTTAGGTAGACCATAGCTTAATTGATAAAATTGCTTAATTTTCTTACTTACACTGTGTTCTCTGCTGAGTTATTTAGAGCACTTTCTATACAAAATGCATTATTCAAAACACAGTCTGTGCTCTTGACTTGCAAACTTCACATAGGCTTGTCTGGTTTTTTTTTTTTTCCCTCCCATATTCCAGCACCTACATCAGTTAATATTTATTTTATTTGAAAAAAAAATATTTAGTTCAGAATTTCCTCACCCTTACCAGCAGCTAATCTGAAGAACATATCAGGAGAAGGACAGATAGCTGGAGTACACTTTAAGATGACAAAACTCCCTCTGCTGTCCTTTCCAAGTCATTGAGCACTAATGGCAACAACAGCCTTGCTCACCTTTCTGCCGGTTTTCAGCAGCTGAAAACCCCTTTAGGTAAAAGAGCAAAAGCAAAGGCCCATATGCAGTGTGGAGTCTTGCCTTACCTGGCACATTGCTAGGAAACACTGTGTTCCATTAAACTCCCATTTCCCACTGAAAGGAAGGAAAAGGCAGGTGGATCATTCCCTAGAAATGCACAATGGATGACACCGAGCTGCTCTTGCCAGCCCTGAGTGCCTGTCCTCATCAGGAGGCTGAGTGCTGCTGTTTGAAGCTGCTCATGGGAAGCATGAAGATTGCTGGACTTTCTGCCATACCTGTTCTCACTCAGAAGCATTGATGAGATGCTATTATAAGGTAATAATAATTACATGAAAAGTTAATTTATTATTTAAGACCTTAATTAATCAGGAAGCAACATGGAGTTCTATTAGCAAATGCCAGGAAACAAGTGAAATCCCTGTAAGATCCCAGATTAATGCCTTGTTCAGCAGTGTCTGCATTGCACCACTCTTCTGTCCTCCTGTTGCATAAGAGCCCACAGCTGTCCCACTGGGATCTGCTCTGGCTCTGGGACATTCCCCTTTAGCACTTCACCTCACTGGCAGCCCTATTCCTCACTTCCTAGAGGGGCAGATCACCAGTCTTGGGAGCTGCTGCTGTTGGGATGTTCTTAGATACCTCCTACCTTTTACATTGTGCTCTGCAGCTGCATTCCAGCTTTATGGGTTTCGCCTGTTCAGTCTTTAATTAACAAGAGATCATAACAGAACTGTCTTTAATCCTTGAGGTGTGTAGTAGGTAGCCCCAGAGAGGATCTTCTCAGGTCTGAATTTCAGCACTCCTCAAGTGCTGGCTTGCTCCAGCGACCAGGGATCTAGGATTCTTTTGAAAGATTTCATCTAAATATATCTGTCCTAAAGTCCTGGTTAGAAAACTTAGAAGTTTTCCATGTTATAACAGATGGAGAAAAAGCAAAAACACTCATTGAATTAGTGCTAAGGAAAAGTTTTGCTTTAGTCTGAGCTTCAGGAGAGACTTACATTACTGACATGTTCCCAGCTGATTTGACAACCTCAACTATGTTTCTTTCCATCAGAACTTTAAAGCTGTCCTTTATATTTTAACATGTGCTTAAGATGTTATGTGGTTAAACCGTGAACAATAATTCACCTTCAGCTGCAGTCACTTTCTCTCCCATAACAAGACTTCCATAAATCGTTTCTAACAATGTAAATAAATCTCTCAGTTCCCACTATGCACCATTATTAAATTTCAGTCCTTCCTTAAAAATAAAGATTAATGCATTTAGTAACTGCAAATAACAAGGACTGCCATCCTTTAAAATATTATCTCCTGGTATGGAATTTGAAGTAGAGAAATGCATTTACTTTTAGGAATTTGAACATTAATCATCTGGCAGAAGTGGCATACTAGGAACATGGAAGGTGTCAGTGGAGAGGAGCTGTACTTGACACCTCTGGGGAACACCTACAATGGCCTACAAGAAACAAGAGAAATAGGGTGAAGCTTCATCCTGCAATGTGGGAGTGCTCACAATACACAGCACAGTGCTGACAGCCCTGCTGTGCCCCTGGGATCTCTTGCATTGTTTTGTCAGTTAATTTTTGTGCTGCAAACAATTGCACCAGTTCACTTTCATGTGCTTAAGGCCCACAGAATCCATAAGCCCCCTCAGTTAACCTTGTGTGGGATCAGCCCTTTTTGGTGTCTGGTTTGTATGACAGATGAGACTTCTTCAGCTTTGTTTATGTGGAATGAAATGGTCAACCTAAGCAGGTGATGTTGAATTTAGTTTTTGTAAATGTTTATAATACTTCAGCTCTGAGTTTTTCTGGGGGTGTACGTTTAGCATTTTTAGTTTTTCCTCTTATTTGTTGTTATTATTTTCTTTGAGGTCTATTGAATTTACAAGATTTAAGAATAGCTGTTTCTATGTCAAAAGGTTGATCTAGCATTTGGGTTTAATTTTATGAAACATGAAACGTTGTATGTGGATGATCATGATTTTTAAAAAATTAACTCAAATTACTTTGAAATTTAAAAAAATCTCTTGATTTGAAGATTAATCTTACTGATCCTGTTTTTAGGATAAAAACCATTATCTTGTATAGCTTCTTCAAATTACTATTTTTTCACTAATTTAAAAAATTACATTATAGTAGAAAATAATTCAACTGAAATGAATTAGGAGACTCCAGGACAGGAATATAGTTCTCTGATCCAATCCTCAGCATGGGAAAAGGGGCTGTAGAGGCTGAGCAGCCCAGATCCCAGGATGACTGCACACATCTGAGAGGGAAGCGCTGCCAAAAGCGGTGGCCCCAGTGAATCAGACGCCGTGTCTGACAGGGGCTCAGGTATCCTAAACAACACCAACAATTGTCTGTCCATGAGAACTGTGCTTCTCAAACGTGAAACACATGATCTTAAACCACACCCCACAGAGACATCCAAGAGCTCTGCTTCCTGTAAGCATGTGGTATATTTTAAATACAGTTGTGTTTCAGATTTAGTCCAGGAATCAGTGACAAGTATCTGTGTCTTACCAGCAGCCACCACAACACCCACCAAAATCTGCATTCAGGACGCCTTCACCAGCTGCACCTAGGCCCTCAGGGGGGCAAACACTTGCAGCCAGAGGTACCTGTGTGCACTTGAAGAGCATTTCTCATGGAGGGGAACTGCTTGCACACATCTGTGCACAGCACACATCCATGCACATTCCTGTCTGAACTACAACTGCAAGAGAAAAGACTTCATACTTCTTCAAGGAGTAATACAGTCAAGCTAAACTCAGAGTCTGTGCACTGACTGGCAGAAATATTCAATTTTCTGTTACAAAAAGAAATAATTTGATAATTCTATTTCATTTTTTAAAACATTTGCAATGGAACAAATAGAGTTAAAAAGCTTGCTGCAACAAGAATCAATGGTGCCTAAGAGGTATGTTACAGGTAGTGATCCACACTATAAATTAAATTCAGATCTCTAGAAATATTGTAGTTATAGCTCTGTGAAGTTGAAAATGCAAGCAGCTTCTTTGTCACAGCCTAATTGAATAGAAAGAGCTTTCCACTGAAGACATTCAGCATACAATTCCTATTGTATGTACTTTTGTTTGTATGATGCAGCTTTATGTGGCACATGCTGTTATCATCTACTACACAGAGAACACTATGGAAAGACCTGGAAATGTGACAAGAAAAGCTTCTCTTGTAGTTGGTTAAGCTTGCCAAAAATTGCCATGTTGTGAGTTTTCTTTCTTTTTTGGATGAAAAGAAAATTCTTGTCACTGCAGTTGTGTAAGTGACAGAAATAGCCTAAGGTAAATAAATACACAGACCAATTTTACTCAAATTTTTTCACAAAATAGCAGCAGCATGGCTCCCTTGCAGTTAACACAAAACCTCTCTGACAACTCCACTGCTCAATAATTTAATACCCTCTGTAGCAGGTGATAGAGTTTTTGCTGTTTCTTGATCTCAGATATGACAGGTTTAATCCTTTCTGCTCAATAACCAAAAGAAACCATAAGTAAAATTACTGTCCACCACTACTTGGTGACATTAGTGAAGCATTTTTTTGCCTGTTTACCATGTCAAATGCTTGAGAACAGTGTGCACACTCCTTACATCCACTTAAGCACTTAACAGAGTGTTTAGGTATCGATCTTCTAGTGTCTTTTAAACCACTCAGATGAATTCATATGAGCACTGGGGCATTTGTGAAAATGGACATTGATCATACATAATGACCTTGCTTCCACAAGGATCATTCTTTTTATTCCTTTCCTTCTGTTTTTCTCTTTGGTTGTCTAGCCAACATATAGAATATTACATTAAGATTCAGTCCCCTAGCACCACATGTGTCTTAAACATTTTTTGTCTTAATAAAAGAAAAGAAATTATATTCCACACACTTGTCCAGAGTTCTGCAATAACCTCATTATAGCACTTATTTCTCATTCAAATCAATGTAAATGAGAAGAGTTTTTCTTTGTAAAGGATCATTCACTATGAACATATAAACTGCCCAGTGAACCTCACTAAGCATGGGATCAGACTGCTGGCAAGAGAAAAGCTTTCCTACACAGCCCATGCAAAAAAAACTTAAGGATGTTTCATCTTTTAAGGTTAGTAAAGACACTTCATCGTTGCTTCTTAAAGCATCCTGCACCTGCTCTGCACTGTGAAACAGTTTCTTGAACATTCTGTAATGGCTTCAAAAAGTTTCTCTGTATTGTGTCAGCTTCCAAAAGTTGTGTCTGGCTGAGCCTGGTCTTAAATGTGTGGCCTCATCACTGTGGCAGCAGCCTTTGCCTCCGGGGTTCCCTGTGTGTGCCGGGGGCTCTGCCCCCTGCGAGTCCCTGCTCCTGCATCTGCCCTCTCCCCCTGCTCCCTCCTGCATCACTGCCTTATCTTATACCATAGCAAATCAATAACGATTGGCAAAAAAGCACATTTGCCTTACAAAAAGGTCAGAAAGCCGTGAGGTGGCCAAGCCCATATAATTTAAGCAGCAGCCCAGTGTGAAATGTTTAACACAGCCTTACCTCGTGATGTGCAGTCGTGGGCATGGCTGTGAGTCCTGTCCGTTCTCACTGAAGAGCACCTTGTTTAGCAGAAGGGCTGCAGTTACTTTGATTTACAGAGGACACTCACAAGCTGTCTTTTTCAGTGACTTGGGTTTTACTGTCTGGGGGGTTGTGGTTTTTTCTGGTTAGTTAAATCCATATTTAGTTAAAGAGGCAAAATATTGATTTACTTTAATCCAAATGGCAACACGGAGTTTCGTCCACAAAATTACAGGCTTCTGTTAAAATCAGGCCTCAGTGGTCATTGAACATGACTGTACTCACATCTTTTCCTGCTGCTATTGACAGGTTAAGAAATACATAGAAGGCTTTAAAAAGATCTTTTGTTCTCCAAGTTTACTATAGGGGTATAAATTAAAACCATGTCTAGACAGGGACACGTAAGCAAAATTAAAATAATTTACTGCCGTATTCATGCATTTATTTTAAGTATTCCTTTCTATGATATTCTCAACAGAAACAAATTAAGTAAACTTCATTTTACTTAAACTTTACTTAAACTAAAGCTTTATTGCTGAGTTACAGTATCCATGTGAACTCCAGGCTGTATTGAAGATCCTTTACAATTACACTGTTTAATTAATTCTGGTTTGCTTTGCTGCTTTCCTCTGCCCATGTAGACATGGCATCAGAGCTGCCAGGCCAGAGCCCGGCGGGGCTGACCTTGGCAGGGTGATGTAAAACCTCTCTGCAATCTCCTCCCTGGTACTCCCTGTTCCCTTCACCTCTGCTGAATCACGGTGCTGTACTTTGTAACCGGAGCTGATAGGGATCATTTATAACTGGGACTGTTTTGGTACACATAAGACCATAAGATAGGTATGTTTATTAAAATGCAAAAAAAAATAAATAAAAAGCTGGGGATTTTTTTTTCTTGGGTTGCCTTTTTTTTTCTTCTTTTTTTTTTTTTTTAATTTGCTATTCGGGCTGCTATGGAGCTGTAGTTTTTTGATGGATGGATGGCTAGATAAAAGACATCCTGGCCTTAGTGATCCAGAATTGTCTGTCTTCCTGTGTTCCTGTGATACAGTTTGTTTCTTAAAATTGGGTCTTTTAATTTCTACAATGTTTGGAAAATGTCTTAAGTTTGCTACATTTATGAGAAAAGAGGTCATAAAAACAGTTACTAATTCAAATTGTGAGAACAGCAGCGAAGAAACTCAGGGGTGGGGAAGCAAACCATACTTAGATATGAAAGGGAGTCTTTTGCTGCCCTTGCTAGAGGTTATGGAAGGCACTTCCCCTCCAACACATTCCAGTGGGGAGAGAGCACATCTCTCCTCCTCTGAGTGCAGCAGGAGTGCCAAGGCAGGTGTCAGCCCAGGGAACTGGGCTCTTTCTCTTGTAGGCTGTATGCAGAGAATGTGGGAACATGCAGAGCAACAAAGCCAAAGCCTTCTGCAGTGCTGAAGTTGTACCTTCCATGCAATGCTTGCAGGCTTGGCTACACCTCTGCTGCTCTTTCCTCTGAGGTGACAACGTCCAACTGTGCTAGAAATGGTTGTCAGCCATGCAAGTCTGAGTTAAGTAACAGGATATGAAAACTGGCAGGTCATGCCTCGTTTTGTATCCTTGTCTTTGCTTTATTTTGGTTCCTAAAACATTATGTTTCACAAAAGAAAGTTTGTACTTTGCTCTTCTGTACTGTCTTTCATCCAAGGGATCTCAGAACACTTTACTCACATTATTAATCAGGCCCCAAAACAACCCTGGAGGTAATTAAGTATTTATTATTTTCAGATGCATGAGCTGAAACAGTGTCTGAGATACAGGGCCTTGTTTACATTAAAGGCCCCTTGGACTGCTCTATTATCATAAAATGGCTTTAAAACAGTTGTAAATTAGATTCTTAGGAATGTTGATGCTTCCTTATCCTTGTTATTCTTGGCTTGTTCCATTTATATTCCCAACCTCACACTGTGAACTGAAGTGCAGAACCTGCTCTGGTTTAACTTCACATATGGACATCTGCACTGAGCCTTTGGATATGAAATCCAGCTCCCAACACCTTTTACATCAACAGCTCCCTACTGCAAAGTGTAGAACTTACACATTTAATCACTGTCATGATTTCCCTCTGAATCTGCATTTCCTATTTACAGTGCACGGTTTCAAGAGGAGGGAGGTAAAGTGTCCCTATTCTGATCTGTGTACTCTGAATTGCTGAAGGTGACTTAGGTACAGTTGATTAACTCAGCATTGCAATGAAGTAGAAACCAAGTGTCTGTTAATTTGTCTCAGAATATTGGTGATTAAAAACAAATTCCATTTGAAAAATGCTCATTTCTTCTGTTTGTGTTTTCTGCTCTTGCCTTTAGCTTTAATTGCTGAAATTTTACCTAAGTTCCCCTCTAGGTACCTCTGTTCTTCATTTAGTTTGTCCCTAAATCTATCTATTAAGTGTGGCTTTCCCTTGTTAAAACTTTGGAGGTTTGGTGGGTTTTTTTAAAATTCTCTTTCTTTCTTGCTGTTTCTTCAGCAAGTCTGAAGCAAGAGAGAAAATAATATTGCTGTTTTAAACACAACACAACAGATACCATGCTAGGAATTTTCTTTGCAGTCTGCCTCTACCCTGACCTAGGACTCCTTGCTCCTAGCAGGAAATTGTCTCTGCTTCTCACTAACAGCTAACTTGAAGCCATACCTTCCCAAAGCTCTCAAAACAGCTACAGAAAATTGCTCTTTCAGCACAAAGAACGTAAAATGGAAGTCTGACAGTAACAATTTTCCAAGAAACCTTTGCAGTATGAAAACGGGACTGGTTTGCCTGGTCAGTCACCAAGGAGACTTCCACTTCCTCTCTTGTGGACAGTGATTGAGCAATATTTCAAAAAAAGCATTTTTTCCTAATCAGACAAGTAAATCCTATGCTTGAAAATCTGTGGATAATAACTTGGGATACACATTTCAAATGAAGAATGGAAGGTAAATCCAAGTGCAACACTTCCTCTCTTTGAATTTAGTAGGCATATTTCCCTCACCAACAGAAGCTCAGGTCCAAAATCACCACATCTGCAGAGCTCCCTCTGAGTATCAGCTCACACTAAAGCCAGTGTGACTCTGTGTTAGTGTGGCACTGAGCAAGGTGTACAGTTCTGTCTGCTGTGGAGGAGGATTGGCTCACATCACTGTGCCACTGCTCCTTCTCGTCCCAGGGCTTTGTCGTCAGTACTGATTCAGGATCTTTGTGCCACAGACATCCCGAGGGGTTTTCTTCCCATACAGAGAATTCGTGGTGTCAGATGCTGTTTAGAAATGCATGTAATTCCTCCTTGTTTTCCTGTTTACACTGATGATGGCAGGGTAGTTTTTTATAGTTAATCGAGGTACCTTCTGCAGCTACTGCATTAAGAGAATAAAAATTACAAGCAGTGTTTATTGCCAGTTGATGTTTTCCCTCAACAAGCAGGCTATGAACTTAAAATACATAGAGCTTAAATGTGGAGGACATTCTGTACAAACTTCAAGGTTGATTTGAATTTTGGGCATAAACCACCTGACAGCTTCCGTTTCACAGTGGGCTATTTTAGCTTTTAGTAAGTATAGAGTCAGTAAGAAACAAGTACACAGCTGATGCACAAACTAGATCTTTGTTTAATTTGTCCTGACAACAAATTCCAGACAACTGCTGCTGTTCAGTTTAGTTTAGGAGTGAAATATCCTTGTATCGATCCAAGTGTATATAAGAAAGTTCCAGCTTTTAACTGGAGGTGTTTCACATTTTCTTCCCTATGACCTAGTCTTTAGACATGAACTTAGACATTTATATATCACAAATACTCTACAGCATTTAAATGAAACCATCATCACTGCATTTCCATGGCAGGAACATGAAAATAAGACTGGACAGGACTTTCTGGATTATCAAATCCAGTTGTTTACTTTCTGTGGACTAGGGTATAAATGGCTCACATGTGCTTTGAGGCCAATTGCTTTCCTTACTCTGATAGATGAATTGGTTTGACAACTCATTCCTTTAATGATCAGAAATCTATTATTTGCAACCTCTGTATATGCAAATGCAAAGTACATTTGTACTTCTACCAGCTTTGTACATTAGCCCAAACAACTCTTCTGCTTGGTGTTTCCTTCCAATATACTTTTGCCAAAAGCAGTTTTGTCTCTTCAGCTGTCATCTTGTGTGGATTGCCACAACAGGTCCTTTTAAGCTTACTCTGTAAAAGAGATTTTTTTATTTTCATTGGCCTCTATCATTGTCCTTTTCCACACCTGCTGCACTTCATATTGGTGTATCTTGCTTGCTCAGAACCAGATAACCAGAGTTGTGTCAGAATTAACCAGGAGGCCTTTTTGATGCCTTGGACCACAGAATAAATACCTCATATGCCATTAACAGCCCTTGCAGCATAGCTTTATAGGTACTGGCATTCTATTTAATAGTGGCAGAATCTGTCTGATTTTTGTAATTTCAAGATCCTGCTTCTTGCATGATACTGCTCTCTCCCATATGGCATCTGCTTCTCATATTTGGTCATCTGCAGATTCCATTAGCACTCTCCTAGATTTTTATTTTTAATTAAAAGATTCAATAAACTCAACCTTTGCATGGCTTCTTGAGGAATTCTCCACGTAAAGCCCCTGCAGCCTGATAGTTGCTTTCAGGATGACCTGCAGTTCTTATTCACTCTACATTTCTAACAGGTCCTGGGTTGTCCATCTTATAGTTGCAAACACAGAAACTTTGGTTTGCCTTGCAGAAGTCCAGTTTTCTTTTCTCTAAAACATGAATTATCCGTTCTTAGAAATGTTAGCTGAATTTAGCATGCAAATCTTGAAAGCATTTTTATAGTCTTATTTTTTGCCTTACCAAACTGAAAAAGAGACAAATCATGTTTATAGTTTGCAAAAGAAACAGCTGTCCTGTGCACCCCCACTACATAAATGATGACTTTGGTTAAAAATGCGTCATGCCACTAATTAGTTCTAATGCACACTAGTCTTGGAAGAGTGAGTAACTGCTTTCATGGACAGAGTGGGAACTCATGGCCTGTGTGGCCTAAATTAGTGTAAGTCATGGTTCTAGTGGATGTGTCACATCTCTGACGCTTTACATGCCGCTCCTGGATTGTGCTCTAGGACATTGCTGCTGAATAACCCCCCCATGCTCAGCACCAGTAACCACTGGGTTAAACTAACACTATCTGGTCTGGAGAGCACTTGAAGGTAGAGTCAGGGCAGTAACCTGGGACTGCTCCATTTCCCAGCAATCCTGCTGCTCCCTGCTTCAGAGACCACTCCAGCCCAGACAGTTTTCCCTGACTCCTCCACCCTCGGCAGCGGAGCCGGGAGCTGCTGAGCGCCGCCGGCACCGGCTCGGGGATCAGCCCTCACACCTCATGCATTCAGCAGGTCAAGTGGTCCGTCTGCAAGTGCCCTTGTGACCTGGGGACATAAGTACTATTTAATGTATCTTTTGCATTCGAAGTACCTGAAAAACTCTTAAAACTGCCCCTGTTGTATGATGCCAGGTGTGTATTACGTGTGCACTGTGCTGTGAGGGCACAGGAGGACACAAGGACTGTTACTGAGCAATTGCCCCTGAAGGGCTGAACAGAATGTGGCAGGATCAGTACCCACAGTGCCTGTTTGGTGGCTTACAGAGAAAAACACCTTAGCAGCTGTGCTGGGGTGTCCCCTCAGAGAAACCAGCTGGTGACTTGGGAAGGGAAGCTGGGAGCGAACGGCCATGAGTGTGGTGTGCACGCTCAGAGCCCAGCCCCGGCTCAAGGAGGGAGCAGGGCAAGCTGGCAGAGCAGAGGGCACTGTGCCTGCACCATTTCCACACAATGTCCCAGGAGAGAAGATGTCTGCAACACTTGAACACCCTGTAGTCTCTCATTCGGTGAAACCAAACCAACTTGATAACTTGGAAGTTTATCTGAGCCATTACAGCTTTTAGATCCTGAAAAGAGTATCTAAAATATAACCCTCTGGGAACTACTTATTCTTTTGCCCACTGTTAGCTACCTGTGTTTTCTGCATTGGGTATTTCCTCCAAGGAATACAAGAAAACATTTATTTCTGGAAAGCAAACAGAACCCTGATAATTTATTTTAAATTTTAGGCTAAAGCATTTGTTTCTTTGTAAACAGTTATTTTAAATCTATGCATACCAAAACTGTTACTTCTGCTTTCAATTAGAAATAGCAAGGTTAAAGAAGTTGCCTCAATTAAACTATACAGGTAAGAAAATAAATTATTTTCAACTAAGTAAGAATGAAAACTCTAAATGTTGCATTAAATGCTTAAAGTGTACAGTAAGAATCCCCAATACACATTTTAATTTTCATTTAATATCTGAGTTCCTCTGAGTGAAATCCCAGTTGCTTATGAAAAGCTTAGATATAAAAACTGTCTAGTGGCCATAGTTTTAAAGTAGAGGGTCAAAGTCTATTACTAAGAGAATAATTAAGGGTCTGGTCCTCAGCTTGGCTAGTTTCTTTGGGGTTAATGAATCTTGACTGATTTACATGAATTGATAAGTTACCTTCAGCTCCATGTTTTTAGTGAGTAAAATTATTCCCTTCCCCCTTAAAATCATAACAGTGGTTATTTGCTAAAAACTATCTCATATCCATTTAGGAAATATTCCACAATGAGGGAAAAATGCACAAAGAAACTGACTGATATAAACCACCAGGACACCAAGCAAGAGGGAATGATGACAGAGGTAAAGATGAAGGTCTGCTCAATTTCTAGGGAATCTGTAGGATGCACTTTCTGTGCCCTTGCTTACGATGAGTTGACTAACAGGGTGCAAAATGTACAGGACTGCTGCTAATTCCTTGTGTGTGCCTTCTGTGAGTAGACTGAGTGCCACTGTGCTATTGAAATACACAGTGTTCATATCAACTAAATGCAGATAATGTCTGTGTACCATTTGTCCAATGTCAATGGAATAAACAGCTAAGACATGGATGTTCCAACACACTGCACAGTGTTATTCCAAATACCATCGTACTTGGTATCTCACTCGAGTTGTTAATAATGTATGGGATTATCATAAATCCACCAACAGGTAGGATCTGTGAGAGCTGCTGAACGAAATGAAAAGTAGGATAATTCAGATATAAGCATGTATTAGGAAAGGATTTAAAGGAACAAACTGTCTTAGGGTTTTCTGCTGCTCTTTGGTGGGGGGTTGCTTTTGAGTTCAGCAAGAAGCACTCAGATGTCAGGAGTGAGTTACTCTTTCTTAATGATAGCCAAATTTAGATGAGTAAGTGATGGTATTCTATGAGAACAGATGGACGGGTTTGTGGTTTTGTGATCAAAACATCAGACCATTTTCTCTGCTGTCTTTGCTGCACACTTAATGTGAACAGACTATGCACTTAACTTTCTTATATCCAGATTTCCCAACACCAATTTGCAAATAACATTTGCTTGAAAGCATTTGTTTCTTTAGGAAGTGGAAACAATTACAGGCTTGTTTAACATATTAGATATAGATATAGATGATATAGATGATATAGATATAGATATAGATAGATATGATATAGATATCTTCAGTATGCTCAAATGTGACCAATTTTGTGCTGTAGATGGGCATGACAAATGACAAATGGCAGTCTGGATGTGGGGAGTTTGCTGGTGCCCAGGCTGGAGAGCACCTGAGTTATTTACAGGGCAGCACAAAGCAGCCAGAACCGCTGCTTCTATTCAGACAAGGGAGTACTAATCCTTAGCAGGAGTATTGAATCTCCCACAGAGGTCCTTTTCCTCTCCTGCACCCTGCAAACACCTCACTCCAAGGAAAGCTTTGTCATGATCATTGTTTACCCCAGTGGATTCTGACCAGCCTGGACTGAAAGCCGCTCCAGTGTATCCTGGGCAAAGCACAAACTCTGATATCTCAGTTTACCCAAGTTCACCTGAATCCAAATTTTCTGCAGATAAGTTTGTATTTAGAAAAAACTCTGGGAACCCAGAGTACAGTCAAGGATAACTGAATAACCAAGGAAAGCTGAAAACTTTTTAAACAGATTTGTTTCCACATGTTACTCATTTCAGTACTGGCAGAATAACATGACTACATAAGAAAGAACTGAATGCTATTTTGGCTAATGCATTTTCAGGAGAAACATTATGTTATGTTTAAAGCAACTTTTTGCTTTTAAGGTTTGAATCAACAGACATATCGTAGTCTGAATTTAAAGCACAGAAAAATAGAAAAACAGCTTGTAACTGAAAATAGACAATTCACACAGAGCTCCCCAATACTGTTTTTCAGGAAACACTGATAATTGAGATTTACTTGGATGGAGTAATTCTTTGGCTTAAAAAAGCCAATAATGCTTTTCTCCAACTGCAAACATATAATTTATAACACTGAAATATTTTCTTGCAGAGTCTCAAAGTGAAAAAAAGCACAAGTCTGCAGTGTTCTTTTGGGGAAACTACAGACTGGGAATAGGATAATCTGACCTAGAACACAGGAGAGTTTCTGCAAGCATTATTCCAAATGAGATTGCTGGAGGACTGAGAATTTTAGCAGTTATCAGATAATGTGTTTAATAGTTTCCTTCATATATTTTTCTTGAAAGTAGTAGTTCTTATTTACTAGCTATACCTGTGTTTATTTACTAGGTGGAGCAAGAAAAAGGCAGGACTGTGGTCTGTGGGCTTCAGACAGTGGGGCCCTCAGGATGGCAGAGTATTGCTGTGCAAACCATGGTGGCCAATATCCCTGCACTCCGAACATCTTGCCAAACCCTTCCACTTTTTGTTAGGCTTCACAAAGCCTGATGGGAACTGGGCTCTACCCCACGGGCTTCCAACTAACAATATATGGAATTCAGGCAAGCTGAAAGGATTTTATTTGAGGGAGAAAATACCAAATTCTCATCCATTATACTTGGACAAAATAAGCTCAGAGACCCACTGCACAAACTGAGCAATCACTAAGAAATTCAGGCAGTATTATGGGTATTGCAGATTCTGAAATTAGAGATAATGGACATTAATAACATCTAAAGCTTATCAACTCTGTCTCCAGGAGAAGGTCAAACAAGCCAACATAATCCATAAATAGAAGGAAAATATTATTGCAAAAGTCTTGTAGCCCATCATTGAAATTAATCGGGGCATTTTAGTTACTAAGGTCCATTCTACAAGAAATCACTGATTAAATGTGAGAATCGTGTGTTTCTGATGGTGGCAAGGAGAAAGATAATACCTGAGTAATGGTTTAAAAATGCTCTTTAAAAGATAATGCTCTGATTTTCTGCTGTGATTGTTTAATAGCCTCTGACTGATGCAACAGTCCACTCTGAGAGACCTACACCAAACCCACACATGTAAACAGACACCACACTGCCAATTGCAAAAAGCAATGTTCTCCTTAAAGAAAAGGACTAAAAAGATTATAAAATAGTAACACTTAAATACCAACACTCCTGTTACTCTTTCAAATTCTTCTTAGTTTCTTGAATGTCAGAGTTTTTGCTTAGCACAATGTTCTTCACAGCACTAGGTTATATGATATATTTATTGCAGGCCAATAGTGACCCTTCCTCCTCCCAGATGCAAAGCAGACTTACAGTTTCTCAAGATAAATTTCAGTTTTAAAAATAATGGTCTCCTCTCCTCAGCTTGTATCATTGGCAAGAGTTCTGATGGAATAAACTGTTCCCATTAATTATGGGTTTTTATATAACATGTTCAAGAAATACAGTTTCCTGGACAATTTTGATCACTCAGGCTTGTGATAATGAGTCCTTCTACCTCTGGAGTCCTCATGGAGTTTTTTTCTCAGATTTAACATTTTTTCAAGAGAATGACCTTTTACATCAACTTTATTTCCTCTATTTCCCAAAGCTCCAACTTCCCTTCCTCCAAACAGATATCTATCATTGCCAGATGTTTTAAATACCAGAATATTGCTTAATTTGCAGAGCCAAATTTTTCATTTCAGTAAAGCACCAGGGGCAGCTCTCACAGAGGCTGCTGTCAGGTAAGTGGAGGTGTTTTCTGTACCATGTTAACTGAATCCAGCTCTTATCCCTGTCTACACCACGAGTCAGCCTGGTCAGACCTACTGGTTCCAGCTGGGTCACTTAAAATGGACATCCTGACAAATGCTTCACTGGAAAGATTTCAGTGTGCTTGAACTCTCTCTTTGACTATGTATTCCTGTAAAATATCATCAGCTTTTAGAGTTTTTATCAACAAAACTCTGTATGCACTGTCTTAATTACAGACCATTTCTCTTCCTTTTTTGTTCATTTGAATGCAAATCCTCTTCCTGCTGCTGAACAATGGAGATGTCCACAGCCCTCACTTCCTCACATCAGGGTTCAGATTTCAGGAATCAAAAGAAAAGAGCTGTGCCAACCCTGAAGAAAATTAGACTGCTTAAAATGCTTTTGAATTGTAGTACTGTGCATGCAATATGATGATAATAGCACTGTGCAGTAATTAGGAAACATATTGTGTGTGTATGCTGTGCCCTACTACATACAATAACGTGTCAGCTATTAACTGAATATGGTTTTCATTTATAAAAACAACCTTCTGGGTGCTGACATAATCTCCAAATACATTGAAGGAAAACAACTCTATTCATAACTACTCTTATTAAGCTCTCCAAAGGAGCACTTCTGATAAAGACAGATCTGCTTCAGGTGAAACCAGGTCAGTAAGAAATGCTAAGTCGATAGTTTAAATAATTGAATAGTTGAAATCAGAAGACAATAATTGAAAGATTCAGTCTTCTGAATCTAAGCATTCTAAGAGTGTCTACGTGACTATGAAATGACAAAGGCTATTACAGTGGAGATCCTTCCTTCTGAAAGATATGACAACAGAAATTATACCCTTCAAAAGAGAGAGAGATTTGGAAGGTACTTTCTGGACGGGTGTCAGTATAAACAGATGACTAAGCTCCCTGTCCTTAGGCATACTTCACACACCATGAGATTTACACTGGTATTTACTGGAGAGGTAGTGCATGTTCATTTTGACTGGACAAGCTTGCTTTCTACCCATTTGAGAAGGGTTTGTGTATTCTTTGGGTTCCTGGGCAAGTTGTAATTCATGTATCAGGAAGGAAGTTGAAAAGAATGTTAGTGGAGTTTGGGTTTTCTTGGTTTGGGCCTCATGTTTTATGGATGTGCACATGGTCAAACTCTCTTTTTATTGCCTCTGTACTATGTCATGTATGGGTTGTTTCAGCTTAACTGAGTTCCAGAAGGAAAATCAGTAATGAGCCAAAATGGAAAATAGTCCTTGTGCTTTATAATCAACATTTAATTTGGTGTTGTATTCCTCTGGGGATCACAGGGTTAAATTTCTTCCAGCAACGTCAATGAGAATCCTTGTATAGAATGAGGTGAGCTCCAGATGAGACCCTAAAAGGGAACAAAACCTCACCCAAAGGCTCAGAATCAGTCACGTCACCATGAAGAAGAAGCCTCCTATCCTGCATGTTTATTTACTGAAAGGGTAGAAATTGATGGCTTTTCCAGAACCCTGCTGACAATTAAGAATATGGACAAGACAAAAATGATGAATTAGGAAACTTGTTGATTGCTGACTGCCATTAGCAACTCACAGTTACTGTGTTTCTTCTACACTTTAGAGGCATCCTTGCCTTTCTGCTAGATTGGTTCTGGAGAGCCAGGATCAAAATGTTTAACTGCTTTGTATGGCCCAGGGGGCTGCCAGAGCTTTGTAAACATACTGGGCCAAATCCTTCTGTATTTTGATCACTAACCATCAACAAATGATTGCAACAGATGAACTCATGCAGTAAATGTCTTGGACATTGATACTGTTAAGACAGACAACAGTGTTCAAAACTCAAATCTTTTAAGCTAAAATAAAATACGTTACCAGGTTTATATTCAACATTTGTTTTTCATAATAAATGAGACTAAAGTTCTTTCCCATAAAAAGCATGCCTTCCTCAAACTTAAAAATATCAAGTTATAATAGTGGGAAAATAACATGTGCTGCTAGCATATTGTGATTATATCCAATTAAAGCTTTTTTCTCCACTTTGCAGACCATAGTAAAAAGAAAATTGTTCTATTTTTGTCAGCACTGCACACAGAACAGTCAAAGAGAATTAGTTTTCACTGATTTTCACAGTAATCCGTAAACAAGATTTATTAAAGTAATTAAATGAGGATTTCATAATTTGTAAAGCATTTAACTCAGAATTTGGAATTGTTAAAGGTACTAATATACTTAGAATTGATTCATCTTTAGATTATGTAAGACTTGCAGGTATTGCTGTTTCCTGATGGAATTGTAATCAGTTATGAACTATGGGGCTCGTGCTCGTTTTTGTAAAGTGTACATTTGAGAGAAGAGCTGTGACATTGCCCCTGGGAGCCAAGGAATTGTCCAAAGCAGCCTGGGTGGGAATGCCACACACGGAGCTCGCTGGAGCCAGAGCCCCCCCACCACAGCAAATCATCGAGTGCTCTTTCCACCAAGACTGAATCCCAGCAATCCCACCACTGACACTTTTTACTTCACGTTCTTTGTCCTTCCATTCCACCACACAACCTTCCTTTCACAACACCCTGTCTATAAGATGCTGATTGCCCCTAAGATTTTGCTCCCAGTCCTCCCATCTCCCCATTCTCTCGTTTGCTCCCCAGGGATGTCAGTGCAGAGCAGTGACCCAGAAGGCAGCGGCTGCTGCAGCCCAGGCTGCACCGAGCCCTGCCAGCTGCTGCAGCCCAGCCTCCCGGGGCTGCTGGGGCTGGACGGGCTCTCACAGCTGCTGGGGCTGCTGCTCAGGTGCAGCCGCTGCTGCTGTGCTTGTATCTCAGGAGATGCAGCTCAGGAAGTCACCTTCTGTCTTTTTGTCAACCCCTTGTCTGGTTATTGTTCATTGGAACTCCAGCCAGCTCCTTTTAGCAGTCTCTTCTAACCTGGTGTGTCAGTGCCAGATGTGTGGCTAATTCTAAAAGGTTTTTGATGCTTTCTGGAATAGTGTTGCTCTGGTGAAAACATGCATCTTTCTTCCCTTTCCATCTAAGTGGGGGGTTTTTGTTTGTAAAATACAATGTAATTCTTTACAAGGAAGGTAAGATTTTGCAGATCTTAATTGCTCATCTCCTCCGTCTTCTGAGTGGAAGAAAGAGACAGAGTGGTTACGGAAATCCACATACAGTGGTTGTCAATAGATGAAAAACAAATAATTGTTCTCATTTTTGTGTCCTAACTGGTGAATCCAGTTTTCAAGTGCAAAAGTTGCAAGGGATGCTGCCCAGGAATACTGGGCTGCCACATCTGACTCGTGGCATTGGGATGTTCAGGGAACTGCTCAGTTGAATGTGTGATAACATCAGAACCTCCAAACACTCTCTGTTACTGAACCCATCAATTTTATGTTTCTTACTAATGTTTCAAAACCTTCTGTGTGAACTGGAAAATGGATCATTATTTCACCACAAGAAGAGTGTTCACTTCATTTTTTCTCATTTGAACACTGAAAAAATTATGATCTATCTATTGCTCAGCTGCCGCGGCAGAATTCTCGAGAGGGGTCACTCCTCACCAACAGGCAAATGAGAGATGCCAACACTCACCTCTTGCAGTCCAGGAGGCTGCTGAGTGCAAGGCAAGGACACTGTCCCACTGCAGCGGGGCTGTGCCTGCAGGAGCTCCCTGGGACACAAACCAGTGCTCACCTTGTGCCACCCACGGCAGCCCCGTGTCCGTGCTCCAGCTGCAAAGCTGCTGCAGTGTGAGCCCACAGCCTGGAGTGCTCGTGCAGGACGCGGCTGCAGCCCTTCCTGACAGCCTTGTGCAAGAGGCTTTCCATTGCCAGAACTGTTCTTTGATCAGTGGGAGGTTGATTTAGTTTGGTTTTCTTGGGGGCTGGGGTTTTATTTTTCCTTTGATCTATGATATCATTCACTGTTAACTAGATCAGTCTAATATCAGCTGGAATAAATATTGGCTGGAGACTGTGAGTCCTCTGAAAAAACCCTATTGCTTATAGAGTGATGTAATGGGCATAACAGTACTAGATAAAGTAGTTTCGTGACAAATTAAGGGGATTGTTGCTAATTCTTCTCTGTACATCATTCAAATGTGGAAGCACTTTGCTTTAGTAATTTTGTCTCGTCTCCTTTTTTCCCTTTGAGCAACATTTGCATGAAGTTATCTTTCTACCTTTCTCTGACCATCTCACCCTTCTATATCCTTCTCTGACTCCTCATCTCATGCTGTTTCAATTTCAAGATTGTAAGTAATTAAAATATCTACCACATTTATCCAGAATTTAGGCAAATTTAAAGTAAATTTTTAAAAAGAGTAAGAAGTCCTTTTTCTTCACATTGATGTAATGGATATGCAAGTAGAGAATAATATTGGCAAATTTCTACTAATTAAGTAATAGCTGAAGCTATTAGCCTTAGCTATTGCTGTTTTATCAGCCATGGTTTTATTCATCATTCAGTATTCATTGGCAAAGAACAGGGGAAGCTGCACCGTTTTTTAAAAAAGACATTTTAAATATATGGAGTAGAAGTGCTGAAAGGTGCTCAGAGCCACATGAAGCAATTGCTTCCCTGTGGAAAAAATTACTGGCTACTTTACTGCTCATTATTTCACAGATTGTCTTTTAACTGCAGTTAAGAGAATGGGACCTGTGAATAATATATCTATTTTTTTTAATGCTGTAATTGTTTCAAGTTGCTTTTCATTTTACTATTTCTGCAGCCCCTTTGAAAATGGAACATTTGCATGAGCTGCTGCCTGATCTTTGCCAAAGACCTGAGTGGGATAGCCCTGACTAAAACAGCTTAGCTGCCTTTCCTGTAGCATCCAGACTCCCAAGCCATGCATAATGTGGTGTATACACCTATCAGAATTGCTAAATATATTTTATTCCTACATATTCTCTGTTACTGTCCACAGCAATGTAAAATTTAGCATAGTATTTTGACTACTGTGTCAACACAAGGGATTTTAATTCCATTCTTGTGACCAATGTGTTTGGAGTATTCTATGTATTAGTTTATTTAATGGTGAAATGGGTTTTATTTCCACAATAAGAAGATATGAAGCATTCAAACCTTTGTACAAATAAGTATGATTGAAGTATTTAAATGCCAGTATGACTGACATTTAAATTTAGTGCCATGAATATTTTCTGTTGTCCCTTTCAGTTTCCTCTGATCTGCCAGCTGGCAACATTCCCTCTGGGGTGGGTCCTGATACAAACCTGGCCTGAAGGGCTTCCAAGAGCTTCCTGAGGTCTTACCTCATTCATTGTTGACTGGCAATGTTTATTTATTTTGATTATTCTTACTAACTTCAATTCTTTTTCCCAACAGAAATGGAAAACATTTTGTTAATTTGTAGAAGGTTTATAGTATATAATTGAAAGAAAAGTAGGTAACTTATGAAGGTAAGGAAATTAGGAAGGTGAACAAAGGAGATAAATTATGTCTGTTGTCATTCTCTGCCTCCTCCTGGGACCCTCAGCAAAGCCCACTGGTAGCAGCACAAGTAACCCCAGCTGCTCCCCTGGGCCTGGCCTTGTGCCAAGCCTAGAAAAGAGCAACCTGAGCAGGGATGGACCGGGCTATGGACACACCCAGCTCCAGGCAGATCTTCCGGGGCTGTGGAAAGCAGGCAGGGCTGGTTTCAGCCTGTGTGTGCAGGAAGGAGCAGCTGGGCACTGTACCAGTGCAGTAGCATCAGTGTGTGGAGTTCATGTAAAGATTGCATTGCTGATTACCCAGAAAGCCAATTTCTCCCCAAATTCAGACCATTATCAGGTAATACATTGTGATGTATATAGAAAAGGTTTTTTCTGCTCTAATATTCACATGTGCGTGTTTATTAGCCCTGATATCAAAATCTGAATTTTCTTTCCATAGGCTATACTTATATGTATTATTAATTAAAAATTTCCCTGCTCACTATCACAAATTGTATCAGAAAACAGTAGTATGGTTTCTTTAGTGATTTTGTTACTGACATTGTAACATGGCAGGACTTAATGTGGAGGGTTCCAAAATACCAACACATGCAACACAAGTTAGAATTTGGGTTGGTTTCAAAGCACTCACTTTAGACATCCAGCATCGATGTTCCACAAAAGGCTCCAATTCCCAACAGAGTTTTAAGGATTCCATCTCTCTCTGCTGTCTAGGGAAAGAGCCCATACCTTCAGCCAAGCTGGCTATTCAAACCTGTACAGTGGTTTTAAATTGTTAACACAATGATTTGCTTTCCTTCAAATGTCTGCTTCTCTAGAAATACTATAATATATACAATAATTAATTTGTTAACCCTGCAATGAAAAAAAATGCATTTTTTGAGTGAAGACAAGGTCTGTGAAGCCAAGTCATTCTTCTCTGTAGTGACACGCACATAACTGTTTTTAGAGCATACTAAAATTATAAAAGCACAAACCTCTGCCCATTTTCCATTCATGTTTCCGTTATTAACAAAATATGAACACATCTGAACTTAAGGGAATATGGTATACAAAGTGCCAATTATTTTTATTGTCAAGCATGGTATCTGCTTTATTTTTCTGTAGTTGCTGTTCTCAGACAGGCTTCTGAGCATATATTCTTAAGAAATACTAATGCGAGGATCTGAAAAATGTCCAGAGAAGTACCCAGTTTTGTGGAGTGTTATGTAAAATTTACAGGATCTGGGTTGCAGCCTACTACTCCTCAGATTGCCTGTATTTCTTGGTTTTAGACCATATTCAGAAATGTGCATTTGGTGGTATTTTAGGTCCCTTCCCTGATCCTAAAATGGAAAAATGAATTGTGGGGGTAGAAGGAAAAATAAAAATTTGGATCAGCTACCAGAATTTGAAGACTGGAACAGAGTTTTGGCTTAAGCCCACTTCAAGTGTGGGGCTACCATGCTGGTCAATTATTTTATCTAGAGGGATTCACTCTTCCATAATTAGAACTGGCATTCTGGTACCAGAAATTACACTGCTCCTTCAGAAACAGAGCATGTGTGGGTTCAGCTCCTGTGAAGGACAATTTTTAGCATCCCCATAGTGTGGTGCCCCAGAAATAACGATGAGAGACAGACAGGAAGAGTGAGTGAGGTTAGCACTAGTCCCTGGTACAATACTGAGTCACATGTGTGTATTTATTTCACTGTTGGTTGCCAAAGGCAATGCCAGGCTGGCATTTTGCATGAAGGACACCTGCAATATTGCTCTAAGAACTGTGCTGGGTTGTCAAAGCCAAAATATGAGATATAAAAAGAACAAAGCTCCAACTTTAGAAACACGGATACAATGGTAATGCTGGACTTCCTATTGATAAGGAATTCATTTGACTCTTATTTCATACTGGATTACATTAAACTCAAACTGAGCATAAACTGTCCAGTGTTGATTCCTCTCACATTGATTAAATGATCTGTCTTGCAAGTTGCACAAATAGGGACAGTTTTTTGTGTGTTTTGGAAACCACCTAGGGAGCAGTTTGCATTCAAAGTGGAAATGATAAAATTAGTGAAAAGATCTCAGAAATTCCACTGGGGAGGTGCTTGCAAGAATTAAATAAGTATTCTAATGCTTCTCCAACAGCATGCAGCTGTGTCAGTACTCAGGGTGGGTTTAGTGGAGGTGGTTGGAAGGCTGTCAAAATCCTGATTGATAATGGCTTGCAATGATTTTGTGGAATTTCTTTATAACTCTTAGTAAGAGTTAAATTATTTCTCCAATTTGCTCTGGGGCATCTGTAAAAGAGGATGGAGATATAAATATTGACTGTTGCCAGCCAATGCAAATTCTTATTTGAATCAGCCTATTTGGGTAAGAAGGAAAAATTGTATACTAATTTTTCTCACAAGAGGCAGCAGAGATCCCCTCTCTTAGTGCAGCATTCATTATCTATTTCCTTTGCAGCAGTTATCTTACCTTGCTCTGCTCAAAGCATTCCCAATCTGTTGTTATTACTTATCCTGATAGCAGAAGAAGTATTGTCAGAGCAATTAGGAGTCCCAAGCCATTTTGAAGGCTCATTGCATTTGATTTTGTAATGTCTTCCCCAAGACTCTGCCATCCAACTACAGTTTACTATCCACTAAAACTTAGTGGAAGAAATGGAACCGCTCACAGAGAAACCTTGGGGCAAAGAAAGAACCATGTGATTCTCGATGCAGCTGTTTGATAAGATGGCATTTCTTGAAGATACCTAATATTTAGTGCAATGCACACAACCAGAGCTAACCTGCCCGGTGTACTTCTGGAGGTGATCTCGGGGGAGCGTGGCTGCCTTGCAGATTAATCCCGACGAGTTCTGCAGAAGTGGCAGAGCCTGTGCCACAGCCTTTTTGTTTCCCAGGGCTGCTGCAGTGCAACCTACGCTCTAGTACCGCTTTTTGATATGCTTTTCAGCACACTTCTGCTCACTTGCCCAATTCTGGTAGCAGCATCCCATTGTAATCCTTTCAAGCACTACTACAGAAACGGGCAAGACTTTCAACACAGAAACCTGCACCGGGTCTGAATCATCACAACACTTCTGTGCGATTCATCTCCCGCTACCTCCTGCTCCCCGCGGTCGGAACTCTTTTGCTCCCGCAAAATAAATCCACTAGCACGTAACTCACTTCAAAAGAATCACCCACTTAATTTTCAATTAAACTTCTCGCCCATTACAAGTGCCAGACCCCCCGAGCCGCCCCCCCGAGCGGGACCAACCCCCCCAGCGCCGCGTCCCCACGGCAACCGCACAGAGCGCATCCATGGAAACGAGGGGGCCGGGAAACCGTGCCGCTCTTCCACTTGTGAAAATACTTTCAAATTGCTAAAACACGGGAGGAAAAAAAGGGAAAAGGCATTATTGAAAGCCATTGCCATTTGTGCCAAACAGCGCTCGAGATGGATGGCTGCAGAGATAATGGTCTTGTCTTCAGTGTTTGGTTTGTCGTGGAAATGGCTCCGTGTTTATCTTTTCCTTTGCTTGTATGACAGGATAAAAATAGGGCACATATCTAATGCATACGTGTAGAAATTACAAGTACAAAAATGTGTATGTACGTCACAGGGAGAATAGATAGTGCACCCATAAATACTGGTGCATAACGTGCCTGGTCTCATGCTTTCAATTTAGTCTAAGCAACTGAAAGGAGTGAATGCATAAAATAGTGGTTTCTTTCTTTATATATATTGTGTTTCTTGTTTCTGTCTGTTTCTGCATTTGTTTGAATGCATGTATACTGTGGTTATTTCACCATTCTGTTTGAAAGAGGTTATTGGTTTGAAACAACAGTATAGTAACCTTAAAATATGATTTGCATTTTGCAATGGGGGACATTTTTATATTCCATTTTGCTGTTATTATTTCCACAAGGCTATTTCTTGTCTTCATGTCCTTGTAGAGGTCCTGTTCTCCCACAAAACAACAGAGGAAAAAGGGAAATTAAAGACTCTGCCATACAGGGCAGAAGGGAAGGTTTTTATAGACAGCAGATTAGTAAGGACCTGGTAAAGAACTTCTTTCCACTGAGGGTGGCAGAGCACTGGAACAGCTGCCCAGGGAGGTCATGGAGTCTCCTTCTCTAGAGATGTTCCAAACACACCTGGACATGCTCCTGTGTCACCTGTTCCAGGTGACCCTGCCTTGGCAGGGGGTTGGACCCAATGATGTCCACAGGTCCCTTCCAACCCTAAAAATACCATGATACTGTGATTCTATGATCTTGAACAAAGTGAGAGTACCCATCCATGTCTCCTCCAGAAGGACTGAGGGCATGAATGGGAAATAGGGTCTGTTGAGCACAACAGAGGGAGATGTCCTCTCATCTTGTGTCAGCTATGCCAGGATTTCTCTTCCCCAGGAGCTGGACACACAGCCAGTTTGACAAAGGCGCATTGTCACGTCCGTGTTAGATGGACTATGCAGGAAGGTGGAAATGGATGACTGAAATTACAGACTATTAAATCCTAACCTGTAAGTGAATTCCACTGTACCTCTGAACACAAAGGCATCATTGCAGGCAGTTTGTAAATGAGAGTCAGAGGCTGTGTCACACTGTCCCACCAGGCAGATCTGCAGACTGAGAGGTGCAGGAGCAGCACGGGCACCGCTGCGAGGGGCTGAGCCCCCAGTGCAGCTGGGCTGTGACAGCCGGGTCACAGCCCCTCCTTCAGCTGCTGGCACTGCTGCACTCTGCTGCTGCTTGCAAGGCTCCCTTTCAAAAGTGACTTATTTTAAAAGTTAGGGGAAATAAAAAAAATAAATGCAGCCATTTCTGAGAATCATGGCCATAAATAAAATACGTCAACTCACAGTTTTGAAGATCTGTTCAGTTTCTATTCTCCTGTAGAGAATAGAAGTGTCCTTGGTTTAATACTTCAAATACAGCTGCATGTAGCTAGGAAGGGGCTGTTACAGCTTATACATATTTCATAAAGAAATACAAAGTTCTGAACATTTGAAAACTTCCTACCCTACTAAGCATAGTTTTCTTCTATATAACCATTGTTTTCTCTAGCTCTCCTCTTTTTTTAATTTATTCACCTGTGTTTTCTTCTTCCTGTTGGTTGGCATTTATGTGTTCAGATAGAATTTTTGAAATATTTTCCTGCTGTTTTCAAAACATGTGATCCAATTTTCTATTGTTTTTACTTTAACACCATATAAATTGACTTATTCAGACCAAACACAGATTGCAGATAATCAGGACAGATTAAAGGCTGTTTGGATCTGAAAATATTAGTCAAAAATGCACAGCTATATGCCACATTTCCTCAACTTTTTTTTTCTTTTTTTCTTAATCAGAATTGGAGTAGATTTGGGTGAGTTAGGACAACTGAGGGAAGTGCTATTGCTATTCTTCCTATTGTGGTTTCTCTTCATTTTATCAGCTAGTACTCTTGACTTTGGTTTGACGTGAAACTTCTTTGTTCCTCAAAATCTTTCTACTACATTTTTATACTAAATGTTCAAAAGAGTCTATTTGGATATGTGCAACTTTTTAAAGAAGTAATTGCTATACACTTCTGCTATAGGTGATGTCTTTCACTCATTATGCAGAAATGATTGCCACTCCACTATCATCAGTGAAAGGACAGAAGATAAAAGTTGTGTCTCAAACTGGACGTGTCCTACATATTTGGTGTTTGTTAATGGTACATGCATATATTCTGAAAGATAAAAGGATCTGTAACTCTCATGTTTCTAGGCATGTTTGGTTGTCTCCTGGATGTCAGATGAGGTCTGTTACTAAATGCAATATTTCATATTTGTCTGGTAGTAGAACCTGAACTGATATCGTGCAACCTCATCCCATGCCCTGATCTCTTAGGACTGTTCCACACAAGTCTGATTCCAACAGAAGGAAGGTCAAAGGCCATAGTGTGTGATTACAGAAATATTTTGTAATTACTCAAATTCCAAATGCTAAATATGAATAGAATTCCAAGTTTTACCCAAGCCAAGAAGTACTCCTCTTGTGTGGGAGTACAGTGAACTGCAGCAGCAGAGCCGCATTCCCTGTGGATGCAGCTATAGCAGCAGCTGTCTTTGGATGGATGCTTGCATGCATGTGTGATGACTTTACTGTATCTGTACAGTCAACATTACAAGTAAAACAATCCCTACCTCTAAAATTATAGTTTTGTTCTTTTCAGCTATTAACTTTTGAGCCCCTTTTTGTCTCGTGTCACTGGACTGCAGTAACAATACCATCCCTGTCGCTTTCAGACTGAAACCAGATTTGAGCACAGGCATCCAGGAGTGTTTACACCTGCTTGTAAACCTCTGATGGATACATAACCTTACTATACAATACCACTTATTAACAATAATTAGTGTTTAGGTTTTATGTTCACAGGAACTATATCCCGTATAGTCATTAACTGAGTACCTGCTTTTGAACTAAATGATTCAGAGGTATTGAAAGCGACTGTAACCAGTGATTTGATTTATTTTTTTTCTTATTCAGCTATTTCAGAACTCTAAAAACCAGCATAAAGACCAGGCAGCCTTAGAAATTTTGTCAGCAAAGTGCTACAGTTTTAGGTTGCTGCTGTAAGTCTGTTTAGCACCTTTTTCCCTTTTCCAAAGGGAAAAGTGTTTATGTTTGAAATGCTGGTTTCAAAAACCTATGAAACCTGTTGAAATCTGAGTAAATTCCAGCAATATCTATACACTATAATATATCATGAAATAGATAACAATGTATTACTTGTGTGTATGTATGATTTTAGTTTGATAAGGAGGCCACCATGCATGATTCACAAATTCTGTACAAATCAACATAATTCTGCTGGAGTTTGTGAAGCCCTTGATTCTGACAGTGAATGGCTCTGGGTCACTGCAGTTTTTATTCAGTACTTGGGCATTTTGAGCTGGCTGCCTCACTGTGACAATGTGGAGACAAGAGTTAGTGCTGGTGAAAGGAAGGGCATCAGTGTGACTCTTTTCTCTCTGGCCCGTGCAAAATCCAAGGTGAGGTTCCCTGTGCAAGAACTGCTGCCTTCTGCTGCTGCCCCTCTCACGTGGATGCACAACTGAGTGCACAGCCTTAGAAGAGGCACTTCTTTGGAAATTCAGGGAGTTAATTCTTTCCAATGGCACTGCTTGGCACACATTAGCACTCACATAACAAGAAAGCAATTGCACAGCCTTCTTCAGACTATAACTGTATCCAGCTCTGAAAAGACTATTTTGAGCTTTGTTTCCCCATTCCCAACTGGACTCAGACTGGTGTGACATTCCACTTTAGCCAGTGATATGCTCAGGATGGGTTATATTTCTATCTGGGGCAAGTGAGAAAGCATTACCATGTCTGCTTAAAACACTTGTTTAAAAAGGATGTTAATTAAAGTTTATCCTCTCTAGTGGGAGCTGTTCAGCTCTATCCCAGTCAAAGCAGCAGTATGGACATGCTACAGGTATGCCAGAGGTTTAAGTGCTCTAAAGTTCTTGGAGAAATTCCAGGGCACAAGCCCCTGTTATCTGTTTAAGATGAGCCCCAGAATTTTCTCAGACTTGAAAGCTATACAGACAGTGAACCTTCAAGTTCAGACTTGAGGGAAATGCTTGAGCATGCCAAGAGAATGAGGAAGCCACCAGCAGTGCCTGGGCACGGTGCCCACAGGTTGGCTTCCAGATGTCACTAAGAAAATCAAATGGACAGGAGGCAGAGCCTGGTGTGCTGTGGCTGCTCCAGAGCCTGCTGTTTTCAGAGCAGCACAGCCTTAGCTAAAGTGCAGCCTGGGCCCTCAGGCTACTGCTTTCCTGAGAGAAGGATCTATGATGCTATACCTCAGTAATTCATCACAGCTCTGCTTTTGCAGTGGTAAAATAGTGTCCAAAGCATCTCACATGGGTCTATGCAAAGATTCCCCTAGCTCGTGGTGTAGGAATGGGTAACTTGGATTGCATGAACTCTGTGTTCATTTTCATTTGTAATCTCTAATTAGCTGACTACAAAGCTGGACTACAGATGATGATGACACTTTAGGTGTAAGGTGCATTCATTTGGTTAAACCATTTTCCCCCTTTCTGGCTGTAAAGGAATAGGTCTCCAAATAATGTAGCGGCTGCTAAAATGCTTGTGACATCTGTGCTTTAAGTACTGCAAACATCTGAGACAGTAGACTCTCTGCTTCTTTGGGGTGGTTTTTCACGTGTCTTTACAAATCATACATAAGTGAAGGTGGTTCTGTGGTACATAACTGTAACAAGTGTTTTTAAGTACGTTATAAAATCTCACCATGGCAACATCTTTCTGCTCATCATATTTATAGTGAGAAAAAGAAAACAAGCAAAAATAATATTAACCCTGGAACCTTTCTGAAATTTAGAGGTTGAAAGACTAACCTAAGTCAGGGTTCTTTTTTTTTGTAGCTTTCTGTAAAAATCCTTGAACATGTTACCAGGGAAATAGTAATTTAAGGTAGTCTTAACTTCAGCTTTATATGTAACTACCAAATACCTAGCTTTTGTTTGAGTCACTGTGACCAAATATAACTTGATTTTAATAGAAGAAAAATAGATAAAAGGTGACATATTTTCTTACCTCTGAGACCTAACCACAGTGGGCATGATGCAGAAGACCAGGTATAGTCATAGAAAAAGTTCCAGTTTTGAAATTACCCCTCAAATAACTTCCTGTCACCCTGTGCTCTGGTGTTATGTAAACCTGCCTCAACATGGATTAGCAGTCTTCTTGTAGGGGCTTTATATGCCTCTAAGGATTGCCAGTGTGTTCTCTATTCCTTTGCTACCTCATTTCTGCAGTTTTTTTGAAGGTCTGGAATTGTCTGAGTAAATTGGGAGAAATAATTGTAAGAGTGTGTCAGGGCTCCTGCACTAGAGAATGGCACTTAAGTGTTCCTCTTGGTATCATCTAGTGGGCTACAGTTGAAGAGATCTTCCAGATAACATGATTCAGAATAACATCCATTAACTCTGTTCTTGCATTTCTCTATCCCTTTCCCTATAGTCTCCACAGCCCTGTGTTATAGGAACACTTTATCAAGCAGCGTGAAAGAGAAGGCATGTAGGCTCAGTGAAAGGCTTGGATAAAGCTAAATGCAACCACACTGTCTCAGGCCATCATTCCTCAGGTAAAAAATGAAAATAGACAGATTGTCAAGGAATTTGTCACCTACAAATTCCTTGAAACTGTGGATAAATCAGTGGATGGTCTGAACATCTGAACTAACCATACCGCTTTGACACTTGGATACAGATATAGGGTCTAGAGTTTAACCACATACTTAAGAAATTATTTGATTTATATCTTATCTCACTCTAGTTCATTCCCATTCATCTAACTTTTTTAGAACAAGTTCTTTGTTTATATTCAATAAAAATAGGGAAGGAAACTAAGGGAAATATAAAGAGATTCTGAATTAAACCCAAAAAATCCAACTATTTTTAATCCTTCATGAATTTTTCATTACTACTTCCCACAAAACACCTCCTGCCTTCTCCAAATGTTCTAAAAAGTGCTGCCATTCTTGGTAGATAAAAGCAGTATAAAATTATTAAGCAAAATTCCTTCTTTGTTTCTTTTTCAAACAACTGCTGTGTAGTGACTTTCCATCCAGTGTCTTCTGCAGTGGGAATAGGTTCTTTAACCATGAGAAAAGTAAAAGCAGTCAGTGTTGCTTACAAATCTGCACAGGAACTCGAGCACAAACTCAAAGGGCCCCTTTGCTCATTTAAACAGAGAATTACAGCATAGAAAGTTCATTCTCAATCATTTCTTGCTGTTACTGTTTTTAGAGGAAAACTGGCCCTAGTACCAAAGTAAGTAGGAGATACTCACTCTTTACACTGTGCCCATTTTTATTACCTGTGCCAACCTGAGTAAATTGGAGCAGGGAAGAGTGTGAAGGAGGGGCTGTAAAGTTGAGCTGAAATGGTAGTATTCTAGATGTCTCAGGCTGAAGGAAAAAGTCAGCCTAATATCTAGGAGAGATTGAATTTATTAAATGTTGTTTAGAAATGGTTGGAACACTTGTCAAAAGTTGGCTTCCTTTCTTCCAAATATGTCTTCCTGTGTAAAATCAGGTGCTCTCATAGAACATATCTTCCAAATGTTTTGGTTTTACCAAGGCAAAAATGTCACCAGTTCCCTAGAAGGAACAGAACAAACAGTAAACTTTTGAGACCATCTGTATTGTTAGTCTTCTTATATTGAACCTAGCACAACTGTGGACTACTTCATTCTGGCAAGTTTGGATAATACACAATGTGGCGTACATCACAGAGCAAATTTTTTTTCTGCTTGTACAGACATCCAGATCTTATTCCCCGAGGCTGCCTTAGGCAGGAATGGGATGGCACAGGCATGTGCTTGTAGGTTGAATGCTGTGCTGGAGGTGCCGTGACACGCACGTGTCCCTCCACACAGGTCACCTGGGTTGCACAGACAGCTGCAGCAGACATTCCCTGGCTGCTGTGCTGTATTTAAACCTTTCTTCTCCTTCAGGATCAAAGGCACAAGATGCAGCCAGTGGTGACCCAGGCACCTGTGCTCACCATATAAGCCTGGCAGTAGAAAGAGGCCTGCACTGGCTGCCAGCATGAGGCAGGAACCTCAATTGTTTATTCTGGAAATAATGAGTAACACTTTTCAAATCTATTGCTGTGGGGGTGTAACAACCTTGATCAGTGATCAGAACTGACTGTGTTAGGCATTGAGAAGACATGGCCTTACTCAAGGAACACCAAGTGTAAAATTACACTGATCTGTAACACTTGCTATACCTGTTTTGCTCTTAGTTCAGAGCTCTGATACACAAAATTAAGTCCTTGCTAAGCATAGGTTGCCCTTGACTACTAAACCCAGGAACCTCAAGCTGCCTAAGCCATGGCATGGAAAACAGTGGCTATAAAAAATGTTTTTGTTCTGGGTGTCTTCTAGGTTATAGAGAAAGTGCACATTTTGCCACTCCAGTGCTCAGAGTGTTCAGCAAAGCTTAATTGTTTGCTTAAGCAGCCTTCGGAGCCATGCGAGCCAACAGAGCTATAAATTGGCAGGGCTGGCCAGTGCGGTTGAACAGCAAAAAGACTTTCAAAGAGACAGTTTTGCTCCCAAGTGCTTATTGTCAGCTCTTTGAGTTAAACAGACTTTAACAACCCAAACAAAAGCTCCACAGGGGAGCTTTTTACAAACAGAAAACAAAGGATCCCTGCTCCAGCTACATCAAAGCTTCCAGGCCGCTGTAACCTCTGGTGGCAGATTGTTTCATCCCAGGCCCCTAACTCAGTGCTAATGTCAGTTTTCCCGCCTACCAATGAAGCACTTTTTGGAGTTTCCTGATCCAGCTTTTAGCTGACTTCAGAGAAGAAACAGGACTGCTGCAGGCAAAGCTACAACCATCCCATTACCATGCCGTGTTACCCCCACGAAAGGTGTCTCAGAACACTGTGCTGTCATGAAGTGTGAAAGCCTTAGGTGCCTCTGCGTTTGTTCACATTGAAGCAGCCTTATTCAGGAGATTTCCCTTCCTATACCAGTCACCTTCTCTTGTGCAGGCTGAGAGAACTCAGAGGCAGATCTGGACTGGTGATAAGATGATAAAATTTATTTTATTCTTCTTTTTCAACTCCATTTTTATCTCCCAGCCCAATGTAAATAAAGGATGGTAATAAGAGATCTTAATTTATATAAAGTTCATGGTAGTGAAATTCCAAGCACATTTAAGAGAGAGCAGCATTACTTTGCATTTGAGTGGGGGTTTTAATGTGGTTTTGTTCAGAATATAACAAAATTTAACACTGCAGTTAAAAAGGGGATGTTCTTGTAGCTCTGGATAATTAATGATAGAGTAGGATGCAGCCTCCTCTGAATAAGAGACAGAACCATCTCATGGCTACTCCACTTTGACACGACACAAAGGAGAACATGCTGCAGTGGTAAATCCATACCTAAAGGAAAAAATTCACTGGTTGTTAGAAAACCAAGAAAATAATATCTGTGCAGAGTGGAGAAATGAAATATGTGGTTGTGTATGAAATGTTGAGATTTAAGTTGTATGGAACCAACTCAAAGTTATGAATCATCAAAACCCACAACATTACAGACCATCCAAAAGTTACAATTTTTTTCTTTCAAGATGTGCGCTTTTAGCCAAAAGAAATTAATGAAATCTGAATAATTAATTTCTCAAATCTTTGTTACACTGTATAAATTGGAGAGAGAGCACTGAAAAGGAGAAAATTGCAAGACGGATCCCAACAATAAAACAATCTCAGACTCACTGGAGTCATCCTGATGCCTATATTATCACTTCAGCTTCCCTGCTCACTTTAATTACCCAAGCAGTCCCATCAGTATGACATCTACTTCCAAGCACATTGTGTTGCCTCCTCCTACTCTGCAGATCCTCTCCTTGCTGCTGGAGTGCTGTGTTCAACTCAGCACAGCACAGACTTGCAGCTCTGGCTGGATCCAGCTTTGACAGTAAATATGAAGCAACGAAAAGCTGGAATGACGAGTGCTGTGTGTGTCCCAGTCCTGCAGTGTGCTGAGAGTACATGAGAATAGTCTGCAACAGTTCACCACTGTTATTAACAACATATTTAGAGCACCGAGTTATTTTGGATATGTCCATTTTTTGAAATCCTTTGATGAGCTGTGAATTTTAGAAATTTATGGGGGGAAAAAAGGAGGGGCTCAAAGTGAAGGACACCTAAATTTTAATCTTAACAATACTATCTCTTCCCCTGCCTCAGAGGCTGTACTTCTGTCCTCAAGAACAGACAGCAGGGGCACTAGGGAGAACTGGGGCTACCTCACTGTTCTTGAGATAAGCACTTGCATTTGCTTCTGCCTGACAGTAGGACTCCCCTCTTTGCTGGAGCCTTTCTGTGGTTAACTGCATTTCTTTCAGGCCAGCAACAGTCTTTAGATTATAAAAGACTGACAGGAGGAGGTAAAGAGAAAGAAATATCCATCCTGTAACATCTCTAATCCAGGGAACAAGTGGATCAGCTGAGCAGGAAAGACAAGTAAGGAAGAAGCTTGTAGGTAAATAATGCAGTGGGATTTGAAACTGAAGAGGATCCATCTGGACTGAGTGAAGGATGGGAAAAAGAAATATGGAAAACCTATTTTGGGGTATCAACATTAGATGAAATAAGTGGGTCACTGACTAAGCCCTGGTCTGAGGTTAGGAGAGGGAACAAGGTGTGGAAAATTCCTGGACATTACATGAGATATTGCTGAGCATGGCTGATAAGAATGTGAGAAAATGGCTAAAGTTACAGATAGCACCATGCAGGAGGGCTGGGTTTCACAGGTGGCTAAGGGGGAGTTTTGTGAGAAATGGAACAGAAGGCCCAACTTCACAGATGATCAGGGAGGTGTTCTGGAGACCTTTGGGGGAGTAACATCTTGCAAGGCACCAAGGGAACTGCATCACCAAGACCACAAAAGGCCTGGGTAATGGTATCAGAACAGACAAATTTGGGATGGATGTAGCAAAACTGGGAGCACTGGGGAAAGAAATAATTAGGTGGATTTTGTGGAGGGTGAAGGAAGTGGGTGGTAAAAAGATTGGGAAATGAAAAAGGGATATTAGGGTACAAACCCCAGGATTGGCACAGTCTGGGATACCCCAGAACTGGCTGCTGTAGCTGGATCAAGACCAAAAAAACAACCCTTCCCTCTGACTGTCTCACACAAGCAAATCCTGCTTCTGCACCCCTGGGAGCGAGGCGAGCAGCGTTTCCTCTGGGGTGCCATGGGACCACCCCCAGACCATGTGCCCAGTCTGTGTTCTCCAGCATCCACAGCTGCCCATCACTCCCTGACAGACATGACTGACCAAACTAAAAAGTACTTCTGCAAAATCATCACTGACTTACACAAAATTTACCAAAACCTGTTGACAGCCACAAAATGTTTTTGCAAAGGTGGTTTTTTTTTTCATAGAAGAAATATGTGAACATTTAGAATTCTTTCCCAAAGACAGGATTTTGCCCTTACTGCCCACAAGATATGTCGTTTTTATCATGAATAAAAATAATTGTAACCATTCATTAAAAAATCTTAAAAGCCCTCACAAAGAAAAATTATTTCACACAACTGTTAAAAGAGACTTTCGGGGCTTGTAAAAACCAATCAAATTTTTCACTGAATTCACGGTTCTCTGATTCTCTTACTTGTATGGTCTTTTCAGACAATATTTTGGTACTTTTAATAAACCAGGCAGCTGTGAAGACCTCATCGGTTTCTTTGGTCTTCTCATCTCTGCACCTCTCAGTATTTCCTAAATCAAATGAATGATTGTGTAATCCTGAATAGTGGTACAGACTTAAAAATATCATCTGGGATCATCCTGCTTTTCATTGTGTCTGTGTAGGCTGCAGAATTCTGCCTTTGACATTGTATGTAAAAGATTTATTTCTGTCATCAACTGTAGCACGCCATATATACAGATTGCTCTTGAAACCTCCATGGTTGGTTGCATTTTTAACAATATCTGAGCCTATGAAGTGCCTGACACATCAACCAGATACTTATTGTCTTTAATGAAAAATTATTTTTCATACTGTCATGCTAGAACTGCTGCCTCTGAGCACCACTTTTTTACCTCATAAAGCACCTGGTGAAATTAAATATTCACTTCTCAGGAGGGGGCAGAGACGAGCGAGCACAAGTGCAAACATTCATTTTTTCTGCTACATCCAGCCTTCTTTAATTATGTGAAAATTGACAGTTGTCATAATTCCGAATAATACTTTTCAGTGTATAAATGACAGCAAAGTGCAAACTTCCCATGGTGGCGATTGCCAGGTCACCCAGAAAGGGTGCAGTCAGTCAGTCATGGAGCCTCCTCAGGCACCAGGGGCTCACACAAGGCTGCAGCCAGGCTGCTGCAGGGGGCAGGGGGCAGTGCTGCTGGGGACTGCCCTAGCAGGGAGCTGGACCATGGCCAGGCTGCCTGAGGAGCTGTGCTATGTGTGTTTCTGATGTCCCAGAATTTAACAGAAGCGATGGAACTTGAATCCTGCTCCCATACCCATCATTTCCTACCCCTCCGGTGCATTTGGCATCAGTCTGACTGGCTTTCTGTAGGCTCATTTCTACCAATTTGCCATTAACATGACTAGGCACTACGCATAAATTTTCAGAGGAGTTTTAAATACTACAGAATATTCCTATAGGTTATGTGATTATGTCCTCTGCTTTGCTCTTTTTGCAGTAAAGGATGACTTCCTTTGACTTTGGTGAGAAGAATTCAGCTCTGGTTCAGAGCTTCACTACATACAGTTGGTGTTCCCAAAAGTTTTGCTCTAAGGTACCATCCCAGTGTTCTCTTCTCTGCTGGAGTAGCAGACGAGCAGATATTTAGGATACCTGTAAACCTTCACTGTCACTGTTTTGGAGAACATGCCTTTTACTAGGTAGTGCAGTGTTTGCAAGTACAGATGAAGTGTTTTGCAGCTGGAAAAGGGGAAATATTGGTATTGCTATGAAAAGTATTTGAAAGACTCTCACTAAACTATTGTTGTGGAAATCCATGTCAAAATCTTGAATTCAAAACAGGGGACATGCAGAGAGGGCATTCCCAAGAGAACAGGCACACCAAGTCTGAGAGTTTAACAGTTTAAGCTGTGAAAAACAAAGAGAGCTGAGAGTTTGTATGATGACTCTTCGAAAATATAGCCACAAAGTAAATACCACAGAGGAAGAAGGGACAGCACAAAACCAGTTGTTTGTAAACTGGCAACAGATAGATTAGAGGCAGGTTTCTAGTAAGCAGAGAAGTTTGGTTGTGGAACGAGCTCACAGCAGTGTCAGACACATTTCAATGGACATGAGAAGTACCAAAGGGCCACCAGCATGTGGTCACTGTCTCGTCCCATTTGTTTCAGCCTCAGCTTGCTGTAAAACCACGCTGACTCCATGGCTTCAGCTGGGTTTTAACCACAGCAAAATTTCAAATATTTTGTATTCTCAGTTGTGAAGTTCATTAATTTTAAATCTCTTTGAAGTGAATAGAAGAAAATATTCTTTGCTGTCTGCACGGTAAGTACTGGATCAGAAGGGCATGTTCCGTCCTTTAGAAAGAAGAAAACTTTGCGTAGTTGGAACTTAAAAAGTTGGCACTAAAAAATCTGATTTTTTGAAAGATAATAGTGGAGAGTGTTTATGTTTTCATTTTCTAGTTTAGGCTTGCAGCCAAACTTTAAACTTGTGAAAATAAAGGAATATAACAAAATATGTGACTAAGGTGCAGTTTTCAGAACCAAAATTATATAGAAAGCCTGCTCCATTATGTTAATGAAAATATGAATTTTTCCTTGCAATATAGATGTTTTCCACCATGTTTTATCTCAGTAATCAAGATGTGCATATTGTGAAAGCTCTGAGTGAATTGTGTGTTTAGAGACCTTTTAAGATATATATTTCATTTCAGAGAAAAAACACAGATAATTAACAGTATACTGAGTTCAGTATTGTGTCTAAGAAAAGTGTTATTCCTAATGAGACTATTTCTTATTCTACCAGAAACACCCTTGTAGTTTCATTAGTGAAAAACCTTCTGAGTGTTAATTACAAGAGCATACTAATGAAAATATGAGTCACAAATTAAAGAAAAACTGAAGGGCTGTGACATACAACAAACCCTTCTGATGTCACCGCCTGTTCTGCTGAGGTATCAAATACACTGTCATAACTATATGTAGAAACGCTTCAAAGCTTGCAAAATCATAATTTAAAAATTGAAAAATGCCAAAATTTAAGATTATCTGCCTAGCTGTATTTCTATTCCTCATGCATACACTTTTCATAATCTCTCAGCACTTTTTCCATAGGACCCTGGCCTTTTTAAGCACCAAGGGTGAACAGTTCCCACAAAAAGCTCCCCAGCACCTTCTGACACACTTTCTATGCGGTGTGTGGCACCAGTCTTGTTTGTTTCTCACTGTTCAAACCGTCTCAGAAGAGCAATAGTTCCTGCATAGACGTTTCTGTCTCATTTATCACTGCTGTCTCTGAGGGCTTCACAATGACTAATTAATTTAACTTCACAAAGTCTTGTGAGATAAGGGATGGCATTTAATTGAGGCACACAGCTATGAAGGTCAAAAGTAACCTCTAACTTGGAGGTGTGCTGCTGAGATGCTCTGAACATGGTGTTTAAAACAATAAAGCTTTTAATGTTCAAATTAAGAATTATTCATCCCTGTAGCAATAAATAGTGCTCAGCATTTCTGTCAATCAGAACTTAAGCTCAAGACAGACACCTAGAAAATAAATGAATGGCAATGACAAATTTGGTTAAAGTGCCTCACTTAATGAGAGGAGGACAGGAAACCTTTGACAGATGCAGAGCAATAATGTGATTTTCTGAGGCAGCATTTAACATTTAGGATGTGTTTTCTTTTCCAGGAACTCCCCTGACTCGTTTCCAAAGACCACCACATCCAAATTCAAGAATGGTCCATTTCTGTGAGCAGAAAATCAAGCAAAGGCAGCAGGAGGCCTCCATCGATGGACAAGGAGCTCCTGGTAAACACGGCCATAAAGGAGATGCATGCAAGAAATGGAAGCAGAGATAGCTGACCCAGAGAGATTCTGCCCAAGCTAGGAGGGCTGGGGTTAGCAAAGCCAAAGCTCACTTGGAGTTGAATCCGATGAGCTACATGAAGTGTAACCAGGAAGTATATCAGCATGGAAGGAAAACAGGAGAAAACATAATCCCAGTGCTGAATGGGGCCAGGGCCTGGTGACAAGGGACATGGAAAAGCCTGTTGTACTCAGTACCCTTCTTTGCCTCTTACCTTTGCTAGTGAGACCTTCCTTCAGGAATCCTAGGTCTCTGAGAAAGTCACAGGGAAAGCTTGGAGCAAGTCTCAGCCTTGGTGGAAGAGGGTCAGGTTAGGGAGCATTTAAACAAACAGGACATGCCCATGCCCAGGGGTCAGGAGAGACTGTACCCACGAGTGCCGGGGCAGCGCGGTCACTGCAAGTCACTGCTGTGTCTTGGAAACACTGTGATGGTCAGGAGAGGGTCCCCAGGACTGGGACATTTCTCTTTTCAAGGAGGAGGATCCAGGGCAAGTAATCCTCACTGCAATCCATGAAAAGGTACTGCAGCAAGTCCTCCTAGAAACCACTTCCAAGGCTTGCTGTATGCCCCAACAAACCTTTCTTCCTCAGGTTCTGCTTCTTTATCCAGTTCTATTCTATTTCTCAGCTCACTTTCCAAGACTCCAGTTTAAAACCATTCACTTTAATACAGACCTCACTGGTCAGTATAACACCTTCCTCCACACTCCTCTGAGCTGCCTTTTCCCTTCCCAAACTAGTAACTGTCCCCCCAAATTAGTTTCCGTCTTTGGGTTCCCACTTTTCCCTATCCCCACTGGCACTTCCTATGCCTTTCTCCCACCTTTTAGCTGAGCTAGACTCTGTCTAAAGCCTTCTCTAGCTAAAACTAAGTCTCCTCAACTAGAGTACAGACAACATAATTCACGTGGTTGAAGTTTCTCAGTGTTTGCAGTTGAGAACACACTCTTACAAAGCAGAGTTAAACAACCCTAACAAGAGACAGACCCACTAACATGCCAACAGCATCTCTTCAAAAATGTCCCAAGCTGCTGACGTCCATCACAGCACAAAATAGCACATATACTGACCATCCATTAAACCATCTGATAAAAAATAGCAGAAGCTGTTCCAGACAATACATAAAAATAGTTAAAGAATATGTTAAGCATTCAAAGGCTAAAACTATAAGCACGATTAAGCTTCTCTAACTCTAATGACCAAGATATTGACAACCAAAATGTACAAAATTGCCCAAAAAATAACAACATGAGTGACATTTTGCCTGCAGAAACATAGAAATCCCACTGATCTCAGTGCACTGTTCCTAGAGTTCATTATTTGAAGTTCATGTCTGCAAAGATCATAAAGTTGGTTTAACAGTCTATTTACGTGAAGAAAATTAACTCCCAGCCTAAAGAGTACAAATTGCTCTATTAAAATTTTTATGGAATGTTTGTGAAAGCAATAAAGAATTCAAGAAAAGTCAGAAAGCCACAATAATTTTTTAAAAGAAGACAGTAAAGTTATAGTAGAAATTATTTCCATGGTGCTGTTTACACATATACACATATATTATGCAAATAATAAATGTTGTGTTAGTGGCAAAAGAAGGTTTTTAGTATGTTGTTCAATGGCTGACAAGGATGAAGTCAGCTCAAATGTATTTTGAACCAATGGATAAATCCTGTTTGAAGGCTTTCTAAAGCAACCTTATAAATTTAGACCAAAAGCCTGGATTTATTTTATGTACTCTAGACTTCACTTTGGCTTCTGATCACAAGAAAACTGGTGTAAATCTGTAATATCTCCTTTGAAACCAACTAAGGTTTTCAGAATTCATGCTCCTAAATCCAAGAGAAGAATTTAACCCAAGGGCCCAAAGCCAGCTCTATCGAGCACGAGACATTTGGTCTGGCTGCAGGGGGGAGAGGCTGTGGCAGCTGGCCAGTTTTTCTCCCCAAGTGATGTCAGAGTAGTCAGTAGATCCCTTTGGGCATTAGACAGCATGGGAAATAGCCAGGCTCTCTTCTGAATGGGAGCTGCTAGAGTGAGCCAGCTGGCATCTCCTTCGGAAGGCTCGGGGGACGTGGCCACCACCTAAAAGGGCCTTACTGGTTATTGGCCTCTTGTTTTAGGGCTGCTCTGACTTGCTTTCAAGCCTCATTCTTTTTGTAACATAATGTAATTTAATTTATGACCACAAAAATGAAACAAGAAAGGGAAAAGATGAAAAATATTATGCTAAATACAAGCAGTCATATACTTGAAAATGTAAACATCAAACTATTCCCTAGATATGTAATTACAGGCAGCTTCAAAGAGGGAAAGGCACATTTTTTGCAAATACATCACATTTTGTATATGCTGTTTTCGCCTGAAGGATAGTCTGGTTTTCTAGAGGAGCACAGCAAACTGCTTTTAAAGGGATCATCAACTAGAGTTTGTGGCTAATCACTCGGTGATCCCAGGAGACATACAGAGGCATAACATGGAAAAGAAAATTAAAATACAAAAGCAAGCGTTGCACATCTCCAGCATGCTCCTCTTGCTTTCCCAAGAAACTGAGGGATGATGTACCAACCCACACACTGAGGTGGGAGGTAGCAGGAGGAGCCTTCCTCTGATACATTCTCCCTTCCCAGCTCTATGAAATTAGTGTTGGAAAAAACATCAGGAGGAAATATGTCTGCTCCTACTCTGTGGCGTCTGGTACCACAGAGGCAGCCAGAAAGGCTGTGCTGGGATGCTGATTTAACAGCACCAGCTGTGAATAAATGCCCACAACAGGTTCCTATCCCAACCACTGCTGCAGTCCCCTCCGCTGGGAACTGCACTGGGCTGCTGTAAAGGTCTCCTCGTCCAGCCCCTGCTTGGAGATCCTGAAGTGTCTCTGGAGAGGGCCGCCCATGGTCCCTGTGCAGGCCCATGTCCCTCTCCACACGTGTGGGGTGCGCTGCCAGCACCGGCCCTGCTGAGGGGTCTGTGACTGCCAGCACCATCACCAGCCCTGCTGAGGGGTCTGTGACTGCCAGCACCATCACCAGCCCTGCTGAGGGGTCTGTCACTGCCAGCACCATCACCAGCCCTGCTGAGGGGTCTGTCACTGCCATCACCAGCCCTGCTGAGGGGTCTGTCACTGCCAGGGTCAGTCACCCTGTGTCCCCTGCTCCCACTGAGCCGGGAGCGCTGCAGGGCAGCTCCAGTCTGCCCAGCATGAAACGTCCTTTCAAACCCCAACTCACTGCCTCCTTCTAATGGTCTTAGTCCTCTCCCCTGGGCAAGGAAAGGCATTCTGTGTGGTGGCTGTTGTGGTTTACACATCAGTTTGTAAAATCTGTATCATCGTTATGGGCAGGGCCCGTCTGGCTCTCAGAGCTCTGGGGGAGGAACAGGGAACAGGAGGGGCACGACTTTTTTTTGTCCCAGTTGCTACCTTGGGCAACTTCCTGCTTTGACTGTTCCATGGGAGAACCAACTAAAAGCAAGCTCCATTGAAAAGTTTCCTGAATAGATATCCAGGCAATTTCTTAATCATTTCCTAAAACATTTTCCACCTCAAATAAAAGAGCACAAAAAACTCAATACTAAGATCTGAAATGCTTGAGTTCCATGCTCTGTCTTACCAGCTTTCACCCTGTGAAATATGTCAGCCTGCTTGTGAGGAAGAGCAGATCCTTCCTCTGCTGGTATTTTTTGTACCAGCTAAAAAGATACCTTGGACAAAATATGCCAAGAAGTTCTAGAGGATTCTTTGTGAGTGGAAAGAATATTTTTATAATTTCCATTTAGAAATGCAGATATTTCTAATTTAATTTTTCTAAACTTTTTTTTCTTAGATAAATGGAGGAAAAAACCCAAGTGCCAGTGAGGATACAATAAGAAAAAATCTGGTAGCACAAGGATGAGTTGAGACCAACTCTCATTTGAGCTCCAGTTTTCATGTTTGGACAACACAAGGAGAGTCAGAAACAAGAGTCCAAGGCTGCTTCTGTGAGTAATTTCAACTCATGTTTAAATCTCCCTTGTCTGTGGCAGATCATTTTACTTCTGGCAAGTAGTTTTTGGTGTCCTGATTCCTAAACAGATATTTATTATCTCCAGGTCCCTGTAATAATGTTTGTTTCTGAATGAGTGTGCCGTTCTATGTCCCTGCATTTGATTTGTCTGATACTTAGAGCAAAGCGACTAACTCGAAACCAGCAAAACTATTTTCATATATTGTGGAAGAGAAACAAAAAAACCCTCACTGATTAATTGTTAGGAATACTTCTCAGTCATTTTTACTTTTAAAAGTAAGCAGCTGGAGTTTGTCAGTAATCGAATCCTCAGCATAACATAGCACTTATGCATGTTGAATATTCGTTTCCATTAAATGACTGACCTTCTTTTTTTTCCTTTTTTTGTAGCAATAGTAGAGCAACATCAACACTTCACATTTTGGATAAAGAAATCAGGTTATTTTTTATTATTATCCCAAGATATTTGTTGTGCAAAGGACAGAAGGGTAAGTTTTATAGCAGATAAAATTGGTGACTACAAATAAACCACAGGGTTGAAAGAGAGAAAACTGTAGAGGTAATAAGTGAAAACAAAATTAGAGCTATATGAGAGAAGCCAGTGCTAGCCATATCAAAAATTCATCTTGCTGAAATACATATTTTTAAAAATAATATTTAGCATGGATTAATGGGAATCTATATGTACTAGTTGGCTAAAATCTGTGCTCTGTTTTACAAGTGCATTGTCATATAAACAGAAAAACATATGGTAAAGAAATATAACAACACAGGTAAACAAAATGCTTATAGTGGCACATAAACATAGATTTCTTCATTCAATGTGCCTAAATTTGATGTGATTTTTAACTAATATTTGCTATTTATCTACTTTTTTTTGTTGATTGGGGGTTATTTCCCCATAGTTAAATGCTAACACTCATTAGATGATTCATGAGTTGGAAAATAGTGTCTTCTTTCCTTATACTACTCAGTGTTTGGCTGACAGAGTCTCTTCTATGAAAATTTAATGAATAAATATTTCAAAGCAGTGGTGTTGCTCATCAGGTTTTGCAGCCTTTCCTTAGGCTGACGAGTGAAGCTGTAACTCCCCTGCAGGGCTCAGAGCCCCCCGGGGTCACTGCAGGGGCTCCCCCAGCCCCAGCCCCAGCCCCAGCTCAGGGACGTGGGTGCAGGGCTGAGCCAGGGAGGCAGAACCGCCTGCTTCAGCTGTGGCTCAGGGGACACAGCTCCTGCAGGAACCTTAGAAAGGGCACAGCACCTCCTTCCTTGGTGCCCAGACACCCCCATCTGCCTCCTCTGACAGGGCAGTGGAGGGAGAAGAATCCTGAGCATGAGGGTGAGAAGCAGCAGAGCTGTGCCAGGGCTGTAAGAGCTCCTCAAAGACCCAAGCTAGGCAAGGAAGGGGTTACTTGACCCCATCCTTTCTTATGTCCTGCAGGTAAAACAAATATGTTTCTTTACCAAACTATAGATTAACACCAAACAATTCTGTAATACAATTCTGATTAACAATTCTGCACTAACAGTGATTCAGTCATATGACTAAAACATGAGTTGATCTTGTCCACATGCTCTGCACTCCTGCTTTATTGCATTCCTTAATAGCACTCCCTAGCACTTAAAAACTCTACAAGAGGTAAGATATATACACCCATTATTGTGCTAAAGATGCAAAAGGCACGGGTAGCACATAGTGTAAGGGCCCCTTGTCTGTCTGAAAACAAGGCCAGTGTAATGCAGCACATGAGGCAGCTTCCTTCCAGAGGAATGGGATTTAAGAAACAGGTTTTAAGCAAGAGTTGCCTTCAGAAAGAGTTGGCTTTCAGTTAGATTGACATGGAAACATGTCCAGTTATTCCTACCATAAACCAGCCTTCTCTGGCCTGTACATCCTTTGAACGAATTAAACTTTAATCCCAACAACACAAGAACTAAAATTAAATATATTTTTCCCCTTTTGTTTTGTTCTTAAAGGGAAAAACATGGGAAATATTTCAAGTACAACATATTCTTATAGATATCAATCTACAGATTCCTTAAAATGTGAAGAAATTATAAAAGAATTGCACCTACAGATGCTCTAATTTTTTAAATATGTATGTTTTAAGCATAAGTTCTTAGTTTCCAAATATCCCCATTACTCAGAACGGAGGTATGAAATCTTTGTTCTGCCAAAATGTTCTTTGAATAAAGCCTCTAAAGATCAGATAATACAGCCCAAACACCTTGGATATTACCTTATTTCTACACTGCAGATTTGTTTTCATATAACTTTTATACTGATTTTTTGTCCTGTTGTATCTCGGTTTTGTGAATCTATCACTTGCAGTATCTCTCAAATCTCAATAAAATGAGAGGAAGCCCAAAGCTATTTTGATTTAATTACTGCCCACAGATTTCATTCAAGGGGGTTTGGCCGAGTCTAAATTAAAGCCATGGCCCCAGGTGTGGGTGAGGTGGATCGTGATGGGAGGATGGGGAGGGCATTTCTCACAGGGTCTGGGTGCATGGCTCCCTCAGTTTATGGAAGTTCAAAGGCAGAGAAGCAGCTCTCATCAAAATTCATCTCTGGTAGGGTATTTTCTTATCTTGTATTTGTTCTTACTTTAGTAGTTTAGTACTGCAACCCTTTTCCAAAAGACAATCCCTGTGTCCAAGTGGATTCTGACTTTTACACTTATATTGACTTCTGAAAAGTCTAGAAAACTATAGCATTTCTTGTACTGGTTGTTTGGAATTTATAAGACACTGGAAAAGTCCTATTAACATAAGCACATTAAATGTACTCTTAAAATGTAGAAAACTAGTGTGAGGAATGCCTGTTAGGGTATTTGGTCAAGATTACTAGTGTGGAGTGCTAGGAAAGATGCACACCCCAGGTAAGTGAATATCCATTCCAAATGGGGAGGGGAGGAGACAAGACAGGGAGACTTCTGAAACCCGGTAAATACAGTGCAGTAGGTGTGGTCTGGAGTATGCTGTTGCAAGAATTGTGTGCATATGGTTTCTTTAAAGGCTAGTTCTAAGGGATTGTTAGTATGAGGAGTGCAGAGAACTATTACGAATGAAAACTTCATTAAAAATTCAAAACCTCCAATGTCAATATCTGTTGCTTGATAAAACACAAAGCAGTGATTAAAGTAAAGATTGATAACATGGAACTTCAAAAATCTAATTCCTGAAGATGGAAAAAGCATTGAACACCCAGTCAATGGCATTACTTCCTATGGCAGCTGTGGTATTGATTTCTAGCCATCAAAGTGGTGAAAGCAAAGCCAAAGAATCTATCATTATTTTTCCTGAACCTCTATATCATGATTAGCCTGTCAACTCCAGAGTACTCCAATGTTGCATATTTTAATATACATCCTAAAATTGTCAAGCTGTACAAATGGCTCTATTTTCTAATACTCATTTTCATTTTGTCTAATTGTGACACCTAATCAGCATGTGTCTCCAGCTTTCTTTTTCACCAGCCCACTGAAGGTACAAATTAACTCCTGGGTGAAATTTAAAGAGGTGCAACAGAGAATTTTAATTTTGTTTTGCTTTGTTTTTCTTCTTCAAGAGCAAAGTTACCTTCAGTAAACAAAAGAATCCTTGACAAAATTACCTTCAGTAAACAAAAGAAGTCTTGACAAAAGATTTTTTGGCAAATGTTGGGGATGCCTATGTTTGTAATTAAATCCTTAAGGATACTGTGCTGGATAAACATGCTTCTCCAAAGAAATGCAATGAGACAACTTGTGTATACTACAGTCAGCTGTATTAATCAGAGTCACTGGCTCTGATTAATATGCCACTGGATCCTGGTAAGATTAACGAGCTGTGAAGGATATGTGGACACTGTCTCTTCATTTCAAAGAAAGAGTGTGAAGAATTTAAATAAACATAATATTTAGATGGTCTGTTGTATGAGGCTCTGATTGACTGTTTCTGTCTTTATAAAGTCTGAGGGACTTTTGCTTGTTTTATAGGTGGTTTTGGAGCTTGCAGTTTTCAGAGAATAGTTAGGTTGGTCAAGACCAACTACAAGCTATTATTTCAACAAACAATTAAAACTTACGCCATAAGAGCTGATTAGATTTGTATTAGCCACCAGGTAATAGTATGACATTTTGGAGGTGATCTGAAAAGACAAATTCATTGTAATATGATTTCTCTGAGACCTGCTATATAACAGGAGCAAAAGAGAAAGGTAAATGAAAAAAAAAACCAAACCTGAAGTTGAAAAGAAATAAGGAAAAAAGGTCTGGATGCAGCTGCAGCTTTTCTGTTACATAACAATCATAAATAAATTTTAATGTCCATCAATGAATTTTAGGTCTAATACTAAGGTTTCTTTTCACATGTTACAGAGAATTAAATACATTCAATGATTCGGAATTGCAGTTGTTTCTAATGTTTGTAAGTGACCAAATTTGATAGCCCTACTGATTTTAAACTAGTGCAAATATAAAGGTACTACTGGTTAGAAACATTTTTTAACTGATAAATATTTATTTTTTTAAACAAAATCTTATTTCTGTTGCTTTTTCTTTCGCTATGCTACCTCAGTCCCCTCTGTAGGCCCACTTTACATTTTGAAGCATGTAGGCTATGCAGGACTGAAGTATGACAAGGAGCCTGGAGACTGCAATGATGTTTCTCTCTATGACCAATTATATAAAATTGACCAATAGGCAAAAATTGCCCATCTTTATAATAATTATTCATTGTTCTACATGAGCTGACCAGGTTCAGTTGTCACTAGAAAAGCTTTCATATCTGAAAAAGCAGCACATACTTATATGGTTCTAGCTCTTACTTTTGATTGCAGCTTGGTAGAAAGGTAATCAGTTCAGTGATTTAGGATTCTGAGTTACTCATCTGCTCTGAGCTGGTGGCTGAGGGTCTCACCCCGACATATATTTACTATTACAGTATGGGAGAAACAGTCCACATGCTTTCCTCCCTAAAAGCTCCAGCACAAAATTTTCATCCATGGATCTAGTTAATCCTTGTTCCCAAAGTTGTAGAATAAACTTCTGGAAAAATCTAATTTCTACCATTTTTGACATATTCAGTCATTTCTAAGTAAGACAATCGATCATGTATCACAAACAGCAGAAGGGGAGAGAGCCCTCTGAAACCAGGAAGAAAGCTTTTTTATGTTCATCAGAACTTAAATGTCCAGCAATAAATATAATAAAGCTTTATCAGTGCTTTAAAAATTATTACGTTTTAGTTGCATCTGATGATCATCAATCAGAAAGTACAGATCACAGTCAAGAGAGAGGTTTAAGGTCACCAGGCATCAGACCGTAACCAAAGGCCTTTAGATTAAAAATTAAATATATTGGTAAATTCCCTTCCCTGACAATCAGCAACATATAACCATGGAGTCAGTGTCATACATATTTTGGAAGTCTGAGGAAACAACTGTCCTGACTTTTCTTACACAGTTAAAGGTTGGCTCTCTAGGTAGTGGTCTCAAGGTCACAGAGCAAATACTTTCTCTGGTCAAAAAGCTGAAAGGAGGAAAGCTGGGCTTTATCGAGCTTTTAATAGAGTAGGAGCAGGAATAGAGTTCCTTTCCCAGGATATTCTGGCAGAATTTTTTTTCTTAATTTTTGCTAAATTTATAAAAAAACTGACATTAAAGAGATCTCAGTCATCAAATTAGAAATATTTGCTTTGCACAGTTTCAGGTGAGTTTGCCAGAGCAGATTAAAACCTGCCTTTTCCCCTCAGGCTGGTGGAACCCCTGGGCCAGTTTTTGCTGTCATCTACATTGTGCTTAGTAAAACAGCATATTAGTCATATATATGAGCAGTGCCTGATGGTTCAGATGTAGATAAAACCTGAGAAATTATTGCACTTGATGCAAACCTGCCACACATATTTTCACTCCGTTGTTCTGCATACTAGTGTGCATTAATTGTCACATAAAGCCATCAGTGTAAGTGTGGCCCTTAGAGAAACAAGGACAAAATTCCTGCTGGCTTAGCAGAGCTGGGTTCTCAGGCAAAGGGAGTAGAAATCCAATCCAGTGGCGATGCTCATACCCTTAGGTACTGCTTGGAAGTAGTGTGAAGAACTCCAAATGGTTCTGCTTAAAAAAAAAAATGCTGCTTTCTCTTCTCTGTCTGTCCCACATTATGTTCTTTGTTATCATCTGTGAATCACCAAACATCCTTTGTGACGTTTATATGGCATAGTTATAAATAACTCTAGCACTTGCACGTTAAACAGAAGGTGATTTACAAAGTGCTGCTCAATCTGACAGCTGTTACTACAGCACAGTCAGAGTAGATTACTTGTAAGTTTATTTTAATTATAGATAGGCCTACACTGAAATACTATAGTCATCTCTCCTGTACCAGCACTGCAAAATAGTGGTAAATAATAGAATGAGCGCTGTTTGCCTGTGGAAAAGATAAAGTCCTGGCTTTCACATGGGTAACTTGTGTTCAAACATCAAATTTTCACCTGGCTCTTCTTAGCAGGTTTCTGATCAAGTGAATCCACATACAGAATTGTTTAGATTTCTATTCAAAATAGAAGACTAGTATAGACTATTCAGGAAGACACATTTAAAATATCATGAAACAATTTTCAACCTTCACAAGGCAAAATCCACCTAGAACCACTGACTGTACTCAAGTACTAATCACAGGAAATTTTTCTCTGAGGAAAAACTGTCATCAGTAATGAGAACAGTTCTGCATTTGTCCTGTGGAAACAAATTATGAAATGCATCAAAACTCTGTAAATTGCATAAAGCCCTTATATCACCTGAATGATTCAGAACAAAAATGTTATGTGATATAGATCATAATTCTGAGCATGTATAGTGACAGTTAGGAGACCAAGCTTTGAACAGTCTGAATTCTGATCTCTAGAAGGTCCTTACTTAAGGTAAATACTGGAACTTCTGTAGCAGTCAGAAAAAGTTGCATTGTTCTTTCATGAATATGTAATTGTAATAACCTATCAGAATAATACGCATTCCAAAAATAGTAATGAAAGACAACTTCAGTATATGCACTGTAATATCTTGTCCTCTGTGTTTCCTAAAATAGGTCACAGACAGAGAATCTCAGGTTTGGTATTAAATGTAAACCCTGATAGAAAGTGCTTCACTTATCTGAGGGGATGTGACCTTCTAATTGAAAATTACTCAATAGGAGTTTCAGATACTATTTTCAGTGACTCTGTATTTGGATAAATTTTGTCATGAAGTGATTCTTACAGTTGAATAGCACAGCAAGGCTACATGTGTGTTCTGTATTCAAACTTCAAGCTACACTAAGTCCACTGCAGCAGCTTCACTTATAGATCTTGATGTTCTTAGGGGAAGCTGTGTCAGTCTCTCAACATCCCTGTGGCCCACCAGGGCTGACTTGTTAATCACCTGCCCTCTGCAGCTTTCCAGGGATGGTCATTATAAATCACTATCTGCCCAAATGTGGATACAGATGGAATCAATTAATTACTGCTCGCCTGCTCTGAGAATGATCATCAGTGCAACATAGCTGAGCAATACTAATCTTTAGTAACCATCTGGAACCACTAAGACAAACTGGATCTCGTTGCCCAGGGGAGGCAAAAGTTTTGGAAGCCCTTGAGGCGCGTGGCCTCCCTGAGCAGCCCACGGTCACAACCAGCTGACAAAAAACCAGGAACGAGAATCGGGTCTTCAGCAGAGCTTGTATTACTTATCCTTTTCATGAAGAGTTGGCTGGGATTTTGTGATAGAATGTAACTGCCAAACTTAGGTTTTGGTGAAAACAAGCAATTCCACTTAAGATAATAGCAAATTCCAAGATCAGCAGATGAAACAAAGAGCCTGCTGAAAGCCTAGGCATGATCCTGGATGGACATAAGAGGTCCAACAAAATGTTGAAGACCACCAGATGGGTGAAAAAGCTTGAGTTTTTAACTCTAGATTTGCCTGAGAAAATATATAGTTTAGTATTACATGTTCTGATAAACCTCTGGATTTCTTGAGATCAAAACTGGATTTTAAATGGCACACAAATCTTGATGGATCCAAGTATCTCCAAATGGTAGGAATGCATGCCTACACAAATCTGCTGAGAATCACAGTGTTAACCCATTCTTTTGAGGGTTTTCTGCTCATTGCAGAGAGTTGTAATTCTTTATTTTTAGAACTGTCACTGTTTGCAGTAAGGTAGCAATAGAGTCCCTCAGTAAAACACTTCCTGCTACCAAACTGGCAGTCAAGCCTGATCCAGAGCCTCAAGGAAAGATGCATCTCCATCAAGTTGAAGGACTTGCTTTTGAAACCTTAGCTAAAAGTATTCGTCTGAAAATCCATTATTTTCATATTTCTTTTCAGGATCAGTAGCTAAATTTTATCTTAGAAGATTTGCTTTCACCTGAAAAGCGTAATACAGGAGACCTGGAAAGTGTATTGTTCTCTTGACTATGAACTCTACCTCACAAGGCATCTGGTTTTTTACAGCTCACTATTTCATTTCCTTGGAAACTTCTCTGACACCAGTTTCTTTACAAGCAGAAACGGGAATTTTCTGTCACTTAGAAGAGAAAGGGCTGAGGTAAGATCTATTTTAATTCATAAATGGAAGGTTAGATGAGTCTTTCTTAGGCAAAGAATTTCAGTTTAGGTACAAAGAACTTCAAACACATGGCTAACATGAAGTGTTTGAGTCAGGCCATTCAAATCAAAGGAACTATGAAGACCTCAAAATGCTGCAAATGTGCATTTAACTCAGAAAATGTGTGCTAAAGAATTATTTTATTCTAATGTGATTCAAATAATCAGAAAATTTCATACACATCTATTTCATTGTTTCAAATATGCGGCCCTGAAAGAGGTGGAAGACCTTTCCAGACATCTCATTATTACACCTCTCTCTGTTTATAATTCTCAAAAATAAGTGAACTTTCATGAACTGTTTAGCTTATTTCCCTCTTTTCCGTGAAAGCAGATGCATCCAGCTTTACAGGTACACTTCTAGCTGCTTGGTATGAAGACTAAGACTTTTGCTAAGCAGGTTTATTGTTGGTTTATACTATGTCAATAAATACATGAAAAACAACAAGGTTCATTCATAAAGGGAGTGAAAACTACAGGAAGTCATACAAAGGGAGGTAAAATCTCCCACCTTTTGCTTTAATTTATTTTAAGGTTGTTGTCTTAAAAAGTATTTTGAAGGCTTAACATATAATTTTTAACATCTTTAAAATGTGTGTGTAGCGGGGAGACCTTGCTGTAGGATACAATGGCTCATAGACTGCACAGTACCTACACAGGGCTTGATTCGTGTGTGGACAGTTTGTGTTGCCAGTAGGAAGAGGTCAGCTCCAGCTAAACCTGCCTTCAGAGATCACTGATGCACAGACCTCATGCTGGCCACCAGCACAAGCCAGCAGCCAATGCTGTCTCAATGCCAAGTTTTCTTCTTCACACTAAATTTGAGATTAATAAGAGTTTTGTCTGAGTGAGGTACAGCTACTTGAGTAGATTAAGATCAGGCACTGACTTCCACCTCTGTTCATGCTGCCATTAAATTGATCTCTTCTGTGTTTAGAAGTTCAAAGAAAATTTTGCAGGTACTCACAGGCAAGAGAGAGAGAGAGAGAAAGTATTTAATTTCAAGATCTGATTGGGGTTTAGTCTACTTTTTTCACTCTCACTCTACCCAATGCAGTTCTTTTCAGGCTTTGGTTCATGCTAAAGGATGACATCTATTAATTGCAGTGATATAATGCAGGCATTTACATGCAAGTGATTCATTTGGTCCTGGTAAAACCTTATGAAATGCTGAGCACCAAAAACCAGTGGAAAGAAAATATGGTTGACACTTTCAGGCCTACTCCCTATATCTTTTCCTAGGCAATTCCTTCCTGCTTTTCATGTTAACTCAGTGACGTATTTCACTCTTAATTGAGGAGAATTGTTTGCTATTAAAAAAAAAAATGCATCTTTTGATAGATCATTAATGGCAATTACAGGGGCTTTACTTTTTTTGTTTTAGGGATTTTTTTAAGGGCTATTGTAAGACCTATCTTGGTTCAAGGCTGGTATCTTGAAAATTTACTGACCTCATTTCTTTTAGCAACTTGAACTCAGAATTTGGAACTGTATCAGGTGTTTCCAAGTAATTTATAAATGAGTATCAAACTCCCTGGTTTGGCACTCAAGAAATGTAGAGGTAATTTTTGTCCTTTTAAATACGTAACAATAATGGACTGCTTGCTCATAATTAGAGTGACAAGGTCATCACAATCTGAAAGGAAACCACATACTGCCTCTGCTCTGCTGTCTCCACTCTTACAACTTATTATTTCAAATTTAGAATGTTCTATATATTTCTTTGAGAAACCTCTACAGCTCCCTTAAAAAAAAAAAAAAAAAAAAAGATCTTTAAGCCTCGTAGGACCTTGAACTGCTTGCAAATCTAATGCTGTATTGGATTATCTCTTTTGTCTCCCTTTTGCTGATTGGGAAGAATCATTTGTCCCTGAATGCCAAGGACAGTTCTGCAAAATTGGCTGAACAAATCAACCAATAACCCCAACCTGTATAAGAAAAGAATACAGAGAAAAGTGGTTCTCTGACCATGTATACAGAGAGACAGGGAGAAGAAAAAAAGATTATATTTTTCCTTGGAAATTGTCTCTGACATTTTCAAATAACATACTCAAAGAGAAAAAGCAAAAAATGTTGTCTTGAAAATAAAATAAAAGCTGTTTAAATGCCAAATCCTAGTCACAAAACCTTGGTGCTTGGGGGCTGGGTGCTGACCTTGCGAGCAGGAACGGGCTGTGAGGAGGGAAGGGCCGGAGCAGCTGTCGGAGGCACCCTCAGCTCCATGGGCACATCTCTGACCCATCCTGGGCCAGCCCTCAGCTCCATGGGCACATCTCTGACCCATCCTGGGCCAGCCCTCAGCTCCATGGGCACATCTCTGACCCATCCTGGGCCAGCCCTCAGCTCCATGGGCACATCTCTGACCCATCCTGGGCCAGCCCTCAGCTCCATGGGCACATCTCTGACCCATCCTGGGCCAGCCCTCAGCTCCATGGGCACATCTCTGACCCATCCTGGGCCAGCCCTCAGCTCCATGGGCACATCTCTGACCCATCCTGGGCCAGCCCTCAGCTCCATGGGCACATCTCTGACCCATCCTGGGCCAGCCCTCAGCTCCATGGGCACATCTCTGACCCATCCTGGGCCAGCCCTCAGCTCCATGGGCACATCTCTGACCCATCCTGGGCCAGCCCTCAGCTCCATGGGCACATCTCTGACCCATCCTGGGCCAGCCCTCAGCTCTGTGGGCACATCTCTGACCTGTCCTGGGCCAGCCCTGAGGGCAGTGGGAGCCACAAGCACCCTGGCCTTGGTGGAATCACCTGTCAGCACCAGCTCCTCCCTAACAGGAGTTGTGCTGGCCCTGACTGCTTATTTTGGCCCACCGTGCACGTGTGCCCTGAGGCACCGTTTACCACAAAATGGGCACACATAATTTTGAAGATACTAAAATTAACTTGGAGTAATTTGAAGCTAGTTTGTAGTCATATTTTGTTGGTGGAAATCTGCTTGCACTTCCTTTTGCTTAAGTGTGAATCCACTGTCCATAGCGGTCACACCTTGCACAAGGCCTGCCGTGGGCAGCAGCTCCAACCCTCATGTCTGGAATGGCTTGGGGGACAGCACAGGCCCCACACTGTCCCCACACTGTCCCACACTGTCCCCGCACTGCCCCCCACACTGTCCCCACACTGCCCCACACTGTCCCCACACTGCTCCCCACTACCCCACACGCAGTTTGGATGTTGCCTCTCTGGCTGGGATGTGAGCATAGTGAACTGTGTGGATGTGGGCTCAGCCATCCCATTGACCTCAAGCCAGAAAATTATCCTCAGTTCATTCTGTTCACTGGTAGAGTTGTAGGCTTTAAGGGTCTTGTCTGTGCTGAAAAATTTTACTCTCCTATTTGACAGCTCACCTGCATGATCCTGCCTCACCTTCTTTCCCCCTGCAAACCACAGTGAAATCCTGTTTATCAGTTCCCGGTTCATACAATGTCTTTTTAGCAACCTGAACATTTTAGCTCTGTTTGTGTGAAATTCTGCTGCACGTTGAGACCAATCACTCAGTAGCACAGGTGGGGTGGTGCTCCCTGTTCCACTGGGGTGCCAGGGCAGGAGAGAACAAAGAGCAGCACAACATATCTGGGGCAAAACTTCAGTTCTTATAATTCCAGAGGCCAAGGACTGAACTTGTATTCAGTGCCCAGGAGAAACACAAGTGAAAAAAGTTTCATTCCTGAACTTAGAGGAAAAAATAGGCTGCAAGTCTAAGAGCTAAAGTGTGGAGAATATCTTCCTGGTGCATCAAGAAGTTCCACATTTGAATCAGAATCTTCTGCAGGGCTGAGATTTATGGATGTGGTTTCAGGGTGTCAATAAGAAAAGGGAATCCAGAACCAGAGAAGTAAAAAAAAAAACCAAGTAATATTTCTGGAATTGTCCATTATGATCATGCACAAAATCTGTTTTTCAGATTGCAGATTATTTTCAAAAAAGTATGGCTGCTCAATATTTTGTTAAGAGCCATTATATGTGGTCATAAATCTGTCACAAGTTGATTCTCCTTAATTTAATTTTTCAATTTAATTATTTATGCTTTTTATTTAGCATTGTAAGAAGCAAGGGAAAAAATAGATTATATTTTAAAATTCAATTAGAAAAAGCAGTCAAGTGCTTAGTTCTGAACATCCTTGCTTTTCTTTTGGAGGCATGGTGTTTTGGTGGTTTTAATTTAATTGACAAATTCCAGAACTATCCTAAAACTACATAAAGCTGTCTTCATTTCTTGACATAAGTGCATGGAAAAAATTAACTTCCAGTCTGTGTATTGATTCTTTGGTCTCAAAACAACAGATTAATATTTCATATTATTTAGTTTATATTCTAATTAAGACTGATACACTAATCAGTCTGCTTCAAATACTCTTCTAAAGTGTCTCATAAATCCTGCTTACTTTTCTTTCCTAATATTGATAGGAAAAATAATTACATTTACAAAGCAATATATCTGAATCCACCAGTCAAGACACATTTAATAAAGGACAGAAAATCTATGAGCAGGAACATTACTTTCTTTATAATCTGTTATGTTCTCGTTTCCTGCCAGACATTCACAAAGTGCAATGCCCAAAGATGAGATGAAATTTAGCTTTTACCAGATGATCCAGCTTGCGAACCAAACTAAATTACCCTCAATTTAGCTTCGTTTGACAGGCTATAGTTTTTCCTCTTTAATCAATGCCAAATTTCAGCTGTGAGGCTCCCCCAAGTTGTGGGATCCTCATCTTTGCAGGTGAGCAAAGAGCCTGTGGGGTAACCACAGTGTGAGCAAAGCCCCACGGGGTCAATATTGCCCAAAAGTGTGGTGCTTGAGCCAGGGCAGTCACTGAGAATCACCAGCTATGGCTGATTATAGTCATTTAGCAAAGGCTGCCTGCAACTTTGAAACATTTGCCTCAAAATAGCCTAATCAGACAGGACACTGGCTGCAAGCCACAGGGAGCTCACTGCATATATTTTACTAACACAATTAAATACTTGTGAATTTTACAGTATGTCAAATATATGCACCCTACACTGGAAACATGCCTCCTCCAATTTTTCCTCTGTAGGAGATTTCTGTCACAAAACATTTTATTCAGCACTTAAAGTATCATACAGAGTTTTTTTCACCGTAAGAAAATCTGTTGAACTTGAATATATTTCTGTCACTTTTAATCTTTGTATAATATTGTACAGACCATTTACATTTCCTATTTTGTTGTTAAAACTAGCATTCAAAATAGAAGGTGTTTAGTTATTATGAAGAATTCTGTTCATCTAACTAATAGATACTTATACACTCCAGAAAGCAGCTTTCCTGTGTTTTTGCATAAAGGCTGTAGAAGTGATTGTGGAAAGGGATGGCTGACATGACACCAAAGCAGCACTTTCCCTCCTGCACTCTCTCTTCTCTAGAGTTCCGTTTACAGCACATTTTTCACACAGAATTCCTTCATTCAGTTGGTCCCCTTGTAAGTTTTAAGAATCCCGTGCCCTGCTGTGGCCACTTTGCAAATGGCAATAACTACTTTTGTCTCTGTTATCAGGTGTGAAGTATATGTAGTGTTTGTCCTTTTCCTGATGAAAAAGTGATAAACTCTTAAATCTATGGGGTATAAGCTATGTTTGTCACAGTTTTTCCTGCACTGCTTTAATCACTTCAATTGTGTAAAATCAACAGAGCTGTTATTCTGAACACTGTAGGGAGGCAGTCTTGATGTTTTTCACGAGGCTGAGGTAAGAGTACATTTCTATCTAGAAACAGTATGTCTAAATATTTCTTTAAGTATAAGGATTATACTGTTTGCATATTTGAAGAACGCATGCAGGACCACTTAGCCATCCATACTGTAATGAACTAAGTAAACACTGTGTTTCTGACATAGGAGAAAGATTCACTTGAAAAAGAACTTTTTGGCACTGTCTTAGTCAAATAGCAGTTTAAAAAATTACCAGATGTCAAAAGTACAAAAAGTAAAAATAAGTCACTACACTTAAACTACATTTTTATGTTAGGTTATGTGGCTTTACATTTGTTTAAAATAGCCAATAATATATAATTATGCAAAGCTTTCTAGTGGAATGTAGAACATAATTCTAGAAAAGAAGGTCTTGTTATAAAGGCAGCTTGACTTTTCAATAGGTATAAAAGGTATGCTTATGCCACTGGACATATAATTTTTAAAATGCTGGGAGACTTGGTGGTTCCACCACTTTAACTCCATCTATACACTAATACCCATCTGGCAATTCACGATTTCTTACCCAGAAATCTTACCCAGAGATGCAGGCAAATATTGTCTAAGAAAAAGAGAGATTTATGCTATCACCCTAGATTTTCAGATCTCTGGAAGTCAAGTAGGAAGTCAAGTCTACAGTAAGACTAATTCATGCTGAAAGGAACACAGGTGCAAACACAGAGCAGTAAATTGAACTGTGACTTCAACATATCTTCAAGGCATCAGACCTGCTAAGCAGGATGTCCACCTCTAGTTTTCTCCTAAGATTTCCAAGACAGCTCCCTGCACCCCTAAGTGCAATGCATCAGTCATTCCAGGGAGCTGGGGTATAGGTGCCCCTCATTTTATCACCACTTCATGCAGTGATTTGAGTAAGTGAGACTTCGCTGTCAAAGTGCCAAAAACTCCAAAAATACTGAGACACAAAATCAAACTATGCAAGTGAAACAAGTATAGCAAATAAATAAAAGAGGTTAATTGTTTGGGGGTTTTTTTCCATTTAAAAGTTAAAAATGTAAGGCACTGCTTTTTCAAGAGACCTCCTTTGGTTTTATAATTTGTGACAGTAATAACCATCCTTATCACACATGGTTGAGAATATCAGGTGTAAATAACAGAATATCAGGTATAAATCAAAACCTGCCTGTAAGCCCTGACTTCCAGAGAAGTTCACGTTCAGCTTTGTCCCAAATCCTGGGGATAAAGCTCACCTCCACAGAGGTTATTTCTGGTCTGAGTTTACAGAGAACTACTCACATTGTGTAGAACATTTGCAGTAGATGGCTAGGCAAAAAGAGAGACTCCAAATTTCTAGAAGTACAAAAATCAATATCAACTGTGATATCAGTTAGTGAATTAAATTAGAATCATCCCAAAAGGCTTCACAGAAATACTTAAACACCAGCAATTGTTCAGGACAGCAGCATGTGAGCCATTGCAAGCTCTTGGATATGTGCTAGTGTCTGACAAATGGAGTTTCAGATTTCCAGCTGTTAAGAATTATTTAGACCAAAAGCAATGTTCATATCCTTGCCTTCCATTCTAGAATTATGCAAAGCCACTGAATATTCAATGTATATGAATCAGAAGACTGGATGATTTGGTTTATGAAATAAAATTAATGGTCAGCTGACCATTTTAGTCTATTTGAATGTGGAAATGCAAACTCCTGAAAGTAGGCTTTAGGAAGTAATTGTTAATAGAAAAGTAGATTATAAACTCAGAATTTTTCCCAAATACTTATATTTCTGTGATAAGAGGATTAATGCTTGTCTTTTTTACATTTTTATTAAAAACTGTACTGTAATTTTTTAGTAGAAATTGTAAAAATTGGTCAAAGAGCAGTGGTAGGTTGTACACCAGGGGTACAAGAAAAATAATGAAGGCTTTGTATTTCTAAGTCCAACTAGACAAGTAATTCTTATTGTTATTTGTTGACTAGTTGGTAGAACTGAAATGAAATGAGGCCAGAAAAATTATGTAAAAGAAGGCTTTCTGTGTAAAGTGGAATTCCCACAGCAAACAGTTGTTGACAGCCGTTCTGAACACAGCCATGTGCACAGCCTCAGGTTCCCTGTCAGGTTAAAACTGCATAAAGCTCATTTGGGGTTTAGTGTGCTCTTGGTTTGTTGTTCAGGGTTTTTTCCTAGCCAAGGGCAGTAAGGCTTGGCAGTGGGACTGGCAGCACTAAGGAATGGAGCGTTCCTGACTTGCCCAACAGGAGAGCTCTGTGCCGGCTCTGACTTCCTGGCATTCTCCGCCAGCGCCCCCAAACCAAACCCGTCAGCAGCTCAGCCAGGCTACGGTCAGGCCACTGCACATCTCTCACCTCTTTGTTTGGGACTGCTTTGGGCTGGCAGGAGGTTCTGGTACACTTAGAGGAGGCAGGTTAGTGGGGCACTGCACAAAAAGCCCCTCTCACAGCCTGTCTCGTGCTGCAGAGAGCAGGAGGATGGAGGGAGTCCAAAAACCCCCCAGTCACCTGTCCTCAGCTGTTCTTAACCATGAACAGGCGAGATCTGCACCACATTCCTTTAAAGAACCCTTTCCACTAGTGCCATGCCACGTTTGTATTCAAAGGGCATTTCACTTTAGATTAAGTGGTTTAGACTTCAATGTTTTACTTCAAAAGAGTTTGCAGAATATAAACACTAATGCATTAATTAATAGAAATCATAATACAATACAAATACAATTAGTTTAAAGCCAATCTATGTTTAATGACATAGCAGTTATCAAAGCTCAATTACTGTAATTAGAATTATATTCACTGAGGCACATTTTATTCAGCAAGTCTTTACTCAGCACTTTACAGAATGAGTCCCAAAGACTAACAGTGATTTAGGTTGGGTTTTTTTTTACTGAGTTTCTTATTTACACATGCTCAGAAAAGAAATGAGATGTTATTTATCTTCCTTTTAATAGAGTACCTCAATAATTTTTGCACAATAGTAGCAAAATATCTCCATTATAACAGTGTGAAATTCACTGACTCATGATTATCTTGTATATTTGATAATATGCTGCTTCTGTCTCTCTACAGTCAGGGAGATGTTTATCGCTAAAAACCTTTTTGTAGCTTTTCCACATACTCAAAGCCACTGTCTTGTAGTACTTAAAGTACATTCAACTTACTACTAATTTATTCTATGTCAGATTTTATTTTTCTTTTTACTGAATGCAAGTGAAACAATAACAACCCAACTTATTGCAATAAAATCCATGATTGGCCTCATCTTGGTCCTTGGTAAAGTTATGGCTTTTAAGGGGATTGGCTCTCTCTTGGGTGAGGTTACCAGCCATGTGGAGAAGGGGAGGACAGGGGGTGTTGTAGAATTTATTTTCCAGCAAGGCCTTTGACCCAGCCTGTCGTAGTCTCCTTAAAACCAAATTCATGAGATAAGGACAAGATGGAATGGGTGAGAAACTGGCACTGGCTGCAGTGCTACAATCAAAGCTCTGTGACCAAAGGTGCTGAGTCCAGCTGGCAAGCAGAGGCTGGTGGGGGCTCTCAGGGATTGGCAGGGGGATCAATGTCATTAAATGGGTGCAGCAGTGAGCAGGAGAAGGGGCTGCAGTGCCCTCCCAGCAAGGGTGTGCTTGGTCCCCAGTTGGGAGCACCAGTGAACACACTGGAGGCAAAGGCTGCTCTGCAGAGAGACCTGGACAGGCCAGAGAAGTGGTTGAACAGAACCTCATTAAATTCAACAGGAGCCAAGTAGGGTATTTCACATCTGGGAAGGGATCTCATGCAGCACTGTAAGCTGCAGATGCTGCTCTGCAGAAAAGTGTGTAAATACTGCAACAAGTTTCCCACTGAGGTTAGAGATCTCTGTCCCCTGAGGTGCCCAAGACAGCTGGATATGGCTCTTTGCAACCTGATCTATTTAGACCTATTTTGAGCAACTTATTGAACCAGATATCCTCTGAAGGTCCCTTCCCTGCTAAACTTTGGTTCTCTGGCTATATATTGCTTGTTGTATAGTGCCCTGTGTATGCATGAAGACTTTGAAGAATGCAGCATTTTTAAAATGTCTATGAATTTAAGTAATTATTATGCACACATCTATAGTACGTCTACTACAGTGTCTTTTTTTTTTTTTTTTCTGTGAGTTAGAAAACTCTTCCCACTCTGAAAAAGCATCATTTAACTGGTTTTATCTTCAGGGTAGTGGCACAAACATATAAGTTCTCACTGAAACACTGATCAGTGTGCTTGTGCTGCTTCTACACAATAAAAAGGTAGCATAGCCTTAACTGTATGAGAAGTATGTGAAAGAGATATGGAAAGGCTTAAAAGCCACAGCCCTTAAAAATGGGCTTATCATTTTAAAGAATATGAGCTATATCGATTAAAAGGTCCTCCTTTAATACAATAGTAATAAAATCCTGAAATAACTGACTTCATGGCAAGGGTTGGTGCTATGGCCCTGCAGCTGTTACTATGCCCCACGGTGTAGAAATGTGTAGAAATGTACAAGTGATCTGTAGCAAATTGTTGACTACTTTTCTTTCATCTCTGATAATATTTGATCCCTATTTGCAGTGGTTTTTGAAAGTCACTTGTGAATGTTCTAAACTGATACTGATCAACCTTTCTAATATAACCAACATCCACTTCCCTTCAGTGTGCTGTGCAAACATGTCCTGTTCATCCAGCTGTATCTTCAGCCCAGCCTGGGAAGGTTTGGGTCTTTCCCTCACAAAATAATTGAGGATTTAATTAAAATGACAACTGGCAGCCAGAAGTCCTGTGAGGTAGTTCTGGCAGCCAGGGATTACTGGGTCACAGGGATGTTCTGCTTTCCCAGAAATATCCCATCCCCAGCTGCAGGAGCACAACGGGAATGGACCTGAAACTGTGCCCACAGAATCCACATGTTCAAAGAAAAATCATGAAAGCGTTCAAATTAGTGCACCTTGAAAAAGAGAGCTGACTAATAGGATTACAAGCCCGGCATTACTAGAAAGCATAAAGTCAGTTATCAAAATTTTAGGAACTGAAGTCAAGCATTCTAACTTTTTCCTGTAAGCTATTAAATCATTTATTAATTTTACGTAGCAGCTCTGCAAACTTGTTAAATAACAATCAGTGGTCTCGGTCTGCTCAGCTACCTAATGTGCCTGAATTGGATTTTGTACTGGTATTGTGGGCATTTTCTGTAACAAGGAGAATCTGTGAAAAAGGGAGAATTGAAAAGCTGTCTTCAGACTGATCTGTTTTAGTAACAATGACTTTAAGAACAGCGCAAAAGACAGAATTTTGTATTCACGGGACAGGCATGTAGTGTTACATCACCACTAAAAGACAGCAGAGAACCCATTAGCAGCAATAATAGAAATGTCTTATTTTAAAATAGATGTGTACTTTCAATGTGCACTTTCTTTACTTTACACTGGAAAAAATATTTTCTAAAATGTATGTTTTGACCATGGATTGGTAACTTCTCTGAAATCTGGTGTAAGTTCATCTTTTCAACTCTAGGCAGAATTATTTTCATATAAATTTATTTATAAATCTATGTGTGTATACACACATCATTAAAATACAGTATTTAGTGATTTAATATAGTTTATACAGCTAATAAAAATAGCATCAAGTAGCTACATATAATATTAAAAAGTGGTACAATGTTCAAGAATTTTTCTTGAGACAAGCAGATTTAATTTTTATACCAATATATAAAGGAAAATGATACCTGACTACTTTTCATGGCCATTGAAAATATGACTATTTCTACTCTTATTGTCACTGTTGGTGGCAAAATACCTTAATTGCAGGCAGCTTTTTTGACAGCAAATGCTCCATGTCTGCAATTTTTTTTTTTTTTTGTCAAAGTGATGCATCTCATAGGCCAACTCTGCACAACAAATGGGCTTTCAGTTCTCTGGGTCTTTAAATTGGTCTGAATCCTGGCATAAGTCATGCATGGCTATTTGGGCTTTCTCTAATTCATCAGACAACTGTATTTAGTGCTCTGCTATTAATCTTCTTAATTAATTTAAATCAATAGCTTTATGAAGTTTGCTATTAGAAAAGCATCATGGAAAGTATGTTCCTTGTTAATAATGGCAATGCTGTGAATGACAGTATAAACAAAAGTTCAAAAGTTACCAACATTTCTAAAACTGCCATTAGAAAGGCTTGTCTGACAAGAATATAAAAAAGGGGGGGGGAATGAACCTATTGTTTTTTATTTAGAAAATAGCATCGTGTAAAACATTATAAAGGAAAGACTGAATATCTGCTTTCCACTGTGTGGTCATTGAGATGCTCAGTTCCTTCCTTCCAGGGTTGCCTGATTGCCTGCAAGGCTGAAAGAAAAGACAGAAATAATCAAGAAGACCAAATTTGCATCCTCCAAGATAAAAGGAAGCAAGGCAAACAGTTCTCTTTGTGCACGAGTTCCACAGCAAGGGGACCATTTCCTTCTTTTCAGTGTGTTCTGTGAAAGTTCCTGACGGACACTGTTGTCACACTGGAGCACACAGCCCTCACAGTCCTTCCTCGGGCCGGCATCACCGCTGCTGCTTCTCTGCTGGCCATAAATAAAAGGTCATTGGCCTGAAAGAAACATCACTTTGTTTCCCACTCGGTCTTTTATGCCTTTTGGATTGAAACCTCATTTCTATTGACCACTATTTGGATGATTGTTAATGTCTTTCAGTTAGAAAAACAGGGTTATTTTGAGGTTTTATAGCACTGCTTTTCCCAAAGTTGCTTCACAGAGCTCCTAGGAGACTGAAAAAACCACCACATGGTAGACAATTGATACATATACTGGGAATTATTTATATTGAAAGGTTTCTAAGCCAATATCAGAAAACCAAGGGAGAAAAAACCGCAAACATCATATTTCTCGTTTGTCCCTCATGTTGCTGAGGAAAGAAACTATTTTATTCAAGGCATAGAATGAAAACAGTTATTTAAAATCCCTGAGAGGGCAAGCAAATGTTATTTCATTTGGCTTTATCCATCAATAAAATACTTGTAAAATAGTAGTTCACATTACTAAAACAATGAAAAGATTAAATTTTTAATAGGTGTATTAGGCTGACAAAACAAAAAAGAGGATTGTAAAATGAACTGATTAAATTAGAACCTTCTCTCTTCTAGGAGGAATTACTTGCTTAGTCTATTATGTCTGTATACATACTTGAAGAACATTGGATTAATGTACGATTTCTTTATTCCTATGCAACTTCTGTTGGTATATTGAAATATGTGCATGGATTTGCTTTTCTTTAATTCTGAGCTATTGGGAAACCAGTAAGAAAGGAAATCAGAGGTTCTTAAAGGAATCAAGAGTCCTTAAGAAAATAGCCATTAACTTCAGGGTGCCCACTTCCTGCCTCAAATATATTAGCAAGCTTATTTCTCTCATATTTCAAACTCAGAAGGACACTAAATTGATGAAAACAAAGCTGGTGTCTACAGAAGAAAGATGAGCTGCCTGCAGCTCAGAGTGGGAGGAAGCCACCCAAAGAGCGGTTCGTGGCCCCGGGCTGCCCCCGTGGAGCTCCAGCCCCACTTTGGGGAGCCCCACTGAGGAGCACGAGGGGAACAGACCTGGCTTTACTTCATACACAGTGGGGGTTGCAAAGTTATTTTCAAGTCTCAACAGTCTTTCAGTCTGACTCAGAGGAGAGCTGTGAAGCAGCAATGAGATTGCAGCGGGGGGAAGGAGGAGGGTGACACTCTTCAGCAGGGAGGCAGGAAAAGGCAAAGGGCCAGGGGTTGAAATGGGCACACCCTGAGCGGTGTCACTGCTGGAAATGTGGTCTGGTGACACTACAGCCACAAAGAACAGAAGGATACAATCTGCCCAACCCACAGGCTTCCTAGGATATACCTGAGGCATGTGGGTCACTGAGCTCTTAAGAAAAATGAGCCCAGCACACATAATTTTAATAGTTTTTCCAGGTTTCTCTTTTTTCAAAGGAGCTACTGTGGGTTGTTTTAACCACAGGGTTGTAGAGGACAGTGTGGTGTATGGCAGGTATGGGAGCTGGGAGACAGCTGGAGCAGTGTGGGAAAACCTTGAGCCTTGCCTGCCCAAAAAGCCCAAAAAACAGTGGGACTGCAGGATGTGTGAGAGGGCAGCTTGGAGGGACCTGTCAGAGACCCATTGCACCACACGCTTCTGCAGTCTTGTGGCAGGAAGGTGGAAAGAGGTGACTGCAAAACCTTGTGATCCAGAAGAAAGGTGGAACAAACCAGCAGCAGCAGCAGGGCCTGGCAGCTGCAGGGAGCACCCACACAGAAGCAGGGCAGTACCAGGACTGCTGGTCACCCCAAATCATCACAACATGGTGCTCTCTTCTCCTTATGTAAGAAAATAATTTGCACAGTTAATGATTCTGTCCATCATGCCTTTAATAAAAGAGCAATAGCAAAACCTGTGGGTGTACTATAAATGGAAGGCACACTACCCCCTCACAGTCCTCAATAAAATCTACACCAAAAGCAAAGTTCTGCTTTAGCTTTGCTGGAGGAGAAACACTGGTGCTTCACTGTGTCAGCAGAATGGCATTCTTAAACCCAGCTTACATTCTTCTTACTCCAAAAGTTGTGTTTTCTACTTCCAGCTCAACTTCTCTCCTAATTTGACCTGCTTCATACTGAGCAGCTTTTTGGTATGGACATCGCTGGCACCTGCTGAACAGGGTACCTGCATATTCCCATGGGAACCAGCAGCAGTTCTCTATGAACCACTGGCCAAACTATGTGTTTGTTTATTCCTTGAAAAGCACTGGACAGAAATTTAAGTGCTTTGGGTAGAGATATTCTACCCAATAGAGGTAGAGCTTGTGGATTATGTTGCCATATAATATGGAATTAGACATCCTGAAAAATTTTCAGTTACATAAAGTTAACTCAGAACAAAATTCTGCTGAAATGTTAGTAATCCATGGATTTTAAAAACTGTTAAGTTACTTTGAAGCAGAGGATCTGTTAGCTAATCTTAGAGTTGTACCTTTAAAGTTCATTTGACCATTTATTTTATTAGATATGGACTTGCTATAGACTTTCTGAAAAGTCTTTTAATCATTTGAGAAATATTTGCACCTCTTCACTTTTCTGATTCTTCTGATATTTCATACTAAAAACACTACCATGCCCACTATAGAAAGAAACAATTAACTGATAGTAATGTCACAGATGTAGTCAATTACAGACATAAAGTCGTTCAGTTGTACATGGTATATGACTTTAAACTGCTTATTTGATGCTCCCACTTATGTAATTACCGTTCTATATAAAGCTGGTATAAAAAAAATAGTTTAAAACTATTTTTATATCTACTGATCATTCATGAAATGCAATTATTTGCTCTCTTTACTCAAACAATACATTATACAATACACTGCATTTTAAGTACATGTTAGAATAATAGGCTGTATTTGTTCTATTTATTTGTGTTAACAAAATCAAGACTGGTTTAGTGCAAATGGTAAGATTTTGAGACTCAAAACTCATACTTTCTAATTGTTACCGAAAGAGCCAGCATTGCTGTTGCTGTGTATGTTGCTGACTTGTTGAGTTCCCTGATGAAGCTGTCTTTAAACATGTCAGAAGTGTGGCAAGCAGGCTCTAGTATCTCAAAACTAGGACAGAAATTTCTAATACACTGAAACAGAAAATAATGAATACCATTCTCCTAAAGTTCACCATCAAAACAAAGAGCTAAAAGGACCATGAGCCATATGCTACCTAGATCAGTCCTTATGCTTTACATTTCCAAACATTACATGATGTGCATGAAACTGCTGTTCAGGCTTTCAACAGGCATAGGATTGAACATGATCCATGTCAGGAAACTGAGTAATAATAATTAGTACATTTCCTTGATGGGACAAACCAGACAAGGAGGTCATTCCTCAAGGGAAAGGAAATAATAAAAAGAAATTTGTGGCTGCTTAATACAAAGGTAACAAAAACTACTTTGCACTATATGGCTGGTGTGTAATTTGGATAGTTGCCCAAAACTGGCACTGGCTGTTGTCCACTTTTTAAAGCTTGAGGCAACATTGTGGGATTGCAAATTTATTTGATATTGAATTCAGACAGCAGGGGAGAAAAGAAAACTAGGGCCTGAGAAATTGTGTAAATAAAAAATAAGTTACACCTATCAAGAGGTCCTACATAGAGCTTTTCCTGTGAATTCACTGCACATTCATCCTATGCCCTGAAAAAGTCAAAAAACCATTTCACCAGATATTTAGAAAGTATGTGGAGTGCTTTTACATGACATATTGCACTGACCAGAGCACGGGCTTTGGAGGAAATAAAAATACAAGAGGCAGGTCAGAAAATGTATTTTTAGTTTTGTCTGATATTGAGGACTTGGTTAATTTTCTATTTTTTCACTGTAGCTAAATGGAATGGAAGAGGGAAGGATTAACATTGTCCTTTGAATAGGCTCTTTTATTATTTTTGCATAGAAAGAACTACTGCTTGTGTTCCCCATTTTACCAGATTGTTAGCAAAAAGTGGAAAACAGAAAATGGAAACAGTCATCTTCTTGCCTTTCTCTTACTAAGAGAGCAGGCAGGCTCTTAGGAAACTGTGAAATGGTCATGGAATTGCATTTCAGAAACACCTGGGGCTGGTAATCTAAAGTACTTCAAAACCAGTTTCATCATCAAGATAAAATCTGTTATTTAAATGCTCCGTAGACCTCTGAAGAAGCCCATCCAGTGTCTAAACCAAACATTAATTATTTTGTTCTTTGGTGATATGAAGGGAAGTTTCTGATACTTGCAGAAGACTTCATCTGTGTGACAACATTTGGTGTTAGACAATGAACTTTTCCACAGGTGACATGTAGCAGTATGATACCAAAACCCTCACAAAATTTCATTCCATTTACAGACAACAGTTTTGGCAGAGGTGACAGGTGTTTATAGTAACTTGTACCTACTTATTAGTCCACAAGCTATTTTGTTGTGCTAATAACAAGCTAATTTCTTGCAAAAAAAAAAAAAAAAAAAAA
>VZRZ01002343.1:405257-433162 GCA_013398175.1 Climacteris rufus | reverse complement strand
AAAAAAAAAAAAAAAAGAAGAGCCAGGAGCAGTCCTATATAACCATCCCTTTCTAACAATTTGATTTGTTCCCAAAAGAGCATGTTTTACTTTGTTCATCTTCCATTACTCTCTGTTTATCTTGGTAAATAAGTGAATGGTATCGTTTCCCCATATTTAAATGTCAGAGGCAAGGCAGATTTTAAGCCCCTTCCTATACCAAAATAAGGTCACATGAAATTGAAAGTTTGACATAATTGAGAGTATCTGACTGAACTATTGAATGAAACTTTTTTCACATGTGTACTAATAACTTCAAGGAACAGTGAACAATTCATTACAGGTTTAGATATTTTGTGATTGGCCTTCTGATAAAAGATTAACCTAAGGGGCCTGGGTATTTAAGACACATTTTTCAGTGACAAGAATAGTTGATATGTTACCACTAGGCATGGTCAGTATTTGGTTTGTATTTCATTAATCTGTATTTATTCTCACCTGAAAAATGTTCGTTTTGTTATCTGTATTTTTAAGTGAACTTGTGAAAGATTGTTAACCAAAGCAGGTATAAACAGTTTTGTTTCTCCCTAAAAGCAGTGCTAGGTCTGGTAACTAGAACTCTAAATGTTGTATAATAATGCCATCATATACAATAACAAGAAAACTGCACCCTCCTGAAATAAACAGGTCAGCTTTCTATCTGTAAACATATTAAAATGCCCAAGGAAGACATCAGACTGCAGGTCCCTGTTCATACCTGTATCAGCAGAGACACTAACCAGAAATTCAGCCTTGTCTCCTGCTGCCAGACTGCACCATTCCCTTTCAGGTGTGAAAGGATGCATTGAAGAGCTGTAGCAATTACTTTGTGCCCAAGAAGGTTGATGACACTACCTGTAAAAGCAGGGCAGGGAGTCTATTGCAGAAGCACAGCACTGACCAGGGACAGGGCTTGCATTCTGCCCTTCTCCCTGAAAGCCCTCCGCAGTATCACGGGAGTTACGACAGTGATGTGGGCATCAAGTAGATATTATATGAGTTGCCTTTATGTAGGAAGCTGAAAATTATCTGACTCAAGACAGCTGCCTTGACTGCTTGGACTTAATAGATTCCCTGATCAGGCAGAAAGCTGCAAAGAAAATGAGATTCAGTAGCTTGCAGTGGTGCAAGGAGATGTCAGTGGCATATAAGGGATGTGCACAGATAATGTTTTTATGGCACTGACTGTCTTGGGCTTGATCAAAAGCTGCTAATCTTAATATACCTCTTTTCCTTGACTTCAATGAGCTTTGGATTGGGCCCTTTGAGAGCAGATATGAGCTAAAAATATTGCAGCACCAAGACCATACAGAGTCAGTAGAGAAATATGATCAAATTTATCGTTATAATACTCAGCAGTTTGTAAACTCATTAACATTTGCAGAGAACATGCTGTTTTACCTGTGACCTATAAATTCTGGAAAGCTCAGGAGAATTGCCAGTCTGAGAAATGTTGATGGCAAAGGTATTTGGGGGGAAGTATGATGAAGCCATGTGGCATAGTTTAATTGAAGTTGCTATGGAATGCAAATGACAAGTCACCGTGCATCTAAACAATTAGAGAGATGCCACAGAGCAGGGTTCAGGTTTGTGAAATTCCATAGCAAGAGTTAGGTTGGCAAGATATTGCCTGCAAATTAAAACACATCCCAGACAGCAGGGACCACTTATAGCAATGAAAGGCTCAATGATACTAATGTCCCCCATTCCAACTATGCTAAATGCTGTTTCAAACCTGCAAATGCTGAGGGTGAAAAGTATAAATTCTGGGTTGGATCAGTAATATCAGATGCACACAGGGATCTCATGTAGGCACTAAAAAGAATATTAGAAAAAAAAAATTGATATAACCAGCACGACGCCATTTACAGACTGAGTAGAAAAAGTGAATCTTTAGCTGCAGCAGAACACTTTGGAAAGTCAGCAGCCATTGTCTCATGAGAAAGAAGAACATACATAGTTCTTGAAATATTTTTATGTGAAAAGAACCTTCCCATTAAGAATTTTTCTTTGAAATTGTGTGGTTTTGCCAATATGTAACATTAAAAGAAAGAAGGCCTTAAAGGCTGCTGATTTTTTTTGTTGAATTGTAAATCCCTATCCTGTGTGTGTGATATTTAGAGGTTCAAATGAATGCCAACAATAATTGTGCCATACCAAACTACCACAGATTCACTGTTTGTGTTATGCTATGTATATGCTACATTTTCTGTGGATCTACCAGTATTAAGAAATCGTTTCAACATCTTTAAAAATATTAATGAGATCTGTGACCCATCATTTATTCTCTATCAACCAGGAATCAAAGTAACTACTGAAAACTCTAAAACATGATTTTTTTCTCAAGAGACAGTGTATTAATCTGTTTATATCAGGTTGGCAAATGTTTTTAGGAAAAGAGCAAAGTTTAGGAATATCAGAATAGATCTCCTAGAATAATTTGGCAAAAGGCATGTGAGTTCATCAGTCATGCACAGATGTTCAGGAAATGAACTGAATTGCACAGCCATATATGCAACAGGAAGGTATTTGTGTGCCTGTCTTTACCTACAGAGAAAAACAACATATAGAAAAATAAAATAGCTTTGAAAATGTAGCCATATCTCTCTTAATTCAGCTCTTGGCTTCACTGCTGAAACTTCCAAATGTGCAGCTGGGGGAAGGGAGAAACAGGAATTTCTGATGTACACATTTGTCCAGTAGGAACTAGATGGAACTGCCAGCTTATTACACATGGACCATTGAACACCAAGCAAACACTACTCTCTCCCTCCTGCACATTTGCAGTGTCTGTGAATTTCCTCATATAGTTACTTATCCTATTAGCTTAAGGGAAAAGCTCTAATTGCATTCACATGAAAGCAAAATCTTCAGTATATGCTCTTTCCATTAGCATTCTTCTTTTTCCTACTATCACTTAGAATTTAACAGAACTCTCAGGATTATAAGCATATTTTACACTTCTGGTGTGTATTATAGGATACCAAAGCGAGTAAAGAAAAAATTAAAGTATTTATAATAAAAAAATAAAAGTCACTAAAGTATGAATCTTAGTACAGAAGCATAGCAGCAGCTTGGCCTCACAGCCCACATGCTGATTATTGGAGCTGCTGAGTAAAGTTAGAGGACTTGGATATTATAGAGGCTATCTGGATAGATCATAGATCTAATAGAGGTAATTTCTTCTTTAAAGCTATGAACCCACCCAGCCCATGCTGCTAAGAGGTGGCCAGAGATGGAGGTTGGCCAGTGTGAACATAATGCTGTGGAGCACTCACTTTTCCTTTTTTTTCCCTCAGTGAGGGAACTCAGCACTGAGATCCCTTTAGCCTGAAGCAGGATGTAACAACAGAAGAGAAAGCACAGGCACCCCACCTTCCCCAAGAGCCCAGGTGCCCTGCCAGTCTGCCACAGAACCAGTTCCCCCAAGTAACAATTCCACCTGCAACTCAGTCAGTCAATAAAGCTGACATGCTTCTGTTTAAAAGAGCTCTATTTTTCCTCTGTAAGACCAAGTGTATTCATAAATTAAACGTTCGCTAATGAACACTCTTACCCTTGTTTTCAGCAAGTCTGCTTAAGAGAACAGGTTACTGACACTATTAAGAAATTCGGAAACTCGTTTCTTTTCAGATTAGTTAATGCTGAAAGGATTAGAAATCTAGTGACATATAGTTTAGGTTGCAAACTTACAAACTGGCCACTGTTATACTCACTATGACTGTATTTGAACTTGGGATCCACGTGTGGCAAGTGCCACATTCTATTTCATCACCGGGTCTCTTAAGGCCTTTTTTTCCTGCAGCAGTAAGGCAATGCCTACATCCATTGTCAATGCCTACATCCATTTCAGGAGTAGGAGTTTTTTCACACACTCAGATTTTTTATCTGATTTTTAAGTGCTATGAATGCTAACTAAGTTGATTTCTTTAGGGAATTGCATAAAAATTAACAGATTCACCTGGGTAATCATTTTACATTTTTTAAATATTTGAATACTGTTATTTGAAGCTTTATAGATTAGAAAACTCAAAGTTCTCCCATTCTCTCTGTAAAATGGGCTCCTGATTAGTACAAATCTCTAATTTTTTCAAAGGGTTTATTTTAATAACTGTGTTAACCCAGAGTTGCAAGGAAACTGGAAAGTGTTCTCTAGTCAGCAACTATGATCGTGGCAGACTGCCAGGATTTTTGTGACCTCTAGAAATCCTTAAGGTTTTGATCAGCATTTCCTTATCCCCAATACTCTGTTGTTTCTATTTTAAATTACATCTCAGCATCTCCAGGGTAGGTAATAATGTTAATGTAAGTGATATAACAGATTGTTACAAGCATCCCTGGATTATGAGATGGGAATATCTTGACATTCTAAACAATGATGGTGTTTATTGTATTATATTTCTGAAATTATTATAGTATTATGCTATTACAAAGTATACTGTTGCATGTCAAGAATATTTATTTAAAATACAGTGAATGGAATTCAAAGACTGTCAAAGGCAATGAAAGACAATACCTAAGTTTCCCTAGTTTTGTATCAGGATGAGAATGCTATTGTAACCTTCACATTATATTGCACTAAATCCTAAAATCAGAAGATACAAATTTCTTGACTTTTCTGTGCCTGTAGAGCTAATAGTTACCATAATTATAAAGCATTGTAAATAATGGGTGAAAGGATCATGCTGCTGCTGCTAAAATACATTTGTTTGCTTCGGAATGTGCAATGAGTTAATCCAGGGCATCTTGTAATTGTAGCTACAGATTATAATGGACAATGTCTCTCTCAGAAGGCACTTTTTGTTTATATATTCATATGAAGGTTTTTTCCCCACTAAGGCAAAGTGATAGCAAAATGAGGATTGATTACAGAGCTGAGGAAAAATGCTCCAATGTCAATGCTGCACTGAGAACATAATGTGCTATACATGTTACATATTGCAGAGCACATGTGGGGGGATATGTATTAATGTATCTTGCTATGTAAACTGTGGTATCTTAAACACATTTTGTGTGTAAGTGGCCTAAATTCAGAAAGTTGAAGTGGAATGTCACATTCATTGTAGAACACATACAGACTTGCAGTATCTGGAAGTGAAAAAACATTGAAGTATGTAAGAAAACACAATTATTTGTTAAAAAAACTCATACTTGTTATCCTAAGTCAAGCAGCACAACTTCAAGCTTTTAAAAATTCATAACACTTTTTCAGCTAGAGTTGGTGTTGAAGCTGAGACAAACATATGCTGTCTTTTCCCATATCACCTTTATGGATCCTTATGCTGCAATGACATTTTAATAGTAAGTTGTTTTCTTCCATGCATTTGTAAATGCTTTCATTGATTCTTTAGTTAATGGTGACCTCTAAACAAATATGATATTTTTCTGTAAGGTACAGATCATTACATAAATTTACATATAGGTGATCACTTCCAGAAACTGATGGCAGGTATCAGCTATTTCATTTCATCTCTTCTGGCAGGACTTTTCTAGAATACTTGCCTTGTCACTGACTGTGGCATATCTTCATTACAACTGTCAGGCACTGGAAGGCAGAATCACAAACATGAAGGCAAGAAAAGCTTTGATGGGTGAGAAAGAGACTGGGAGAAAGAGTGCTCAAACAATGGTATCATCCAGGAGGTGCTCTGTGGGGTGCAGAGAGCGAGACTCTGCCTGCCCTGCTGGGTAAATCATTAAGTTATTATTATATTGCATATATGATGACCCTGGTTTTCAGGCTCATTTTTGTTTGCTCATTTTCTGATCTTATTGAACTGCGGCTTAAAAAGAAATATAGTATGGTTATTATCCTAACCTCTACCAAATGAGTGGAGTTGATACTGTCAAAATTCAGTCCAGGTAATTTTACCCATGTGAATAATGAGTGTTCTGCAGATACAGCTCTCTGTTCTGGAAGTTCAGTTGGCTGTGTAGGCTGCTCCAGGTGTTCCACACTACCTAGTTCTGAAATTTTGAGTCCTTTTTTGAAAAAGAATCTCTGGAACATCTTAAATAGAACCCACTCTCTCTGTGTGCCTTCTGACATCTTCTTTGTGAAATGTGGCTCTTCATTGTCATCTTCCTTTGACAGCTTCTCCCATCTCATATGTTCAATACATCCGCTCTGAGCAATTTACCCTTTCATCTGGCATTTCTTTATGTTGAGGCTATGCTGATCCTCATTCATGGATTGGATCTGCCAGGCTTGCTGATATTGTACACTGCACTTTGCCAACCCTCGTTTGCTCTGCCTGGTAGTGATAGCGATGCACAGCACCTCAGACAGCAGTGGCAGCAGTAATCTATGCTAGCCAGTTGTGGGTATCTGAACATAAATATTATAATGTTGTAATGCTGGACCACAGCCAGCTCTGCACTGGCTTCTGCAACACTGTTGTACAATATGAAGCACAAAGATAATCTGATGCTCAGAGGTGTTCAGTTTGCAGGCAGTCAGACTGGAAAAAAGCTCAGGTTTGCTTAAATGGACACAGCTCCAGCTGTAAAGCCTCACCGTTTCTTATACGGAGGGGGTGTCAGGAACTATTTCAGCATAAGAAGAATGATGTACCTGTTTTAGTCCCGTGGATGATTTAAAAATCACTCCATGTCTTAATCAGGGGACAGCTGGTGAGAATGGCACTTCGGAGCTGTCACTGACAGCAGATCCACAGGACAGAGCAAGCAGTCTGCATACTGCTCCCAATTATCTCACACAGGTCAAATCTAGGGAAATCCATGGCTGCAAGTTACTATGAGAATATTTCAAAAGGATTCTTCAGATGATGGAGTATTGATCATGACAGACTGACTGCCAGGATTCAGTCATGCATGCAGTGTGGGACTATGACATACATATGTTCTAGTTTTAATTTACTGGGTGATACTTTATATGAAATTATTCCTCTTCTGTTAATGCCTTCCAAGCTGAAAAGGCTTGTCAGGATCTATATGAGAAGAGTATTCTTAAAGTTACCAGCTCATGGTCACCAGCTTTCAGGGTGCACTGATCTCTAAGTAGGCTACAGGTACATGGAGAAAGTGAATCCATTTCTACATACATAGATTTCCCACAGGGAAATATGCACTTAGGATTTCCCTCTTTGTAATTTGCTAGTTAGCCTCAGGATGCTTAACACCAGTAACTTTGAATCCTTGAAGCTGTGCAGTATCTTCTTTCCCAAGAGTGTCACAAGCCATAAAGGAGGATTAATGCAGCTTTTGAACTCCATTAACTATTGTGAGGATTTTCCACTTGGAAGCTTCTAGCACACACTTAATATCATGTAAAGTAGAAATATGAATAATTAGCAATTAATAAACCACCTTCCAAGTTTTGAGCTTATATTTTCCTCCATGATCTGACCTTCTGACATATTCTGACTTCTCTCAGCCTTTCCTGTGCAATTAATTTAGACACTATAAACCAGGCAGACATCTTCCTGAGAAGTAAGTTCTTTGATTCACAGGAAAGAGGATGTACCATAGATTATTTTATCCTTCTTTTCTTGTTTTCCTGGCATTCACAACCTTTGATGACTAGATTTCACTGTTTGATGATTACAGACTCTCAGAGCAGCATCTCAATACTTATGTGATTTATGGATCCAAACTTCATGCTAACAACGCTCTGTAGCATTTTATTGCACTCAGTAAATAACTCAAGGTTTATTGTTCTTAAAAGAGAACAAGGGTAATGTAATTTTTATTTTGTCTAGCTATGTGTTACTCCCTCTAGTATCTTTTAACTCCTTTGCTCTTTTTGGTGTTATTGAGATCTCAAGGATGAGATGTTTCTAGAGCTGTTAGGAAAACAAATGGCTGAATGGAGACAAAAGGCTGAAGCACAAACTTTAAAGTTCTTTGTTTGGTTTGTTCTGCCTGCTGATCAGCCAGGATATGTATCCCAGGATGGGTAACTCTGAAAAAGTCTGAAATTATTCTTTGGCCAGACAAAATCAAGCAACACAGGAGGAACCTGAGGTACTGTGTGTGGGTTATTGAGATGCAGAAGGGCTGCAGAGGAGAGGCACAATCCTCCCTCTTCCTGAACAGACACGAGAGGTGGTAAAAAGGGAAACTTTAGTGTTATTCCAGAGGACAATTTCAGCAGAGTAAAGCACTAAATTACAGAGACCAGATTTTCATGGACCACTTGTCTTCCTTTCTAAAATGTTTGGGTGATTTTGACACTTATAAAATCTGAAAATCTTTTCTTATGCATAGGGCAGATAGGTGATTCACACTTTGCAGCATAGCTCTAGTTCTGTGTCTCTGGTTCCAGAAACATCTTTGTCCATCTCTCTGTATTTGTAGAAATGATGGAAAAGGTGTCACCTAGGAAATAAAGTGTAGCTTGCAAATAAATATTTCAAGATTTTCACAAGTAAATGTTAATGGCTCTAAAATGCTAGACTGTGACAATCATCATATTATAAAGTGTGTCATTCGTATGTGTTTGAAAGGAACCCTGCAGTACTACTGTTCTTTTCTCTACTGTAATTGTCTTACTCTGAGAGGAAATAAGCCTAATATGTTTGCATAAAGTTATTTAGACCTCTTTATAAGAGGCATAGGATCACAGTCAAAAAAAATTAGTCAGTTAGGTAATTCTTAGATGAGTGCATTAAATTATTAATATAATAAACAGATTGTAGAAAGAGCTAGCTTAATAATTGTATTTTATATACTTATCCTCTATACCGGTTAAAATGTGTTTTTCAAAGAAGCATATATAATTTTATTTTTAATATTCTTGAAGATTCAGAAGTTTCTGTTATTTATTACTGGTTTTGCTACAAAAATTTTTATCCAGACTTAGTGTCTGGCCTCTCTATCACCACCATCATACCTTTGCATGGAATAGTATGCAAGGCAAAATTTGAGTTTACTGACTTTCATGCAAAAACTTGTAGACACCAGATTAATCCCAGACACATACAAGAGACTAAAGGGATGGCTATTACAAGTGAATTTTGCCATTACAGGTCTTAAAGAGATCTTTATTCTAGTTAAACATTTAGGCAAAACCCTCTGCAAATATCTTATCCCTTCTGATTTTTTTTATTGATTCTCAAAAGTTTTTTCTGGGGCTATTTCTGAGAGAAACGATTCCTTCTCACAGACCTCAAGGAGAAAAAACAAGAATCCAAGAAAAATAAGTGTTAAAATGATGGGAAAGAAGTAATGAATCATTTATGTAAATAATTTTACTTTAAAAATCCTTCTAGGAGTTCATTTAACTAAGTAAAGCATTTAATGGCAATTTCATTACAAAGCTATGACTAGAACTTGAAACTGTTCTAACTAAAGTGGTGGTCAGGTTTGTTTTTCACAAATGATAAGGAATGTCTCTTTATAAAACCAATGGCTGTTCAGAAATTAACTTGAAACTGTAACAAGAATCTGGATTACTATAGGAGGAATGCAGTTTTCAAACCCTATAGCTTTGAAAAAATGAGAAATAGTTTAAACCATTATTATAAATGCAAAATATATTTTTTAAACTAGAGTTAGTAATTTGATGAGGTAGAGCAAATCTTTTAGAAAAAAAACACATTTCCTTTTTGAAGCTGTTTACAAAGCACTATCTCATTCTTTTAACACAAGGATTCATCTATTAATTTGCTTCCAAATGAAATGAGCACATTGTTTTACAGGGCCAAACCCCCCTGGCCAGAGCAGAACCAGTCAGTCTGTCCTTGGCCAACCACCCCATTGCAACCGTGCTCACTTGGATCCCTGAGTGCTTGGAGGGGGCCCTGAGAAACAAATCCACTGTGCTCAGTGCTCTGCTCACACAACATTCCAGAAATATTTCAGGCCATTCCCATAAGAGAAAGCTGCCACCTGTGATTGTGTTTTGTGCCAGGGCTCGGTGGCTGAGGGTTCAGCAGCAGCACAGCCCCTCCCGAGGCCGGTCCTGCCCGCCGGGGTGCCACAGTTGTGCGCCTGCATCAGCTGCGCTGCCATGGGGGACCCGCAGCCAAGGGCAGCACAAGAGCTCCCCTGGCTCCTGTGTGCCAAGGGCATGGACTTTCTCCTCATTTGCAGACTCCCAAACTTCCCTAAAAGCTGAACAAAAGTGGAAAGCACATCTGGCTGAAAACCCCTTCTAGCCTCCTGGCTTCTCAAAATGCTACTCAGGAGGCCCTGATTTGGTACATTATTTGGTAGTTTTCACTGCACTTTCCCTAACCAGCTTCTATTGCTCTTGGCAGTGAATATTTTTCCTTTTCCAACACTGAACTCTTTAAAGCTGTGTTTTTTTTTTTTTTTTTTTTTGCAAAGCTGTAAGATAAACTTCCTTTATCTCTCTCCTTACCCCAGATTAATAACAAAAGCACAATTCCCCTCAGCAAGGCATATATGATATCCTAAGTGAATTGTAGTGCCCCTGGGTAAAATCCTTGAGCCATTAACGATGATGAATGCTTTACTAGGACTTTTAGCCAATCAGAATTACATCTAATTGGCTTAAACTGGCCGTTACTCTAAGCACTGCCAAAATCCTATTTTTGTTGCAAGGCTCAGAGCCTGTTCTACCCCCACCTCAGAATCACACCCACGACCGTGCTGCACTCCAGGGCTGGAAGTTGTTGGTCTGCAGTGCCCTGCTGATAAATGAAATGCTGGCAGGCATTTGCTGCCCTTTTCTGGGTTGTGGCATTCTTTCCTGAGTTGTCCAGAACAGCTGACTGCAGGTTTCCTGAACCAATCCAACCCAGCAGCATCAAACAGAGTTTGCAGGCACAGAGGACCAGCTCGTTGCAGCCAGCACAAGAGACAGCAACAGCAAGCACAGGGTTTAGTATGTGTGGACAACGTGTTGAGGGAAAATAATCAAGCAGTTCAAAAGTGACCAGATTAGCCCTTCAGGAGCAACTACGTGGCACAGGCTGGCTTGTTTTTCTCCTGGTGCTGGCTAGTGGAGTGTGAAAGTGAACAACACAACAAGAACAAACTTTTCAGGGTAAAAAACCTGCTCTGTTTTTGAGAGTTTATTCTGGACACCTCGAGCTAAACAAATGCTAACTCAAATAATGTCCAAACTTTGTTATGTACATTCTCTTTTGTGTATGCTCACACATGTGTATAAATAATTATTTATCAGATGTGCATTTCCTCTAATTGGTAAGGACTGGATGGCAAAAGGCAATTGGATTAAATCTCTAAATGTTGCAAATTCATTATAGATTCAGAAGTATAGTTATAGTGTTAAACTTGGGTGTACAGGTGTGTTAATGTATGAGCTAAAACCAAAATTACATTACTGAAGGGATCATAAAAGCTATTTAGATGTGATAACTAAAAATTAAAGATTAAATTAAAATCCACATTTGGAAATTATTATCAATGTGGTTTTGTATCATGGTTCCAGAGATTTTTGCCAACTAACTTTTTTCTACTATAAACATCAAAAAAAAGTTATTTCATAAATATTAAACACACTCAGTTCCCTTCTTGACTTTATCTTATGATAATAAAACTGGAATCAGAGCCAATATGTACATTTCAAGAAAATTTATAATGTAAAGCAGAGAACATAAAACAAAGTACTGAAAATCATTTATGATTGAAACTGTAGATTGAAGTTGATGCAAGACTCTCCCTGAATAGCTTCTCACAATTGCCTCATAATATTGGGATGTGCATTCATAAGCTTTTTAATGTATGCAGCCAACATCTTCTACTTTATTTTGTAACCACTGTACTGATTCTGCTTGGCAAAGTTAGGGTGACTGATTGAAAAATTAAGAGGGAAGTGATTTTACAGAATGTTACATTTCTGATGAGAGTATTTTAACATCTAAAACACAGTATCAAAGTTTTGCACAGGCAGAGTGATAAAAAATTATATTTATAACCATGAATATACAAGTTTGCAGTAGTTAATGCTTGTAGGTGAACGTATGGACAGAAACTGATGTATTAATGAATTTATGGTTATGTCATTTTTGTTACAAATCTATGACTTTTGAGACAAAATATGAGGGTGGCAGTTCAAGGATTTAGAGAGATGATTAAACTGTAAATCAGCAGTTAAAAAACAATATTGTTTTGGCATGAAAATGCAAGTGTAGTTTGTGTGAGGGTGTTGGAAAACCAACAATGAAAGCAAAAGGTACTTTTTGTTTACCTTTCAGTGAGGTGGCTCTTACTGTATTAAAAAATAAGGTATATCATTCTCTAGTCTTCATTTGATGAGCACAAATCTGGCTGAATACAATCATAAAAGGGTTGTGTTGATGGGTTGTGGGGTTTGTTCAAAACATGATTCCTATTAGTTTGGCATTGTTTTCTGTAGCACTTTTTAACATCAAGAATCCCCGTGACATGAAAGATTACAAGAGGCATGAAGCACTAATGATTGATCTTGCTGACAGTTGTGGTTAGGAGGAGGAATATTTGGTGCTGGAAGTTATTCAACATTGACAATACAATTATTTGGGGTTCAAAGACAAAATACAACTTTAGATATTACATTCAGTAATAAATAATAGGAATAGCACCTCATTAATCAAATTTAGTAAATAAAATTTAGATTGCAAAGTGAAAGTGGAGTCGCATGGGGAACACATCACTGTTTTCCACAGATATTGAACTTTTCATCTTGCAAATGGTAAATACATCCCTCTACCACTGGGCAACATTTCAAAGTACTACTCTGCACCCCAATGACAGCAAAATGAGTCTCACCCTTTAGATGTGCTATTGAAGTCTGCTGCTGTGTGACTCAAAGCTGCCTATAAACAGTCTAGTACAGCAATGCTCTCTTCTGTCATAGCAGTACTTTTATTTCATTAAATAATCATTCTGCCTTTTAAACTGCAGTATGAAATGCAAAAACATCTTCTTAATATTTTTATTACCATAATGTTAATTCTTGCCACTAAAGGATAATGTCAGTGACTGATTGTATTTCTCCCAAATACATTTTACATTGATGAATATGTTTATTAAGATATGTCAAATTTCTGTGAATTAAAAGCTGAACAGAAGTAAATGATAGGATGCAAGGCAGTAATCTCATCTTATTGTTCTTATTGTACAATAAATTAAGAAATATAGAGCAGAAACTTGACTGTTCAGTTCTAGTAGAAATCATTATATGGAGCAGAGCTTATGCAGGCCTACCCAAAACCTAAAACTGCAGGTAGGAGCCATAACAATCTAACAGAGGTTCCAATAAAACCTAATGTTTTAGAAATATTTTAGAATAAGGAAGAGACCCACTGAACATATGGAATGCTGTTAAGTTCACAGTTTGATTTGATTGCAAACCCAGGATGCAGTTCCTCAGTCCTGTTCATGCACTTTTATGTTTATTATTGCTTTTGCTTTTCATTTTTTCCAGATTAAGCAAACAGGATGATTCCAAAGGCATGGAATTAATGGTATGGTAGCAGCATTGCTAGAGTTTGACACACTACACTTGGTAAAGTCTGGTGTAATTATATATAAAAAGCTATTGTGTATGATATATAGTAACATTTTCAAAATCATCCTGGTTTTGAAAAAAAATTAATTCATTGAATGTACCAACAGTCAATGACAAATGAGCTTTTTCATTTGTTTTGCTTGTTGTCTTTCCTAAACAAACCCAGAAGCTTTCATTCTCAGGTTGTAATTAACTTCCTTGAAAATATTCATTGGTGTTTCAAAAAGTTTCAGAGCATCTTCTCATAAATCAGCATCATGCATCTGAATTAAAATCTGAATGTAAATTAGAAACTTTTTATATTAATGATTGTGAGGCAAAACACACATTCAGAACTGATTAAACATTGCTGTCTTACAGTGACTGTGTTGCAAGGGGAATGCATTTTCAGACTGCATTTATATGGGAAATTTGGTTTCCAGCATGGAAGCTCTGGGTATCTGGAATGCATTGCTACAGCTGCAGTTATATTAACAAAAATTCCATCACCAATTTGCTAATGCTTTGAAATTCTCCATGTAGCAAGATTTCAGTTTAAGTCAGTATGCAGAAATTAATTTAAAGGGGTTTAAAAAGGTTTCAAGATAGCTGTGACAAAGCAGCTTGCCACTTCTAACCTCAAACAGAAATTATATTTAAATATACAATGTTTCTTTTGACATGGCTGACGATAGTAGTGTGGGCTTTTACTTGGATGATTGGTTTGTAAAATGTGTAATTTAAACATGAACTTTGTCCTCCTTGTTGTATATTATAGTCAGAATGCCATAAGTAGCTGTCTCCCAGGTTTAACTGAAAGCTAAACTTGTGTTTAGCTCAGGTATTTAATAAAAATTTTCAGATTTTTTAAAACAGTGTTAAGGTGCTTCCGGTATAGATCACAGAAACCCCAGTAAGCTGAGTTTTTGCACGCTGGCAGTGAAGACTAAGGCTTTAAATGTAAGCCAGTTGCCTATATTGCTGATGCAGTCCCCTCTGTCACAGCCTGTAGCTCCCTGTGAGCTGAGGACACCCTCCAGTGAAGCTGGCTGGTTTATTCTCCCTCATCCTTCACTGTCTAGGAGCACTCCATCAGCAGTACTTCCTCACTCCTTCTGTCAATCTGCTCAAACTATCTTTTCCTTGGCTGAAAACTTATTAGTGTTGTCCATCTTTCTACTCATAAAACACGGCCCTGTCTACACAGCTCGGCTTTTCGGTCTCTTGTCCTTCAAAGTGAGCAGATGAACACCCAAGTGAAGTTTATGAAGAAAATAGTGCAATTCCTCGGATGCATATAGCCAGGCCTAAAAAAGCATTTCAGTGTAAACACCCCAGATATCCATGAGGCCAAACAATGTTATTTGCTCAGTCCTTTGGATTTTGCAGCCCTCTGTCTGCACAAGGGTTTTGGTGGAGTTTCAAGGCCCCTGTCACCAGAAGTAGATTGTTAGAGCAATGCTGCACACCCTCAGTGACTACTTCTTCAATATCATGCAATTAATTGTCCAGCAGTTACTGTGGGAGCAAATTAGTTGTCATGTGTGATATACTTCATGAGCTTTACATTTTGGACTAGAGTACTTCTCTTCACTAAAGTTTCTTTATAAGCCTCTATGCTTATTTCCAATGACCAACAGTAGGAATAACGTTTAGGCAATGCAAGACAATGAATCATCTGATTTAAACATGTTATGCATGTTAAACATAAAAATAGTTTGCCAAAGACAACAACGAAAAAAAGCATATTCATTGGGGATGAAAGACTGCAAAATATTCTGTAAATTCTAACTATTTTCACAGTGTCAAACTAATGACAGTTCCTCTCACTGGAAAACATAGGTTGAGCTTCTGTGTGCAGAAATGGGGAGAAGCACAGGATATGTAATACAGAATGTTTATTCTAAGGTACAAGGACTTCAAAAAATACCCTCCTATTTAAATGCCTACTGTTATCATTAGGCTCCAGTTATAGAGATGGCTTAGCTTTGTTTTCAGCATTAGCATTTGTTGTGAGTCAGTATCCAGGACAACTGACAATCAAATGCAGCGGCAAACACAAGGCTGAATATATTTTTAAAAAGGTCATTTTAATCACATGTGCTGCAAATCTTTGGCCAGTGTTAAAATTGGCCATTTGAAACAGTGCAACACTTTCTTCTTCTTTGAATGGTGTGTTTAAAATCCACTTCTTTTTAAGTCAAATTCAAAATAAAGAAATAATACATATATATCAAACTAACCAAAAGCTGACATTTTTCATCTTAAAATCTCTTTAATCTATAATTGGCTTGCTTTTAAAGTCACCTTTATCTTGGGAGTCTGCATAAATTGTTTAAATTTACTAGTGCAAGGCTTGTTATTGGGGAAGAGTAACAGAGCTTTTACTGATCATTAGGAAAAGTGACTATGAATTGCACTAACTTCAGTATTTTTTCACTCTGCTATCATAGATCATGAATCAGAAATAATAGCAGTAATCACGTTTCAGAAATGAGGATGTAGCTACAAAGCCTCCTAACTCCCACACCATCAGTGTTATAATCCCAACAAGTTAAATAAATCCCTTACTTCTAACACAGTAAGCTGGAGGGGGGGGGAACACAAGAAGAAAAAAGAACCCTGAATACTGCTGCTTTAAGATTCCTGAAAGTCAGAGATGAACACAACAACTCAAATTCTGCAGAAAGGTTTGCTTTTGGTTTTATGTTTCTAATGTAATTATTTTATTTAACATCTCATGTGAGAAGACTTGAATGCTTTGCTTTTTGAGAGATCTCTGCTGCTTGTTTACAAAGCACCACGACATTCTCAGGTGCATGAATGAAGGGAAGGAACAGAAAAGCCATCCCAAGGAAAGAAAATTACAACAACAACCACTAAGGACAAACCAGCTTTTACTGAAAATCATCTCGTTTGTCTGGATTCACATGGGCAAAGGAAAAAAACCTGTGTTTTTCAGGAACCTCCAGCATGTCTATTCTTTTCTGAACATCAAAAAAGAAGGGACAAAAAACTGAGTAAACTGTGAGACACTGAAAAGGGCTCTTTTGGCCTTCCAGTGCCTGCGAGTTTTGGCAAATAGCTGTGCTAGCTGCAGGCACCAGAGAAATCCTTGTCCTCTGGTAACAAACGGTCCAGAAACAGAAACACACTCATTTTCAGTGTCAGAGATCATGTGAAGTTTGTCATTTTGACAAAAGAGCTTCCCTTCACAGAACACTTTCAGAATGCGTTGGCAACATCAGCAAAATGTTTTCAAGAGGACACAAAGAGCAAATGAACATGCAAATTAGAACATTTTAAATTACGTTTGGCCTTCAATAGTTTGTCTTCAGTATTCTGAAGGACACAATATGGTAGGGGTACATAATGCCCTCTTCATAGTTATTTACCAATGTGAAAAGTACATCAGCCTCAAATATTGAAGTCTCATTATGAGATGGCAAGTAGACAGAATTGGTAACTTAGAAAACTTTGAAAATACATACTAAAGTTTATGTTGCAATAATTTTATACAATTTCATTTTCTCTGTATAAGTAAACATCTGGAATAAAATTTCTATGAAAGCTGTAATTCACTCTGGTTCATTTGCTTGTCACTTTTCCAGCACTAGTAGTAGGTAATGCTTCACTGCCAAAGTTTCTGCAAGTAATATCCACTCTTGCAGTGTTTCAAACTTTACTATGAGATTCTGATTTGCTAAGATACTGGCCTTAGAAAATTTATCTTAATAATTTGTCTTTATGTAAAGATTTTTTTCTGCACCATAAATGCATTTTTCAACCGACTTCAATCAATTGTGATGTTCTTGCTGATTCTAGTAGGTCATTTAGTCATGTTTTACAAGAATTTATGAGAATAAAATGGCAACAAATACAGAACAACAATCCACTTGCTCTGAAGTAAATGTGTGCAATATTGGTTATAGAATGCCTTGAGTAATTTCACCACTTGAAGCTTTGCACTGAACAATCTAAAGTTATTGACTTAATGCATAAAGTTGATTAAAGACTGAAACAATTACCATCAGAGCTGCTGGCTTCTGAGGTTTCCTTGTGTAGCAGGAAAGCCTGAGATGCATGTGAAGCACTGTTGGGACTGTCCCTATACATGACCCAAAGGATTAAAATTGCTCCAAAGTAGCAGTAGTGCTTTTGTGTTGTAAATTGCTGTGGTGCAAGAGTTGCTTCACATAAAATTCTTCCATCTGTGCCAGAGGGCCATATGCTGAGACAGAGGTGGTATGGATGTCTGGGGTCATCATAAACCAACATCCTATTAAATGTATATTTTTTTCTTCCTTGATGCAGTAACTATGTGGCCACGAGCTGTATTTATATGCAAGAGTTCCTAGAAGCAACATTTAAATCTGATTTCAAATCCAAGAAACAATGAGTTTAAAGGCTTGCTGTGTTATGTCTAATATTGTAGTATACAAAGAGTTTTAAGCAAAATATTTCAGTGTGATCATCACAAAAACATAGATAAAATCAATGCAGTAGGAGCCCCTTTATTTTCTGGGTCCTTCATTAACTGGGCTTCTGAATAAACATTTCACATGTGAGAGAAAATAAAGACTGCATGCAAACATCATTGCTATTTGGTACCACTTTTGAAAACATGGTCATAACAAGGATCAGTCATCAGCAAGGAACTTACACACAGAGCAAAGACACACAGTGCACATTCCCACCCTCCTTAAACCTCCAGAGTCTGGCACCTCAGCTCCAGGGCCTCAGAGCACCTCTGGCTGAGGGAGAAGCCTGAGCTGCCCCCCAGAGGTGCTGTTTGTACCCAGGGGGGTGCTGCCCTCCCTGCACTGCACATCTGCACAGCCCCAGGGACGCTGTGCTGGGCAGCAGGGCAGACAGAGGAGGTGCCACACTTCCCTGGATGTGGCACCTTTATTAGAGGGCACAGCTTTTAATTCTCTCCCATCACTCTGGAACAATGAGCATGAGGAATCTCCATCAGCCCCTCCCACAAACAGGTACCAGGAGTGCAGGCAGCATTGGATCTGCTCTTCCTCCCATTGTCTTTACACCCTTCCACAAAAAGAAAGCAGCAATAACTGCACAATGCAGTCCCAATAAAACTCCAAATATCAGCATTTTTTCTGCTTTCTATAGTTAAGGAAAAGACTAGTGCACATACTTTAAATGCAAAATCCAAATACTAAGGCAGTAAAAGTATATTTGCAGTAAAATGCACATCTACATTGATCTACAGCACAGAATAAAGCCATCCACTGCCTAACAATCTAAACCTTCCTTAATTGTACCTTTTTATTTTATAAATCTATTGAACTTGAATTTGTAAATATATCAATAATTTAAGCATGTATACATATTTTATATATCTTTAAGATATGGCTGAACATAACTTGCATAAATAAATATCCAAATTAAAATTGCAGTGGCATTGTTCATCACGAGGAATGTGTATCTGAGCATGAAAAAGATCTGTACTGTGTTCTAGTACAGACTGAGAAATAAGTCGCCTAGGACTTCAGAACCCCTTGAAATGTTACCATATTTCTTCTGGAACACCAAGGTGCACTTTTTTCTTGCCTTCAACAGCATAAACATGTAATAGCAGATACAGAATAAAAATATTATGTAAAACTTAAAATAATCATCTTCTCATCTTTCCCTTGAGAAAATGAAAACCACATACAACTCAATACTATCCAGGAAAGCGTTTAATTATTTTACTAGTGGATATGATCTAACAGCCTAATAAGACCACTTTGTTGTTGGATATTACAGCCCTATGAAATACGTTGTTAAATTTGGTTGTAACCATAACAGTCTGTATTTTGGTATAGCAAAACACAGAATGAGGCAAAGGTTGGTGAGTGGAGCAAAAACACCAGGTAGAAAGAGACAAAGATACAAACCCAATATTAATCAACTAAGAAAACTAATTAAAACTAAATATAATAACTAACTTTCCTATTCAAATTGTATTTCTCTCACTTTTGCACTATTTCCATCAGGAAATTCTAAATATTTCTAATTCTGAGATAATGAGTGTTTCTAATTTGCAAGAACCCGTGTACTGTCGATCTTCATTTGACCTTCAGCAATATTTGTTTCATAATGCTCATTCTAATGCCAGCATTCCAGATATTGATAAAGTTATAAAGCAACTTACGTAAGTTATTTGGAGGAGCTCTTGTCTCCATGTTTTCATAATGCTGCACGTGTACTACAATGTTTAGATCTCTTTCCATGTGATCTGTTGTACAAGGACCTTGAGGTCGCATCACATCAGCAAGAGCCCTGAAAACCAAACAAAACCAGAATGAATCTGCAAAATCTGTAAGACATTAACAATATGTTCCAAGATCTATTTTAGTCTGAGATGCAGTTGATCATAATGTCTGCTGGAGAAACCAGCCCCCCTCACAATAAATGCAGGCAAGCAAATTCATTGTGAGACTTCACACTTAAGGCTCTTTTTAGGCTGTCTTAGACAGCGTGCTAGAAGTAAAACGCAGGAACACATTAAGTGCTTTAGGTGTCTTGGCTTTGGAGGAACATAATTTAAGCTTGTGGAGACTTTCAGAGGTCTGCCACTGAATGTGCTCAGTATCACTGCCATCTAGGTTAAGCTGAGCACCTCAGCACCTAGGCCATGTCGACACTTTTCACAAACTTATCTTCACACCTAGATTACCAGCAGGGCTCTCAAAGTAAATTCTCACTCGTGCATTTGCACACAGCACACATAAGACAGTGGTCTTCACAATTTTCATTCAAAACTGTCACTAAAGTTGAAAAGTCACATGATATTCATGTAGAAATCCAGTAGGCGGGGATTTGTGCATTTCTCATCAAGAAGAGGAGATTAAAAAGGTCTTTTTCTAACTTCTGTGAGTGTCCTAGTCTTTAACATGGAGCAAAGCTTGCACAGGAACCCTCCTTGCTCCTTTGAAGCCAGTTCAGAAACAGGATGAAAGCTTTATGCTAGCACAGAAGGAGTAAGCAAAAGGTTTCTAAGTGAGGCCAGGCCCAACCTGATGCTGGTTGTGGGATTTCTCTGCAGGCAGTCTGACAGACTTGTCCTGCTCTGTGTATTTTTCAAGGACCAGTTTCACTGCCAGGTGTCCTGCTGAGTGTGAGTCTGTCCTCAGGCACATGGATAAACACACACACCTGGATCAGCTCTGTGGATCCAGAGTTAGTGACTAACTTTCAACCTCTGAAACTCTCAGCATGGCAACATCAAACTGTCTGTGAGTCTGTGCTATTTTGCCAGAGTTCCACAGGAGCAGGGTTAGTCCTTAGCTATGTGCCAGAGCTACCTGCTGAAGTACTGTGCATTATGAAATAATTGGCCCACCTGCAGAAGCTGTTGCCTTAGGCAAAGGAAAGCTATAGTATGTGTTACCAGTGTCTTCAGGGTTCAATGCAAATCTTTTCTATTCAGGTCAATGCATCATGGACCATTATTTACCTCTTTTTTGTTTTGCTATTTTTAATTTTTAGACCTCCTGAGCAAATTTTTTAAGTGTGTGGACACATTTTCTGGGCACTATGCCCAGTTTAGTTTAATTTTCTGCAAAGTTATATACAGTGTCCCAGATACTGCATCAAGAAATACTAGCTTATAAATCAATAAATAAATAAAAATAAGCACATTCATCGGTGAAAGCCATGGCAAATGCCACCTAGCTCTTCTACTGTACTTCTGTGACATGATGATTTCTTGATCAAGCAGCACTGTACTTTTAAATATTAAAAGGTATCTAGCTTCATTTAAGTTACAGAGAGAAATCCTGACCTGGATCTTGCTTTCAGATTGCTGGAACCTTGCTTTGGTACACAGCTGAACTATACTGATGTTCTATTGTGTTTATGGCTAGCATTATGTCATTAAAATATTAGTTACAGTTGTGATCAACATGTTACAGAATACTCTGTTGATCCTGTAAAAGGTCAGAAGACAGTAACCAAATGATTAATGGTATCAAAGTAATGCTCCTATTTGAAGCAGTGCTTATACAGCAGAAATAGCAGAGCTGGCCTACATAGCAGAATAATAAAAATTCAATAGAAGAGATCTCACAAAGACATGTAGAAATGATGCAAAAGGAAAGCATCATATTGCAAAACAATTTTAAATAAGTGGGGAGCAATCCCATTAATATCTAGTCAATTTATGCAAATATGTCTCTATACAGAGGACATTATTGACATCAGTATTCATTCTAATTCCAGAGGCAGTTGGACACATTTCTGGGAAGGGAAGAAAAGTAAACAAAAGTTCCTAACTCCAGTGTGGGAGTTAAAACTGTGAGATCTAAGTATTTCCCAACTTTGTGAGAGTGGGTTTTCAGAAATCCTTTCCTCATTGCTCTTAATCTGATGGTAAATACTGTTTGTTGTAGACTCTAAATAACACCCTGTATGATGGCAGATTACTGCTGCCTGTCTATGAAAATGCTACGTTTTCTGCCATTGTAGGGTGGCTTTTTTCTTGTGGTTTTTAAAGAATTAGCTGTCCAACTCTTTCTTCTGTATTAAGAGGAACAACTCACTATCGAGTTCTATTTTGAAAAACACTGCACCTATGTTTATACTGCCAACGTTGTATAATTTTCTCAGGGCAGAATAGCTCCTATAACTGAGAGCACGTCCTTATTCTCCACTGATGTTAGGGAGATTTAAGAATGTGTAGCAGCTTCAGTATCACTGAAGTACAAAGGAAATGCTGTACCTGCATTTTGTTCTTTTAGGGATTTGCCCATATAATGAAATGGATAAAGGGAAGCTTGTTCCCCAGTGCAGAACAAAATCCTTGAACAGATGTTTGCTTAAAAAAAGTCCACATAGACCAACAGACTTTTATAATACCTTCATGCATTTGTCTCTCCTCAATGTAGTCATAGAGATTTTGTTCATTATCTGAAGAAATTGTTATAGTCAGTCCCATTGAAAAGTTATATTTACATAGAGGGTCTTTATCTACACCTTTGACATACTGAATGATTTTTAAGGAAATGCAAAATGCAAGAAAACCTTCTAATCAGGTAGCAATATCCTTGGGTCCTGGGCACTGATATTGATTGCAGTATCACAAAAGTGGAGAAATGTTACCTGCGTGGGAGTTCATGGCCCAGAACTATCCAAGTATCACAAAACTTCAGCATTTCTCTTGCCATAAGAGTTTTCTTTTTGGATATGTAATACTGGTTTGGGGTGTTATAAAGTCTGTAGACCCAGGCATTTCCCTTATGGGTACAAGCTTGAAGAAGCTGAAACACAGGTTATTTCATGAAAGGTCACTTGTCGTATTTTGCCTCCGAAAGTGGGTCAAAACCCATAAGGGAAATAATTTCACACATAGGATTCAGGATTTTGGCAAGTCAGGCTATTTTTGGCCCCAGGTACATGCCTTTTGAATGATCAACAAAAGACTTCACTGGTGAGCTCAGCACTGGGCATTTTCTGAAGAGCTCAGAAGGTTCACAGTATTTGGAAGGCTGCTAACATACTGTCAGAAGCACTGCTACAACAAACAGGAGTTACAGCATGAGAGCATGATTATAAATATTGTCCTTTCAGTTCCTGGTTTGTTTGCACATTCTCCACAAGGATTAGGGAAGAAGACAAAGGTGCAGTTGTATTTACAGAAAAATCTCCTCCATGTAACAGAAGTAAAGCTTTCCATTTCCTATTCATTTCTGAGAGAGGATTCTCCACTGGGAGGCCCACTGGTGTAGTCTCAAGCAGCAAGAACGTGCTGCCCTCATATGCCTAAGAGAGCTCCTGGTCTGCTTCAGCAGGCACATCAAATCTGTGTCCTCTCATGCACAGCACTGCCACGTTCACTCCTGCACACACCATCTGATTTCCTTATTCTCCTCAAAAACAGGAGAATAAAGGGAGAGTTACTCTGTTTGGACACTACTATTACTGCTTAGCTGTCAGACACTGAAGCTGAAGGGAAGGTTTATCTCCTTTTAATGTCAAGTAACAAATTTTAAAATGAGGAGAAACAAAACATATGATGTCTAAAAGGAAATACACCATGCAGAGTTAATACTGTACTCCTCTCTCCATTTTCATCTTCCAGATTTACAGTTCCATGCCAACAGTAAGGGGTTTTGACTGAAAATAACTGATCTGACAAGAAAGAAAATGTCAACAGTGCCACACCTGGTCTTTTTTCTCAAAACAAAAGTAAGTAACAAGCACTCTGAAAAAGGACAAATCGTGACTTTTTTTTTCCTATGGATTGTTTTCAGTGAACAAATACATTTCTACAACACTTTTGTCATTGTCAAATATTTCAGGAAAATTCAGTGAAGTTAATGGAGTGTTCTTGATTTGTTTTGGTATAATAGTATACAAAATTTAATGAAAGGCAAGTGTAGAGAAGCTGTGCTCACCAAGACTGTGAAGTTTTCTTTATTAACATTGTACCACTCTTACACCAGTGTCTTACTTCAACAGCAGATCTGATTGCAAGATGAAACAACGCAAGGAATTAAAAAGTGTGGCACAGTTTTGCTTCCTATTTAGAAGTCAATGTTCTTTTTCCCACATGTCAGGTCTCTGTTCATATTTTTAAATACTTTTAGTAAATAAAATAAAATGGAAATATATAATTTACACCAGTTGTATTCAGTTGTTAATTTTTCTTTAAAAATCAGCCCCCATAAAAAAAAAAATCAGTTTCCATTATGTATTGTCTTTTTTGATAAGTAGTACCATCCCTTTCATAGGTGAATTTGTTCATAGAAATGAAGTGGATTCAAGTGTTTCATGTAGCCATTGGAAAGGGAAGAGAAAGGACACAATCTTAGATAAGGAAATAGATGACAAATCAGTCTCTGTGTGTTTCTTGCTGCCAGCCAAAATGGAGTAACACTTAGTACTTTTGGTTTGGCCTACCTAACACTCTTGATGCATTAAACTTCTGCTTATTAATAAGATTCAGTACAGAAAAAAAAAACATAAGAAGTGTTCTTTTTTGTTTTGTTTTTCTGATGTTGTAGTGATGACCATTGTAAAAGAAGGTGACTATGAAAATAGCCTATATATTATATTAATTGTTGCTACTATTAACTGTTTGAACAGATAAACTATTTCTTAAGCATTGCAGCCTTTTTTGCAGAACATTAGTAGTGTAAAATGAGATAGAATAGAATATTTTAGTTAAACACACACTTGAGGACTAAGAGGTTACTCAGTTCTTCACTCAATGAATATATTTTTAGATTGTCAAGGGGATTTACAAATCTAATTCCTTTTCAAATTAATGGTAAACCCATCCCACAGCTGGAATAGGAGTGTGAGAACATTTAAAAAAAAAAGCAACAGCACTGCTTTTTCAGAACATGACTAGCTATTATGTGTGCTGAGTGGGTGACTGTTTTTCCATGTGACCATGACTTTCCAAGTTTCTATATAATCCTGACTTGAACGTTTTCATGTGCAAGATCACAGACACTGTTAAGTCATCAAGGTAACAGACGACCTTTGCTAAGACCCACTCCAGAATCCTAATCTTTATGCATACATGATTGAAGGATATCAGAATGATTTTCCAATCCCCCATAATTCTATTTCCATAAACTAAGACAGAATATCCTTTCAAAATACTTCACACCTGAACTTTAGATAGTAAATATTTCTACCCATAGAAACAGGACCTATTTAAGCCATAATTTGCAGGGATGGCTACAACTTCACTCTGTGCTGGGTTTTGTGAGTGTTACGAGCCCTCCTTTTTTGCCTGCACAGACACTGTAGAGAGAGACTGAAACAAGGGAGAGCTTTTTCCAAAAAAGCTCTGTAGATTAAGAGTAAGATTTAAAAAATAAATTGGGACACATGTATTATTTTTTGTCACTTTGTACTCAAAAGGATATCTAAAGGATTATCATACCTTGCTCAACAAAAACCATCTTTGCAGAAGTATCACTGACACACGCTGTTGACTAAAATTTCTGCAATGTGCTTTTTTTCCTCAGTAGTAAAACCGTATCCATATCAGCCAGTTTATAAATAGCAAATAATAGCTCATGGACTGGTGATGCATTTGCAGGAGTATTTCTGTGACTCTGTTCATTTCAGGATAAGCAGTTAATCAAAAAGTCATGCAGAAACTTCAGTAAAAAATGAGGCTCCAGGTGTTGAGTTGATCTCTTGGACTGTCTTTCAAAGGATGACTCTTCATCTAAGCTTTAAAGATTGTGAGCTACCCCATTAACAGCCAGGGCAAGAGGAAGCTTTCTGCCACACTGCATCCAGTAGAAGGTATCCTTTCATTGCATTTCACCACTAAAGTTGCCCAATATGCTGGGATCTATTTAGACTCTTTAATGGAGCTGTTTGCCTTTTTTAATGCCTTTTCCCCATCTGCTTTACTTTCATGTGCCTGGGATTAGCATAAAGAATCAGACAGGCTGCAAACTTGACAAATGTGTTATGCCTTGATTTTGAACTGCTGTGACAATCTGGGTTTGGAATATGTTGTTAGAGCCATTGGGCTCTGTCCCGAGTTGCCCACCTGCCTATCCACCACTAGGCAGCCAGGATCTGGAGTAGATGGTACACAGCATGCCTGACTCTAGGTGGGGGAGGTTCTCTTTGATATAACTCAGCCATTACACCGTGGATACAGAGTTATAACACACACATGCATGGATGTGACAAGACTTTCATATTTCATTTTTTACCTCTCGACACTAACTGAAAAAACGTTAAGAAATTCTACAATAGCTTTTCCTTTTTGTGTCTTCCCTTCCACCCTGACTCATTTTCACAGCTTAGAAATTTTACAAATAGCTCACACACTTGCAAGGGCTGGAGGAGTAGGGAAGGTCCTGCCAAAACCGTTTTGCAGCTGGAGAGGGAGGGTGAGATGGCATTTGTTTACATCCTTCTGTTGAGAAGTAAAAACATTTTCCAATCTTTGAAACAGTTGGAAGAGGGAACACATCAGGCTTTCTAGAATTCAGTGTTGCTGGTTTCAGAATTTTTTTGTTTTTCTATTTATGCACAGTATATCCGGGAATACTTGCTGGATCTTGTTGGGGAGAGGGTCAGGCACTGCAGATAAAAATGGACTGCTGTCTGTGCAGACTCCACAATTATCCCTAGTCTTCCTCAATATGCATGTACTTTGCTAACCTGGGCTGGGGAAACCACAGGAGCTCTGTTCAGCAAAGTTGGTCTCTCTCGGTGCCTTGCAGGGGAATGCAGCCTGCCTGGCAGGAGTTTTTCGTTTGGCAGGAACACATGGGCTCCTCTCTAGGGGCTGGGCAGGAGGTCGGGGGGAAGGGGACCCTGCTGCCTGGCACCCAGCCTTACCTGGACATGTGCTCCCGCTGGGGTCTGTGTGCCTTCTCCAGCCCTAGTTTGGTGAAGATTCCCACCAGCACCATGACTGCTACAACCCCACAGATGATGTAGACAATAAGGTTGGTTTTATCCCTGGTAGGGTCATGCAGAGGGTCGTCTATGCGGGAAGGAGGCTTCCCAGTGTTCATCCACAACGGCGTCTCATAGTTTGTGCAGGTGCTTTGATCCAGCCTCGTCTTCTTGAACTTGCAGCAAAACCTGAAGCCACAAGTGCCACAGCAGAAGATGAACTCCCCCGAGCTGCAGTTAAAGGGGGGGTCCCACTGCCCCATCACGTCAAAGTAGCCCCTGCAGAAGTCTGGGGTGGGAGGTGGCTCGGAGGGGTCTAGCTGCTCCCCGAGGCTGGAGTGGTTTCCTCCCGAGAGCACCACAAAGCTCCCCAGCTGCTGGCCAGCTTTCTCCTGCGCCCGACACACCAGCGTGAGAAGGTCCGCCACCAAGTAGCCGAAGAGCAGCCGAATAAAGCCTTCCATTCTGCCTCCCAGCCCCGGCTCAGCGATGCTGCTGCCGCCGCCGCTCGAGCTGCTGGATGCTGCGCTGCGCCAGGAGCTGAACATAAAGGGGCTCCGTCAGGGGCCGGCCGCCCGCTCAGCCCGCGCTCGCCTCCAGCACCACGGACAGCCCCGAGCGGGCCGGGCAGGGTGCGCAGCCCCGCGCAGGGTCCGCAGCCCGACCCCGCTCCGCGCCGGAGCAGCGAGCGCGCGGCACTTGTGGAGCGGAGTGCGCGTGAGGGGGAGCGCGGGAGGAGGAGGAGGAGGAGGAAGAGGAGGAGGAGGACCGAGANNTGGAGCGGAGTGCGCGTGAGGGGGAGCGCGGGAGGAGGAGGAGGAGGAGGAGGAAGAGGAGGAGGAGGACCGAGGGGTGGAGGTGGCGACGGCGTGCGGGGCACCGCGCCGGGCTGGCGAGAGGGGCGTGGAGGGGCCGCCAGCGGGAGGGCTGAGGCGAGGGCGCTGCAGGGGCGGGGAGGAGGAGAGAGGGCGAGCGAGGAGCCTCCCCGCGCTGCCTGGGGCCAGGGGGCACCCACCTTGCGCTCCCCCGCGGAGCCCGGCGCGGTCTCTCGCACAACTCCCTCAGTCACCCG
>VZRZ01002343.1:386644-405098 GCA_013398175.1 Climacteris rufus | reverse complement strand
CTTCTCCCTTTCTCTCTCTCTCTCTCCCTCCGTCTCCCTCTCTCCCTCCCAGCCCCACTGTGAGGCTCTCCCCCGTCGCAGCAGCCCCGCCGCAGAGCCGACCCCCGCCTCGCCCCCCTCAGCCCCGCTCCCCGCCATCCCTTACATAAGAGACCTCCCGCCCCGGCCGGCGCTCCCCACAGGTGCCTCTCCAAAAGCGCGGGAGCGCCTCCTCGACCCCCACCGCCACCGCCCGCCCCGCGCTGAGGGGGTCAGGGGCAGCCGGGCCGGGGTGGTCGCCTCGGCGAGCCGGGGGCAGCTCCGCGGGAGCAGAGCCCCTCTGCCGATAAGTGGAGCGCTCCTTCTCCCGGGACCTGCTCTCCGAGCGCTCTCCGGAGATGCACTCACCTGCGAGGCAAAGGCAGGTGCCGCGGGCGGAGCGGCGTCCATGGGGCCGCACCTCCGCTCAGGCCGGGCGGGAGCGGGCGCTGCCCCGGCCCCGGCGCGCCGGGCACAGGTACAGCGGTGCTTGCGGTGCGTGCTGCCGAGCGGGGCTTTGTCTGCTAAACATGAGCTGCCCCTGCACATCATTTATTTAAAAATCTCCCTATAATGTCAGTCATTTGGCTCCAGAGGACACAGTGAGGCTGCGGGTTGTTTGCAAGACACAGAATTGAAATAACTTCCCCCAAACAGAGAACTGACTCTGGGAAAGACTTTTTAATGATTCACTCTCCATCCTTGTTACTTAACTCTCTCATCTCTGTCGTTTGGTTCGGCAGTAACCTGTGCAAGTAGCAATAATATTATCCTGAATACTATGCTGCCACCAAATGTAGGAAATAAGCCCATTATGGCGTGATTTAACAGTGTGGGCTGGTGCTGAAAGCAGCTTCCCTTTTCCTCGGGGCACATCTGCGAGTGCCTCGCCGTGGCCTTGCGGGCTGCCCTTGGCCCTGGGGAAGGCTGGTGTGCTGGGGCTCTGCCGTGCCAGGCTGCCCTCCCCCTCCCTCTGCATCCCTGCCGCTCTTCAGGAACTTGGGCCAAGTCCGTGTGGAGTTGTTCAGCGGTAAATAAACAGAAAGGTGAGGCAGAGGACAAAGCAGACGTTTGGAATCGGAGAGGGCTGTAGTTAGCTAATTGCGATCCTTTGCCTTCTCTTAAAAATAGACTCTAAGTACAGTGATGATTCCACCGAACGGTTTGACAGTAAGCCTGACATCTTTGTCCAGGAGGTAGGTTAGAAAGCCCCTTTATTTCTCAGCAGAGAAAAAACAATCAGTCCCAGCCAAAACCAGCCTTTCTGGCGTTTAATATTTAATTCTTAAAACCTCCACCTCATCAACATCCCCTTTCAAGTCTCCTCTGAAATCATATCGTTCCTCCCTTGTGTATACTTCTCTCTGCTATTATTTATTATTTAACACTTTGTGATGCAGTTTGTGCTGAAAATACTGCACAAAATGAATCTTTTCCATACTTATTATTTCATCCAGAGACATTTAAGGTCCAGTCCTGTCAAGCACTTAAGATTATGGAAGTTTCCCTGTTGATTTGACAGCTAAAAAGCTGCTTAAATATTTTGCATGATTAGTGCTATACATGTGTGGAAATAATAACATCAAAAACCGATTTATTTTATGGGTTATTAATCCTGACTAAATATGGTGCAAGTTTCTTGTTTTGCTGAGCTCCTGGGGTTTTCCTTAAGAATTCCCCTGTGAAAAAGAAGCCCAAAGGATTTAGGCCAGAACCTAACATCTGTGGGATTTAGGTCCATGAGATCAGAATTCAACCCTAAGTGGCATGTGCTTGGGAAAAAAAAAGGTAGGTGATTAAAGCTCCCTGAAAAATGAAGTTTGCTATGGCACCAGTTACTTTGGATCAGACCTGTAGAACCCAGAACGCATAAATCATGCTATCCTGAATTAATTATAAGCTACTTTAGTTGTTATGCTCTCTCTGCCTGTTAGTTGTATTAGCAGTGAAGTTATTTTAGCTGTACCAGGTCTTAGAAATCCAGTCATGAACAGGAGTTGTCCTAGACTGAGGCACAAACCCTTTTTACTAGACCTGTGGCTGTGTGTTTCAATGGCTTCATAGCACGTAGTTCTAAGGACACCTGCATGAGCAAAATACAACCCCCTGATTATAATAATGGAAACAAGAAAACTATTTGAGAGAAATGAGTATTACACACAGTACTGAGGCACATCTTGGGTCATTGTGTGATTTTATTAATCTCTTCTCAACTAAGCCAGTCAATAAATGTCTCATTTATTTCAGCTGTGCTTAACAAGTTGAGAAACATAAAAGATTTCCCCATTCAGTACATCATCTTCCACTTTCAAGACTGCAAGAATTTCAAGACTTCTTCTTTGACATTGCTTTAAGACAGGTAATTATTACTTACTTTTCTACAAACTTATCCCATAAGGAATGTATTTTGTTCCTGAAACAACACAGAGAATGTTTCAGCTAGAACATACACAGTTGTCTTTACTCAAGTACACATCCATTTAATTAAGTGGAATTCTTATTTTAGGCAGCAACCTTATACAAAATTCTTATTATATTTTTCCTCTAATTTCTTTAAGTTGTTTTCACCAAGACAATGTGGATCAATGGCAATGCTTGCTGTTTAACTTTAAGCTACAAAATAGGCACATTTTCTGGTAAATTCAGTAGCAATATACACTCATGACACATGGAAGTTATATAAATGCATATACACTCATACTCTTTATATTTAATTCTGTGTGGAATTGTACAGAGTCATAGAACTGATTCTTGCAGGATTTTTTTAGGTAAATAAGAGAGTTTGAAAAAGAGGAAAATTAGGAGAGAAAGTCAATGAGTTAACCTGAATGTTGAGGTGGTGCCAAATCTGAAGAGTATAGAACAATAAGAACATAAAGAGCAATTGTAATTATGTTCAAAATTCTATATTTAATTTTTGTTAATAATAACAATGTTGATGCAACCTTTGAGTATTTCCCTGGCACTGAAATTGCTAGAAAGAATAGATCATTGCTGAGCACTGAGTCAATGGAACTTTCTAGCCAATCATTAATTCCCAAGAAATGCCATATAGCTCAATCATTATTATTAACAGACATTCCAGAGCTGTGAATATCTGTCAGAAAAAGCAGCTAGACAGGCCTGATCTGAGGCACTATTGATGTGAAAGGTATTTTGTGATAAGAAATGTCATGTGGAAACTGGAATGAAGCAGTCAATGTCTGTTTCCTTGGTAGTCATTTCATGCTGTAGTGGATGTCTGGATGTATAGGTACAAAATGTATTGCTGCTGGAGAACAAAAGAGGTGATGATTCTGCTGTGCCAGGCCAAGTGAGAGCAGGTTTGCAATCACTGTCTTTAAAAGAACAGTTCAGTGCTGGAAGATGTCTGCTGTGCAGCACTAAGGAAGCTTGAGGCATGAAAGAAGTATCTTAGTAGACATGAGTTAAAGAAGCAAAATGTGTTTTAACAAGGAGGCTACAAGTGACATAGTGTTTGTAGACACTGAAAAAAGTCTCATGTTTTACAAATATTTTAAACAGCCTGAATCGCACAACACAGAAGTTGGTTTTGAACAACTCTTCATTCTTGAGTCAGCATTGATCAGACAGCCCCATTTGCTACTACCAAGTTCTGTCCTTCCTCTATGAGGGGTATCTTTGCCCATTGGTATTAGTCTTGCTGGATGGTTAAAATGCATTTGGGTTTAGAACTTTATTTTAGTTACACAGCTAACACTTCATAAGCCTTTGCTCTTTTAACCAATAACTGCAGTCATTAGTATATCAGTGCAGCAATGTGTGAAATCCCAACCTGCATTGTGTTGACATTAAATATACTTCTCCTTTTATAAATACTGAGCACGTATCTTTTAACTAACTTTTCCTTTTCATTAAAAGAGATGCACATACAGACTAGGACAGAAGGAGCTTGTTCTTATAATTTCATGGATTCAAAGCAATTTTAACAGGAACATCTGACAAACATCGAGCACTTTTTTAGTTATTGTCCTCAAGTCGGAAAAAATACACTTTGCACCTAGCAAAGGGATCACCATTAAGAGATTTTAATGAGCCAAGAGGCACTGCATGAATGAAAAACCATGAGAGACTTGCTTTTATGGCTCACTGAGGGGAAGGATAATTTATCGCAATTCTATAATGTAGAAATTACCTTTATAACCTTTACAACCTAATATTTTTCTCTTCAGTTTTCTTGTAAAACCAAAACTGTGGTAATTACATGGGTTGAGTTTGAGGCAGGCAGTAACACCATCCACATTTGGAGTGGACTTAATGAAGTCCTGAGAGTTCTTGTAGCTTCAGCTTAATTCAAAGGAAATTCAGGAAAAAAATCAGATACATTTAGAAGGTAAATAGAGTACTTGCAAATATACAAGAGTAAATACATGTATACTGCAAATGTCTTCAGTGTACAGCAGTGGAAAAAAGTGCCAACACGTCTAAAGCAGCTTTCAGCAGTGTAGCTGGAAAATGAGCTGTGCCCTCGGGTTTGCCTCTTGCACAGCTCCTGCTCTGATCCTGAACAAGGAAAGCTGACAGCCAGTTTCTCTCTTTGGCAAAACTGATGTTACTTTTGAATTGGAACACTATTGCAAGTACCTGTGAACAAGACATGTTTCTGCTTGTTATAAATTAGACTGTCATGGAATTTAGATCTGGAATGATTGACCGGGTGTCTGAGGTTTCCTGCAGCTGACAAAGAAGGCGCTGCAGGTCATTCCAAACTCTTGCCAACGAAATCTTTGTCTTGTTAAGAAGGAAAAAAAAAAAAAAAAAAAGAGAGAAAAAAGGCTACAGAGGATCAAAACCAAACCACCTTTGTTCCCATGAGTTCAACTTTTCAAGGCAGAAAGGAAGCCTTTCTAAACAGGCCTAAAATAGCATTAAAAATTGTCAAGGTTGAAGTGAGTATAATAGGCTGTATACTGTACCTGAGCATAGAGAAGCTGTGCTTAGATAGAGAAGAGGACACATAGGAGAGAACATTTTCTGATCCTCTGCTGTTTGACTCTGGCATGTGTTAGACCAGATGAGGAGCTGATCTAACCAACACCTCCTCTAAAACTCTTCAGTAACTGAGATAAAGAGGTAGACAAGTTTAGTCTACAATGTGCATTCTTCAGGCCTGAAACATCCATGGATGGAGGGCAAAACAAGAAGTCAAGTTGATGAGTCAGTTAAAGTCTGACAGTTTTAGCAGTAATAACCCTCAAGGGCTATTGAAGTGAGCTGTAAACCTCAGAAGTGAAGAACTTGCTCTTCACAGAAATGTAAAGTTGCTGTATTACTTAACTAATAAAATATTTTAGCCACCATATATTTTGCGTGTCTTCCAAAATGTTCTGTCAAGCAACCAAAATCAAAAGTTCTTACTGAAAATTAGACCTTTTTAGTGTGCTTCCCTGATAATAAGCTTTAATGATGTCTCCCTGTATCATTGTCACAACATGCCCATCAGGAGCTTGATGTATTTTGAGTCTTACATATAGTACTAATATATAGATGCAGGAACTTTCAGATTTATGAATAAGAAAATTTCTCTTGACAGCTCCATTTTTAAAGGATGCTAGCTGTTAAAAGATGCTCAGGATTTTAAAATGGTAAGTCACGAGTCACATGAAATAAGAGGTGCAAAGTAATAACAGTCTGAGTTCCGTGATACCTTTTTAATTCTCTGACACTGTTATCAGTGCCAGGTGACACTGTCACCAGTTTGCAGGTGGCTAGCAGATTCATTTATGTGGCTAGTATGCCTGGCCAAAAGTGTCAGATGTGGCTGCCAAAGGTTAAACATCCACAGACCAACTCAGTATCTACCAAAATCAACAACTGTCTTTACACTGATCTAAAATGGAAACTGCACTGAGGGATTTTGCTCAAGAGATGCTGAATAATCACAGCTTACATGAAACCACCAGATGTCTGAGTGGTCAGTACATCAGAAAACCGGGTCACATATTTGAAAGGCCAATAATGAATTCAGAAACTAAATTTAGGCCCATATGTTGGAAAGCTGTTGACGTGCAGAAATACACAGAGGTTCCAGACCACGCTTTTAGGCAGATGGTAGCAACTGTCCCTTCTTGACTCCACTTGACAGACAAATGTAAGGAGCAGTGCTAAAGCTGGCTCCAAAGGGATTTGCTTTTCTGTCCTTTAGCATGATAGCCACAGAGGGGAAATAACCTATCAACCAGGTATACTGACAGAGGGCTTGAGAAACCATAAAGATTTCAAGGTGGAAAAATAAATGCCATTCCTTCTGTTTTCTTTCTACAGAACATTCTGGTAATGCTAACAGCATTCATCATTGCTATTTCTCAGCACAGTGCAACTCTGTTACACTAAATAAATGCAGTATCTATCTAGAACATCTGTCTAGGTATTCTGTTATACTATCTTGAATGAAAAGGCATCAATCTAATTTCCTTCCTCTTTCCATAAAACCAATAGTAAACTGCAGTTAATTCTTAGAGTAAATAAAGTGTAGCAGAACATTTTTAATAATTTTCTGTGGTTTTCTAACATATATTTGCCTAGAGGTTTTTTTATTATTGTGAAAGTGCAGTGATCCCACAGCTGGATAAATAATAGGACAAATAACAGGATTTTAACTGTAACGTGAAATGCACATTAGGGAGTCTTAAGAAGTGGTGCAAAAAGATGCTGGCAGCAGATTCTAGTGGTATCTTTTTGTTGTTGTGTTTACTTAAATCAGCAGATTATCTCTAACCTGCTAAATATAATCTAATGTTAATAACATATTTAGGATATCTGTTCTCTAACACATATATAGGAGATTATTGCAGAGGACAATAAGGCTAAACACATTTTTGACACAAAACACTGGTATCCGAGAGTACAGTTTCAGAATGGATTATTTAATCTATAATTGATATAGCCAAGTAATTTAGGAGTAAAATGTAAAGAAGCTGTAAAAGGAATATTTCTGTGTAATACAGAAATTATATATATATATGTATATACTTATATATACTTATATATATAGTTACAGATATATATACACACACACATATATAGAGGGCCAGTTGTAACAGAATACTTGGTAAAAGGACAACTCACAATTTTCTTGGGGTATGTGGGAATTAGTCTGTCATTCACTCCCACACACCCAACGGAAAGCTGGCCTCTTTAAAGTCAATTTTGTAATTTCTATACACCTTGAACTCTTAAATAGGATTTTCCAGTTTAAGAAATTCTCCCTGTGAATTTAGTAGTTGATCTTCTTTAAAAAGAAAAAATAACAACATTTAAAAGGAAATTGCATTTAATTCCTATGCAAACTAGAACAGTTGAAGTGAGCCTTGATAATATGATGAACAAACAGATAATTTAGATGGCTGAACAATAGGATCACTTTCCTACATAAACAACACAAGTATTTTAACACATAAAATGACCATAAATGAGAAAGAGCAGATATCTCATAATACCCAATTATCTCACTTGTTTCTGTCACAATGTTTAGCTCAAGTTAAAAAAAAAAAAAAAAGAAAGAAAACAAAAAAAAACCACTTGCACAGCAAGATCAGAAATAGACCCTCCATGTAAAGCCTCACCCTGGGTCCAGCTTTCAGTCTCTTCCTCTCATTGCAAAGGATTTTTTAGTATTAGGTCAGTTGACTATCATTAATTAATTATTGATAGCTGTGTGTAAAGTCTTGACTCATTATTATTACTAGGAATATTACCATTAAATTCAATTGAGTGAAGATTTCACTCTAAGGAACAAGATTCTAAGTTTATTCTCATTGAGATGTTCTTTGTAGGACATAATACTCTATTTGTTTGAATGAGGCAATTCTATAATGCTAGTGTTATTCATAATGAAAGCAAACCCAAAATCTAACGTCAAAAGGAGAAAAAAAAAACATACAGGAAAAGTTAAAAACAAAAACAACAAAGGCCACGTTCTGATGCTTATTATATGAGAGAAATATTTGAGGAAATAATCTTTCCACATCCAGTACACCTTTAAGCTGCAGTGCACCTGCTGGATGTTCCTGTGCATCAGCCCAAGGGAGGAATGTTCTGCTGGCACAGGGGCAAGGAGAGCTCTCTGGCACATATGCTCAGGGAAGCTGCCTGCACTGCTGGGGAAACCAGGAAAAATCAGCACTGTATTCAACAACTCTTGTTTTTACCTTCCTGCCTCCATCCAGCCTAAACAACTTCTCTGTGCCCTGTGCAAGAGGATGAGGGCTACTTCTCACTGACTTCATGACCTTCAAATAACTACAGTTGGAATTTTCTGGGACAAGAAAAGGGTCATCCCTATACCATGTACAGATATCATTTTCTTGGCAAGTGACATACAGCTGTGAAGTTAATTCCCTGATGACCAAATCTCAGCTCCTTCAAATGTAAAATCTCTTATTTTCACCTCCCAATTCAATAATAATAACAACAACAACAACAACAAAGCCATCCTTCCTAGGACACAAGGAGAAACTAGAGATCCTTTACTGTGGTTACACTCAGAGCTTGTAAAGGTGTTTTGATACCATGGTGATGAACACAGCATAAATGCCAAGATAGATGATGGATCCAGCTGGCACTTCTGCCTCCTCCCCCACACATCATGGTGTTCACCACAACAAGTTTATGATTTTGTCCTAAAAATCTGTTGGGTCCTGTTGGTCTTTACAAATTTACTTGCAGAAAACAGAAAATGCTCTTCACTTTGATTTAGTCTAGACCACATGAGAGGTGCACGATTTTTTTTCAGAAATGACACCCATATGATATACAATTCTCTTGGAAAAAAACTCTTTTAAAACCATAGCTGATAAATAAATGTGCATTGTCCTTCTTGGAAAAAAAAATTATATACCTGTCTGCTCAGTCATTTTAGGCAAGTTTTGCTCAGAATGGTGTTATTGTATTTGTTCAGGTGAGATTTATTGTTCAGAAGCTCAAAGAGAAAGTCCTCGAAGTTAACTTCTACCTTGCACTTTTCCTATTTACATAGGCTATATTTAAGAATGAATGGTTTGGGGTTTTTATCTAGAAGACAAGATAAATACTTGCTAGACTAGGTTATGTAAGAACCCAGAAATATTGCAAATTTCTTTTCTTACAGGAAAAGTGTGAAAAATAATAGCAGTCTCATTGATTCACTCCATCTTTCTCAAGCTATTTACTAACTCTAAGTTTTACATAGTAAACACTGCTATTTAAATTTACAGATTCTTCCAGTTGCATTGTACAAGAATGCCATTGTGCTTTACAGTACTTTGTGTCCTTGCTGGCAGCTTCATTATGAGTGGGTATGGACAGGTGCTAATCTTTCACCTGCAGAAGTAGAACAAAGTATTCTTAAGACTAAGTGGAAGAACTGTTGTTGCAGGGAAAGCAGACACCAGTCTCCAAGGTTTATAAATCTGTTATGGAGTGTATTAAAATTAAGCATTAAACATTTTTCATTGAGAAATTAATTTTGAAAGTATTCTAACTACTGAAATAGTTCTCTGTTTATATACCTGGATGCTTCCAAAACAGTTACACTTCAAAACATGAAGTTCTAAGTAGTGGGAGAATTTTAGTAGATGAAATTCTAATGGGTCTAATTGAGACAAGAGCTCCTTTCAGCCAGGGTGAATTTCGTTCTTTATTTGCTTCAATTGCAGAAATCTGATTAACCAAAGTTTATCCAGAAGCAAATTAGTGCTGAAGTGTGAAAATCAGAGCTTTGAGACTACTATCATAGCCTTATGCTAGCTTTTTTCATCCAAAGATTCCAATTAAGCAAATCTGGCAGAAACCTTAAAAGTAAGGATTTTCTGCTGCTTACTAAAGAATTGATCCCTCTTTTTACTAAGAGAAAGTGTACCTTTTTGCCCAATGAGGAGCTGAAGGAGAAAAATGTAACACCAGAATAACACAGATTTCTTCTGGCTTTAGAGGCCAAGAGAAAGAACAGGAAATTCTAGTACCAGCCTGTTTAGGATATAATTATTTCTGGCTGACAAGAGATGTTTCTTGAGGTCAGGGCTTCCCAACCCGTTCCCAGACAAGCTTTCCATCCTTATTTGCACTAGGTGGACTTCAATTACTGTAGCATATCAAGTGCATGAACAGACCATGTACAGATCTCCCAAATGCTTTAAAATGCGTAGTGGGAGGGTCCCTACTGCAGTGTAACAACTCTGGGTTACAAAAATTGCACCTGCACAGGAAAGAAATTTAGCCTTATACAAACAGTTTGTTCAGCCCCCAAATATTCTCTAAAGAAAGCTTAGGGCAGAAAAAAGTTACAGTTTACTATAGTCTGCCTGAAAATACATATGTAAATCAACCTGGTGTTCAGTTAAGTTTGACCTTCTCTGGACCCAAATTAGCCTTGAAGGTTTCTAGAGAGGCAAATGGAGTATTTGCTTTCCCATCTGCTGTTCCAGCAAGGAATGCAATGATCTCCAGCTAGGTAAACCTGGAAGTATAATAATGAATGCTATTTTGCCAAAAGTTCAGCACTGGTAAAATTCTCACCAATTCAGAATTCTTTAATACTTTTTGCAGAAATTATCATAGAATATAGTGGCAGATTAGATTAGATTAGATTAGAACTGCTTGAGCGCTGATGAATTTAAAAGGTACTGTCATAAATACTGTAGTGAAGCTTATTGATACAGTATGACATCATTTTGTGTATCAAATAGGCATCAAGATCTTCACCCATTGCATCAGATTCATCAGACTTTGAATATATTATATACATATTCTGTGTATAGACACATTATATATATATATATATATGCTTTTTCTCCAAAGTCAGTTGCTCTGCTCCAAATGTCTTTAATGTGTTTTTCCATAGCGTTTGTCTTGGAGAATAAACTGAAGTGCAGATTCAGACACATTATTACATTCTTCTTAGCATGCTGAGCTCTTCTAATGTTTAGAAATATTGTGGAGCTGCAAAAAATGCACAGTCAATTAATTCCTTCATTTGAATAATTAAACATTTTAAATACTCCCTCCATACCTTATGTTCAGCTATAGATATATTATTAATAGTACCTTGTACTGTGTGCTTCAAGAGAATGTTAAGCACATAATTCCTAGAACCTGGGGAGGAGAACATTTCCTGGCACTATGAATTTACCTACCCAATGAGAAAGTTATCTTGTTCTAATTCAAACGTGTTTCACACTGCAGTAATTACACCATATGAATGCTGTGCTATTTTTTTTTTTTTTTGTGAAAAACTCAGCACAGTTAATTATTAAAAAAACTTGTTATGGTTGATGAATCCATCTCACTGCATTTAACAAAAATGTTAATGATGCCTCACTACTTTGGAGCTGTTTCTGTTTAACCATTCATTCCAGTCCCATGGTCTTTAAAGCAAGACCACTGCAGAAATTCAAGGTTTGTGGCCAGACTGGGTGTTGTCAAGTGGGTGTTGTCAGGATGTCATGGTTAGACACGGTTTGTTACATCTCTGGGTGTTGAGGGCATCCCTACAGAGAAATGCCCATTGGATTGGCATTATGCCATTTCCACTCTGGGCCAGTGTGCAATGTCTCCACCAGGCTTGTTGAATGAGCCTGACAAGCCTTCATAGCAGTAAGGTCTTCGTTTGTTCTGATTTTAAACCTAGAGTGTCTGAAGCAGAAATGCATGGCACAGTTCATTTTGCCACAACACTGGGTTAATTTGCCACAGAGTAATTTGGGAAGGGTTGGAAGTAGCACCCTCTCATTCACAGCCTACTGTTGTACACAACCTAGAGCTTCTGCAGTCTCTCCTGCATATTCCTGCAACCCACTGGCAAACACTAAAATGATTTTTAATGGTTCCAAGTCAGCTGGAGAAGAGGCACTTGAGTTAATTTCTATATTTTTCCTGCTGTACAGGGGACATATCTTTATTGTGATCATCCTTCAGCAAATGTAGGAATGGATCAACAAGACCAAGCAGTATTTTCATGAATAAAATTTTACTTCTCCATTGTTTAAAACCAGAAGAAATTCAAAGAGTGGGAAAGCCACTTTGCTATTGTCAATTAACCTGCTCTTTATGCTTGGACATGGGACTCTGTTGTTACATTTGTGACAGAGATTTGAAAAATACTGGAGCATTAAAAATTTTAAAGAACACCACTCTGGGAATACAGACAGTGTTTGCTGTCATTGACTTCGTTGTTATGAATAAGTACAACTGGAGGGAATCTGAAAAAATCATTGCAAACGCAGTGAAGGAGGATAGTAGTTGAAGTGAAGGGCTGGTACAAAACAGGTGGATTACATTTGCCTTGTTGGGCATGCAGTCTTGTCCTCATCTATTATTAATTTTAAAAGTAGAAGCTTTGTGGTGCATGCTATGTCTTCACTCATAAATCAGCCTCTGTGTGCCTCTACCTGTGTCCAGATCTTTCATTATCTTTTTTCAGCCAAGGCCTGTAAAACACCTACAGATCTTTAGACCAGGAATCTGAGAGAAGTGGAAAATGTAATTTATTGCTGAGATAATACCGTTGAAAAATGGATCCTTCTGGTTATCTAATACAATCATAAATGGGAAAAGAAAGGTCCTTGAAATTCTGAGAAACAAAAGTGCTAGACACAGCTAAAAGAGAGTCCACACTGAAACCTAAAAAACCCAAGTACTATTTAATTTTCAAATCACATTTTCTACAAATTAAAATAAGAGGTTTGTAATAGCAATAATTACCTATTCAGCATCCTTCATCAGTCTCTGAACTCATTTTCTTCAGTCATTACTTGAGTGAAAAAAAACTTAAATGGGTCATTTATGGTTAAATTAATCTATGCTTTTTCCGGAGTACCTCCTTTGTTCATCTCCAGCTTTAATTACTGAAAAACATTTTGTTTTATTGAAATCTGTGGTACAATACATGCATCCTTCATAGTCATCCCATTTCAGGAAGTTCAGTGACTGCTATATTAGTGACATCACAGATGGTAAAGTCAATTTTAAGATCTATTTCACATGCAAAACCTGGCGCACAATACAAGTGAATACTAATGTGTAGAAGAGTCCTATGAAGAGTTTAGGGGACAGAAATCATTCTCTAAAGGACCAAAGAGTCTCTTGACCACTGATGCAATTTATTGGTAAGGCTGTATTTTGAGAGGAGAGTAGTGGCAGTGTGGGACTCAGGAAGGCCAATCACCAAGGGGATTTATGTGCCTGATTGATGTACAACTACCTTGTCCTCTTAGGAAAACCGAAGTGGAACCTTATTCACTTAGAGGACATTTCTGTGGTGTCAAACTTCACTCTGTGAGAGAAGCTACAACTTTGCAAAGTGGCATGACAATGGTTTCTCTTTCACAGTTTTTTTGTAATCACTTATTTTTTCTCAGAGTAATCTGACATTGCTGTTTCTTTATATGCAGTTTATTATATCCTGTTGGATGGTGATGTACATGCTTCTCAAAAATCTATTTGGTTAAAATTTAGGTGAAAAAAAAAATCCCCTTTTCTGAAAGACGATGAAATCTCTTTATAGAAGAAGAAAAGAAAAAGGAGGTATCAGTTCTTTTAAAACACCCAAATTGCTTGTACTTCACCTGTAATGTTAAAAAAAAAAAAAAACAAACCAAAACCAAAGAGATTCACCCAGTACATTTGCAATGCATTTTGGATTAACCAATATAACAGTATAAAAGAATGTCCTTGTTGTATGCCTAGATGAAAAAATACCGAAGTGCTCTGATTGTTTATTGAATTTTAATACTTGAAAGATTGCTGCTTCTTTGATTTTTTTTTTGGCAGAAATAGCAACTGTGGCTAATGATCATCTGCGTTTTTTGTTTTTCTAATAAAATGTCATTTATCAGCAAAGAAGGAGAAAGGAATCTGAGAGTCATGCATACAGATGCATAAACTAAATACTGTTTTTTCTGCCAGATTTCTGCTTTTGCTTATATATTAATGGAAAATCTATTTGCTTAAAATAAGAAAAGTCCAATAAGTCCAAATTTTAGATCAAGTTGTGAAATGAAAGCTCTTAATTCTAGATTTTCTACTTAGACCAAGTCAAATAGTATATACCTGAAACCTGTAGTATTCTAAAAACACATATACATATGTGTGTATATATACTAAATAGTTTCCTCAAATCTATTTCTATGCCTACTTCCCTTCCATTTGTGGCTGGACAGGTCTTGATGAGAGGCAGGAATCATAAACTTCATGTGATAGGCAAATGCTGCCCAATTCTGACAGGAAAAATTCTGGAGAACAGTTAAGTCAGAAAGTTCTTAGTTCAGGATGAGGTGGCAGTCAATCACAAATTTTCTGCATAATTTTGGAAATGGATACATCAATTAAAGCCTTGAATTTGTTCACTCAGCTGTAGCCCTACTGGACTCCTATACATTTTTTTTGTGTCTGGAGTTTCAGTACAAACTCATGACCCGTGAGCCATACCCATGGCTCTTCAGGAGTCAACACTTAATGTGTCAAAGATATGCACCAGATCAAATAATTCATTCTAGTCTGGCTCTCTCATTCACAGGAGCCTTTACTGGTCATGACTTTTGAATTTGCTGGCAGCCCAGGTCTCAATTACTCAATGAAAGGTGCAAGTTGTCAGTGTACCTGAAAATGAAATCTCAGGGCAGGGAATTCTAAAATCAGAGGCACCCCGAATAAAGTATAACTTGAATGTTTGGGAGCACACAAAATGAACGAGACATCTTACAAAAATGAGCAGTAGCTCTAGATAGAACCTGTATCTGTATCAGAAATTGGAATTCAGTGTGCAAAACAAATTGAGTTAAATAGTGTGTTTAACTCATTACATCAACTTTTATATCTCTCATAGTTACAGTGATTCAAGGAATATATTACAGGTTTCTTGAACAAATGGAGCCTGCCCACACTAAATGAGTCAGATAAAAATCAATTACATTGTGGATTTTTAGCTGTGGAAATAATCAATGTCATCATTGTTCCCTTCCTAGCAACAAAATATTGGTCCTGGTCAACCAGTCCTTTTAAACTGGTTTGTGCAAAACATTTTTAATATTTTTTACATTGTTTCGTGGACCCTTTGAAAATGGAAAACCATTTTGTATCAAGGCCAAATATTAACAGAACCTTTTTTTAACACTGATAGCACTATTTAGTACAGTAATTCGTTTTTAGTGTAGTAATTCATTTTTGTTTGCATTGAACATCAGAGAAGCAGACCTTATGGTTTTTCATATTCTGTGATGTTTTAGGCACAGATTGCTAAATTTACTTGTAATGGCATTATCATCCTGGAGTCTTACTCTCAGCAATGAAGCAGGAGATAAGAGTGTACTGGTATGAGATACTACTGCAAGTTTTCAGAACTTACTGATTTTCATCCATTAGCTCTTCTTGGGGAAGAATAGGAGCTGTATCATATGTCAAGCCTTCCAAAACGCTGCATCTTCTAGGAATGCTGTGCTGTTCAAGGACTTACAGGAGATGGAAGAAGAGATTAATAGAAAACAGACAATACATTGTATGCACTATTTATTTTTGGTGTGAGTAAATCTATACTATTTCTAAACAAATACAATTATGTGTGATCCTTTTTATATCATCAGGTTTTCCAATTTCCATAATTTTCTCTAACTTATCCCTCAAGGATTCATATATATCAGCATGCACTGAAAACAGATGTTGATAATGCTATTTGTGTTGTTTACATCTCCAACTTCCATAGGGTTCCCTGAGTTCCAGATGGCAGATAGTCATTCTATTCTATGTATAAGATTAAAATGCCTTCATTTCAAATCTGCATTATCTGTCTGTGCTTTGTAATTTTAATTCCAATGTCTTGACCAACCTTGTTATGTCCTTTTCACCTTTTGTACTCTTCCAGTTTTGCAATTTTTTGTCATCTTGTCATTTGCTGAGATTAGAAAAAAGATTCCCCTTCTTCAACCACTGCTTTAACTATTTTGGTCTTTATATGAATTGATCAATAGAGAGAGTAAATTTTAGAATCATTAACTTGTTTTATTAATACTTTATCTGGGTTTCTCAAAGTACATACAGTCTTACTTTAAATTGCAGTAAAAAATAAGGTGGCATGTGTGTTTCTGGATTTTTCAGAACTTCTAAGAACTGTAAGCATTGGCACTATGATCTAATGTGCACTCCAGTAACTCTTACAAGATATGGACTCCACAAATCTGCACTGTTCTAATCAAAGTCTCTACTAAGCTAAACCTTATATAAGAATTTCATTTTCAATGCCTACATTTCCCACTTCTAATCTCTTATTTTCAATATACTGCATGCCCTCCCAGAATGCTACATTCTCCTCTGTATGCTCACATTAACTTTATAAAATTAGTAAAAGTCTCAATTTATACTCTATAAATAAGAGGAAACACTGTAAATTATTTATTCAGTGCCATTATATTTCATGACACTTTGTATAACAAATCAAGTCCTGTGACAAGATTCTGGTGCTTTATCTAGGCCTCATCTGGAATGAGTCCATGAAAATCTATATTTAACTAACATAGATCAGTAGTAACTTTAAACGACTTAGTCATAGTAAAATGAGTTTAGCTGTATAGCATTTGGTCCATGAGCTTGGCTTCAAAAATGCATACTTCAAATTTGGCAGAGTAAAGGAAGCAGGAGAGAGCTGAACTCCCCCTCCTGCACACACAGTCCTGATTCTCAGTTCTCACGTTTATAAGCAAATGTTCCTTTATTTCTGCAGATGAAAATACCTCTGCACTCAGGCTGTAAAATCAGAAGAAAGTGTGTTTAAATTACAAAATTAAAATTTCTTGTGGCCTCCTCATTGCAGTGGAAAATGCTCAAGGTGATACAATATCAAGGGATTCCATGTGAAGAACAGGCAGCATAGGCAGGCTGCACACTCACCAGCATCATCACCTGCAAAGAGCTGAGCATCCTTAGGCTCATGCAAAGAGAACAAATACAGTACTGACAACAGAATTTTGTAGAGGACAGCACCCTATACATGCCTAGAAATAAAAGAACTGTGAAATCACAGATTTAGAAAAATCTAGACGATCTTTGAATCCACATCTCTGCCAGGTCTGATTCAATCTTTCAGACATGCATAACTTGACAAGAAAAATGGTTGCCTTTAGCAACACATCCAGGTTAAGTAATACAAAGGTAATTCAGTGTGCTGATCCCAATCTCATGTCCTTGTGCTCCAGAACCACACTATGCTCCCTTGCCAAAACAGTCTACATTTTTTTGCCTGATCTTGTTGTTATTTCACTTGCAAAATTAATCCTGAATTTAGCTGAAGTAGTAGTCATGTATTCTGGTAGTAGTCATGCAGTAGTCATATATTCTGGTTAATGGCTACTCAGCCCTATTAAGCAGATGTGAAGAAGATGGAAAAGAAACAGAAAACAGTAAAAAATTTCTTTGCCTGACTGAGCCAATTGTTCTTATATTAGCATGAGCAGTTTCCACTGTAAGACTGTGATCACCTCTTCCTATGATGGTTTTAGGATATGTAGATAGGCTGCATCTGAGGCTTAAAAATGCACTTTAGTTTTTATTTGCTTAATATACCACATGCTGCCTCAAAAAGAGGGGAATTGACAAAAACTACTTAATAAAAAATACTTCCCCTAGCGCTTTCCATCTAACGATCGTCAAGCAGTTTACAAGCAGGACTGAATCTGTTTTTACTTGTGGATAATAATACCCATATTTTACAGATGGAAAAATAATCTAGCCATAGGAATCCATTTTAGTTGACAACATTAACCTTATCTAGCACTTCATTGCAGATTTCACACAATGAACAGAAGCACTCAGAACTCTGCATGTTGCACCACACAGAGTAAGGGGGTCCTGGCTGTTCACCAGGAAATTGTAACCGTATTGTTTTTCCTGTATCGCTGGGTCAAAAAGGGACTCCAGGTCAGGAAAGAGGAAGAAAACATTGCCTTGTAAGGGTCACCCTTGTGTTTCAGTCATCACCTCATCGTGTAGCTTGGTACACGAAGAGGAGCCGCGTGGTGTGTGCCCCCCACATTGCCCACAGCCATGGGCAGGGCAGGCCGGGCTGGGGGCACTGGCAGCAGAAGACACTGGGCCTTTGCTTTTACTACATAAGGTTTCTTTTTCAGGGAGTAGCTGCCGGTGATAACTAACGAGCACGACTGAACACTGAGGAAACCTGACCAGGAGAACAGCCCATTAAGGAACAGAGGCAGGCTGCCAGTGCTTTTAGACGACACCGGTTTACTTCGGTTCGCAGGTTAGGAACAAGCTGAAAATGACGTAGACCTATTACTTTATTAAAATTCATTTAAAGCCAGCGCATCTCCGGGGCAGGTTCCACCCGAAGCCGCCCCCCGCACACGGCGGTGCCGGGAGCCGCTCCGCAGCACCCCCGCTCCCGGGGCTGTCCCAGGGGAGCCGCTCGCCCCAGCCCTGCCCGGCCACCGCTCCC
>VZRZ01002343.1:370443-386329 GCA_013398175.1 Climacteris rufus | reverse complement strand
GGGGAGGCGTGGAGCGCTCGGCCCTGGGCTGTCTGCCGGCGCCGGGGAGCCCGTGGAGGGGAGCGGCTGGCACTGGTGGCACTGGGCGGACGGACAAGCGGCTGAGGCCGCCCCGCTGCCCCCGCTGTGCCGGAGCGGCCCGTTTGTCCCCACGCTCCGGCTCCTGTGAAGGTGCCAGCAGTGTCCAGCACCAGATTGGTTTTAAAATGTTTGCCCGGGCTGCTGAACCTGGTTCCACAGCCTGTGAAACTGTTGTCGCCAGCGCTGTGCTGCCGTGTGTTTGTACCTGTAAGGGTGACCTAACAGGTTACGGCTGGGTCTCCGTTCATGTTGCTTAAACGAAAGGCAGCCGTGGGGTGGTTCTCAGCTAGGGAAGATGCTGCTCTCCGTGTGGCGCTCCGCCTCTCTCAGGGTGCGGGTCAGCAGCGCAGGAGCTCCCCTGGCCCTTCCGCGTTGGGGAGGCAGCGCGGTGAGCCCCGGGCTGCGGGCAGCGCCTGGGGCTGTGCTGCCGCACCTGCCCGCAGAGCCTGAGCGGCCCAGCCTGGTCCTGCCGGTGGCTGGACACGCAGAACACGGTGATCGCCTCGGTGTAGCCACCTGGTTGTAAAATTCTCCCAAGGATGGAGGTTCCGCGGTGTGCTGAGGTTTGTCAGGGGCACAACTATGTCTGTGTTGAGAAGTCGTTTCCTACTGCCACGCACGGAAGATCTTTTATTTCTTTGTATTTATGAATTTCAAGTTGTATTGGTTTGGTGGGGTCAGCAGGGCTGTTCTATCCCAACAATTTTGTGATCTTTTCTTGGGTTTCACTGGAAATATTTGCCTTTGCTTGTTGCCAAATAAAGAAAAATCACCAACTCCAAGAGCATGTGAGGTATATGTATACAGTCATTCTGGCAACCTATTAATTGCAGATGGTCTGGTTGGTTTGGAACAGAATGCCTAGCATTTGCTGAGGGGACAGATGGCAGACAAGCCATCTAGTTATATCAACTGTATAGTGAAATTTTGACAAAAGGAGTGTTCAACAGCAGTGTAAAAATTTCTGAATAAAACCTTTATCTAAGTACTTCTTGAAAATTTTAAGCATATAAGAAAATATGTCATTTGAGAATCTGTTTTCCAGGTGTGCTTCTTTCTCCTGAAGTGACCTTATTTGGTATTCTTTAAATATTAATTAATACTTTTCTTATCAATTGGTTGTTTTTAATCTTGTTCGGGACTTGTTAGGCTCTCATAGTCCAGCTACCATCTTCGGGTGCAAGATTTCTTTGTAAATTATTTACTTGGCTGTTTCTTAAGAGGCTAAAGTTCAACACAACCTTTGAATAACTAAATGATTGGGAAGAAAAGGGAAAACAGAACCAAGGGCTGAAAAAACTGAGGCAAAATATCCTGCAGTTCTAGGGAAAATCACTTCTTTGTTTAGTTGCCTTCCTCAGTCTTTAGGTTTCCCTCCTGTAAACGTGTATCCACATAAAGCATTTACTGCCACTGCTATGGCTTGGCACGCTGTTTTCTTTCAAAATTTGAAAGCCACCGTTGAGAGCTAAAGTTCCTTTTTTTTCTTACTACCCTTTCTGCAAAGTCACTCTTCCACACCCTATCCCCTGATGATAATTTGTTCAGTCTTGTTTTTACATAACATGGAGGTTATACCTGTAACCTGCTCTAATCTGCCCTTGATATGGGACATGTAAATTAGAAGCTTGAGGTGAGGGATCAAAATTATCCATATAATCAATGAGGCATAGTAGTAATCAGTGTATAAATACCCTAGTTTATTGACAAGAGACCCTGTATGCTCTGGCTTTACTTTTTAAAATAAATTATCTCTCTTTTCTATCCATGTGAAACTATGCTTCAGATGTCTTCTACTTCTATTAGTATTTTAGTGAAGAAATAGGGCCATATGTTTGGGTAAATGCTGTCTTTACCACTTCTCTCCAGAAGTCAGGGGGTTATTTTGTTTTTGTTTGTTACGGGGTTTTTTTGGTCCTGAGTATGTCAGTAGCATGCTGTGCAGAGAATTTTTGTGAAAGTGGTAGAACACTTTTTTCAAGTATCTAAAAAAGTGATAGTCCTGTCAGTTTATCTGGTTGAGAAGTGTCTGTTTGAACCTGTCTTTTGCTAGTTTTAGTTGATGGTTCCAAAACTATCTGGAGCAGGCAAAAAACCAGCATTGCATACTCACATTCTCAGTTCCACGTGTGATTTTATGTTCCTCTGTCATGCCTCCCTCACCAATCTTTTATATATTCTCAAAGTTTATTCAGTTGTTTCTCATATTTTTATTCTGCTCTGTTCTCTCTTCCTTTCTAACCTCTGATTTTTTGCCATTATTGAATGTTGAGGTGACTTCTTGGTAGCACTTGCCAAAACTCATATGAAGTTGGTGTTTTTCCCATGTGCACTATCCTGCATTTTTTGCAAGAAGTTCATCCTTTTTTCTTGAACAGTCTCTGCATAAGAAGTCTCTCCTCAGTTCTTCACAACCAGGCCTGATTCTCATGCTGCCAAATGACTTAGTTTTAGCAAATTCCACTTCCTCACTCTTCAGTTGCTGTGACAGCTTGTTTTGAGTTTGTTGAACAGTACAGGTCCCAGAAAAGAACCAAGTGGGATCCATGTGTCTTGTCCACTTCTTTTTTTCTCACCAGTGTTCTATACATGCAGGGACTTTCTTTCATATTTCAAGACAGCTTGGCTTCCTTAAGAGTCTTTGGTGAGCAACTGTTGGATGCTTCTTGGAGATGGGATCAAGTCGTGGTCCCTGTAAAAGCTGTTGCTTGCTCTTTCTGAAGAATCCATGAGCACAGTAGCTACTCTTTGTTAGGGTTTCCATCCCCTTGTCATTACAGAGGCCAGTTTTGCAGTCACTCGTTACCAGATTGCTCAGGAAACCCCTTCAAATGCAGGTGTGATAGTGGCCACCTTCCTGTTCTTTGGTGCAAGGGCAGTTTTAAGCACAGGGTAACTCCCCAGAGGCTCACTGGCTTTCACTTTTGAGGAGTTCCATGGATGCCACCATATCTGAGTGGTTTGGTAGGGCTCAGGTCTATTTGTTGGATCATCTGCTGCTGCTTTGATTTGAGACAGATCTGATGCTCTGTCTGTCAGGAGGAATTCTCACATTGGATCTTCCCAAGTTCCCTCAATACACGTGGATACCTTGTTTTTCTTCTTTTCAGCCTTTATTTTTGGGTGCATCTTGCATGTCTGGAACATCTGTTAACCTTAGTGAGTGTCTGGCAGGCTACCTGCTCCTAATTTCCCTAGGAAGGGCTTTATTAGTTTTCAGATTTATGCTGTTTCCAGTTCTTCGCTTTTTTTTTAGCTTGACTTCTTGACCTTTAGTATCTAACCTTCCAGTGTATAAAATCTTTTCAGGTTTTTTTTATTTGTATACTTTAGCTTTTCAAAGGATGCTGTCCTGCTCTTACTAGCCTCTGTATGGCTTTTATTTAAGTAGTTTAGACAGTCTGGATTCTTTTTGGTCTTTCTGAATTTCTTACTAAATGCTGTGCATATGGTCTGAGCCTCTGGGATAGTGTCTTTGAATAGTTTCCATGCTGCCTTCAAGGATTTTTGCACTTTTTAAAAGCATCATAATTATATATAATTTGCCTTCCTTTGAAATTAAATACAACCACAGTTGATTTCTTATTTTTTTCTTGCTTTCAGAAGAGTGTTGGATCTTGGCACATTACGATTACTGTTCTAGAGCTCTTCAACAGTAATATTTTTGAGCACTGATCAGAGCTGCTTCCCAGCTTGCATATTCCATTCCCAATACTGTCTCCAACTCTCATATGAATTAGGGAAATTTTTACGTGGGTTTTGAGCAACTTTCTGTGACTTCACCTTGTCATTATGCAAGCCACCCCCCTTCACACCTACAGTTCTGGGCTGTAAAGTTTTTGTAATGAGTTTACATGTTAAATTTGGGGGTGGGCATAAGGCATGACTAGAATTTAGCTTCTGTAGCCCTCAGTACAAATAAACTGTGTCTGAGGGGGCATTTCTTACCTTGATAGTTATCTAAGAAGTTTAAAAGTGTATCTTTTGAAAGCAGTAGCACTTTCTAATGTACTTGAGAAACCGTGTTCTGTCATTTAGTGGTTTTACTGACAGTATTTCTGTAGTACATAATTTCTAAAATAATTACTCTTTAAAAGGTTTTATTTGCTCTCTGAAAATGTATTTTGATACCTGTTTTGAAGGATTTTATTCCCTGAAGCATAAAATTGAACCTTTCATGACAGGTTGCCTTGGTCATTTAGCAGAACCTCCAGTAGCGGTATCTTTGGTAGACTCTCAGGTACACACAGGAAAAACAGCTGAAAGAAATACACATTTCTTTAGATTGAAATATTTGGTATTTAGATGTACAAAATTGAAAAGTTTTCTAAGCCATATCTATTGATAATATTTTAATATATGACAAGGAATTATTAAGAATATAGTGCAAGTCCTTTATTGGCTTTCAAGCTATTTCAGGACTCAGAGTAATGAGAACAAATTGTTGCTGTTTGTGTTGTCTATGATACATACATACTGACTTCACTTAAAGATTGCATTTTCCTTCCTGCATATTTGTTTGGAAAGCCAAGGTTGTGCCTCCTTTTCAATTTTACCTAGAAAAAGAGTCACAGGCAGACTTGCTAGGCAGGGACAGCTCAGGACAGGGAACCATGTTCCTGTTTCTGCTGTTCTCTGGTCTTTCAGAGAAGTGACATGTCAAACCCAAGGTGACAATGAGGGCACTTTAGTGTTTGTTGCTGCCCATGATGTACTGGGCATGTGTCCACAAAGAGAGACGATGGACAGGAGTAACTGTTCACAACTGATTTGTTTCTGTGAAGTGCTGCAGTGTGTCGAGGAGGAAGAACACCAATTTACTGTTACCCAACCAATGTCCCCACCAGGGAAACACTTGAAATCCCACCAGTGCCTGTCAGAGGCCAGTGGTTTCTGTGAGCAGTCTCAGTAGATGTGTTTGTGATCCGAGGAGAGGAGAGGAGAGGAGANGAAGTAGAACTTGAAGGCTGGGATCCAAGAGAAGGGAAAGAAAACTGTGGAGGAGAGGAGAGGAGAGGAGAGGAGAGGAGAGGAGAGGATCTAGGAAAAGCGAAAGGGTAAGAAATAAAGGCACAGCACGATATGAACTATTGTCCTTTAGAAGTTGTGAGGTTCAGCTTCAATCCCACCTAAGTCCTTGAAGTGTCTTTTTGCCTGTGCTCACAATACATGGCTGAGGTTTTCTCTTGTGAATTGCTGCTGACTGGTCCTTCACAGAATTAATCCTTAGATAAAATTAGAAGCTGGCACCATTTTTTCAGCCAATGCTACTAAAAATACATTGCATTGATCCTCTGTCTGTACTTTGGCGTGCATGGGAGCAGAAAAGGAGTAGGAAGCTATTGAAACTGAGGCATAACAACGTGTTCAGAAGTTGGACTTCTGCTGTGGCAATCAGCTGTGCAGCTTTTAAGGAGATCTGGGAACACAACTGATTTGAAATAGGAGTTTTCTCTTGCTTGGTGTGTAAGAGCAGCTCCACATACACAGTTTGTCCTTCAGAAATGGAAACCATATGTACATCAGTTATTACAGACGTCTGTCAATTTCTTTCTACATTTGTGTTTTCTTATTGTTGTGGTAAATTCTGAAAGTTGCAAAGAGCTTCAATGTCCATAGGGATGAAGAGCCAATCTTCAGTAATTTTCAGCTCCAGTCAATTTTGTGATGGAAGGGAGAAGGCAGAAAAAGTTATGAATTGAAGCCTAATGTTCCATTGCTTTACCTAGCACGCACTTTGTCTAATACAACTACATAGCTCATCTAAAGGCTTGAAAATTGGAACTCCTGGTGAGAAGGATGTCTTTAATGTTATTCCCACAGAAGTCATTTGCCACGTTTGACAAGCCATTGTACATGTCAGTTAACTGAAACCTTAGGAAGCAGATCTGGGAGCCGGACCATGGCTGCAGGATTACTGCAGAAGCAGCTGTTGGCCCTCCCACCGCTTGTGCCCAGTGGTGTTTGTTATTGTTTCCCTCTGCCAGACTTCGGCAGTCCCTAGCCTGGGAGCAGAACGAGTTCTTTGAGCTCTCCTCTGAGATCCAGTGCAGAGACCCAACAAATGGTTCAAACAGGTTTTTGTGGTGCCTGACTTAGTGGGAAGATGAGGTTCATTTGCCTGCAGTACCTGTTCTGTGGGTGCCAACAAGCAGCTGGTGAGGGACAGAAGTTGGGTACAGAATAATGATCTGAACAGGATCCATTGATAAATCATTTAATTGTTGTGCAAAAGACTTCTGGATCCCTCTGTGGTAGTGGGAGATGGTTTTACCATCTGTTTCCCATTGCTACCCTCTTAGCATATTGGTTTGTTGAAAGAGCACTCGTGCAGGCCTAGTCCTGGAGTTCTCGGCAGAATTAGGGAAATTGCACTAGATACAACACTTGAAACTTTAGCTGGACTGGTTATGGCTTGCACAGATAAGGAAAAACTAGCAAAAACTCCTCTGAAGACAGACCAGTGAGGGCAATTAAGAGTTACCTCCTGGAGGAACTGAATTCAGAACAGGCTTAAGATTGGTGCAGGTGCAAGTTTGCACCACTGGTGTTGTACCAGTACAACTCTCTTCATGATATTCTGCTTTTATTTATAGTACTTCACAGTAATTAAAGCACATTCCTGATTTAAGAGAAAAAGTTAAGTTGTAGTCTTAAACAGAGTGTGTCCTTACATTATTTTGTTCCCATGTACTTTTGTGGGAAACAAAAAGAGTTAGTACCAATTGTTAAGTAATAAGCTAATGGAATTTAGTTCAAGTACTAGGGTTATTTGTTTCTAGCTGGAGTGATCAAATAACAAGACAAAGGTAGAAAATATTTATTCAACCTTACTGTTATTTTTATATCTATTTGGCAAGTTATTGAATACCACAGACATAGCTATTGATTGAATTGACTAACACCTGTTAATTAAGCTAGTTTTTTTAAGCAAATGTTATTTATGTAGCCCTGATTCCTGCATGTCTTCTGATGTCCCTGCTTCACTTTCTTCATTTTATATTTTTCTTTCCTACAGGAAAATATAGCATATACCTTTGCATCATTTTCAGTTCCTTTCTTTTTTCACCTCCTAGCTCTTTCCTTTTCTCCCCACTCTTCACCACCTCCACCCCTGCATCTTCTGTTTCTCCTTTCTTCTGCCATTTCTTGGTTCTGTCTGTGTACTCAACTTCTCTTCTGAAATTCATCTTATCAGTCTCTCTCTCTGCCTCACATGACCATCACTCACCCACTCAAACCAGAGCATCTGTGCACAGTCTTAGAAACATTCCGATACTTCAAACCTGGAGAGTAACTGTATTGGCATGAATATAAGTCAGGAAAAGAAAATATCCATGAAGCCTACATTAGAATAACCCCTGGTGTGGTTTTTCCAGCCGTTTTGCATCAGGAGCTGTGCCTGCTCCCTGGCAGTGCTTGCCAGACTTGTGTATGTTCAAATACTGCAGATGAAGCTCCCCGTTCCCTGGGATCTGCCTGTGCCTCCCAGCCTGGAGTGCTGCAGGTGCTCCAGCTGCCTTTGGCCACCAGGCACCATTGCTGGGGGTCTGAGAGGGATCACAGTCTGTCCATACTTGGAACACAGTCTTTAAAACATAGACTAGCTCTTTTTTCTAAGTAGTTTCTGTAAAAATAAATTCATGCGTCTATATTATACTTAGGCTACTATGGTAAAAATTACCCAGGCTACTAAGGTAAAAATTAATGGCTTCAGATGAATCAATATAAAACAAGCAGATTTTGCTCAGCATTGATTTATCAGTACTGTCCACTGCGTTGCTGGAAAAGAGACAGGTGTTAAAAATCCTGCCATGTTGTTCAAAGATTTGATCTTTTTTCCCATTTAATGAGTTTGAGAATTGTGCCACTCCTCCAAACTAAGTTCCTATTTCGGACATTCATTTTTCAGTTTCATTTTGTATAGGTCATAAAGGCTCTGTGCTTCAAGCTTCCTTAACTGATTTTTTTCTATAGCTTTCCACTTGCAAAAACTGTAAGTTGGTTTCTCTGCAAACAGTGCCTTTGCTGCATCATGTAAGCTGCTTTATGGCAGTGGTATTTTTTCATGCAAAATAAAAACCTAAATTACTTTGTGTCATTCAACTGGTTCCATAAGGCTTCTATTGCAAACTCATGGATAGATGGATCATTTCACTTCTCTGAACAGTTGTGTAACTGGAAGAGTAAATTTTATTTCAGAGTTAAAAGCTAATGAGTGACTAAAAGTTCCTTCTATGAAATATGTGATTATTATTTAGAGCAAGTCAGTGCTGGTATATAAATAATTCTGTTTAGAAATGAAATGTTAGTTTAACTAAAGTGCAGAAGCTTCCATTTGATAAAATGATCTGATGCCATAGCAACAGATGACAATTACAAGCAGCTTCCGGGAGTTGCCTGCATTCCTTATCCCTCACGCAGCCTGTCCATATCCTTGGGGCAAGAAATGAATTCTGACCTCTGTTTTCTGACCTTCATTGAGAGAAACACACTCCCCTTCTTGCAAAGTATGAAACTCCAGTTCTAGATCTTGTGGAAGGAAATCAAAAGTGCATCCATGCATTGGGCATTCTACTTCTGTGCTGTTACTGAAGACCAGTTTTGCCTCAAACTGAATTTCAGATCAGACTGATATAATATGACAGTATATTTATGGATTATATTTTAATTTTAAATAATATGCTGTATCTTTTTTTTTTTAGATTCAACTATAGATTGATGTAGTCAGTGAGTTTTTAACAATTTAAATGATGCTTAAAAAGCCTCCAATAACAGTAAATGTATAAAGGCAAATACAGCTGTCAAAGTTGAAATATTGAGGTTGCAAATGAATGCATATAGACAGCTGGAGACACCCCAGTGTATTTGTTTGTACTTTGATTCCATCTTGAAACATAAGTCTAGGAAACAGGGTACCCATTTTTGTTTTAAATTTTAGCCAACTGTTGTTTTATTTGCCCAGTGTTGAGATTTTTCTCTTCCAAATGATGGCTGTAGTGTTGTATATCGCCCTTCATTTGTTGTACTTGGTATTACAATATTGGAAAAAGAAGTACACAAAAAAATGATGGCAGTACAAATTCTCTTTTACCCTCTGTCTACAGTGACTCTACCAAGTGAAATTTGCTTCTGAGTTCTCACCTTTTTATCACAGGTCTCGGGACAATTGTGGCTGCATGAAATTTGGATTTTCATTGTTGCTGTTAATTCTGATGTTGGTGGATTTTGTGTTTGCTGACCTTGGTCCTGTTGAATGGCTTCAGTTCTAACTCCAAAGAATGTGCCACATCCAACTTTTCTCTAAAAATATGAGAACAAAAAGCATTTAACTCTGTAATAATTTAAGGAAAAGTCTGCTGTAACCATAAAATGCGAAACCTGCGTATGTTTTAACTTGTTAATTAAAGAAGCAATAATTGGAGTCTTAAAGGAATCAACTGAAGTCTAATGCTACACACTTGTGCTGTGTTGCAGTCTTGTAATTTCCAGCACTATTTGCTGAATTCTTCACATACTTCTCCCCTAATCAGTCTGTAATTACTATGTGGTAAAATTAGATTAATAAACTTACATTTATTACAACTACACATTAGAGGAAGACTTTGTACTTCTGCCTTTATATTTGTCCTGTATGAATGAATAGAGAATTCTCTACTTGTGTTAAAGCAACCTCAGCCTGCTGAGGTGAAGAACAATCGATTTAGTGATGCGTGGAAACTTTCATTCTCTTTTGAGTGTCTCTACTGGGTATTTTTCTGTTTTTCTTCTTAGATGCTGAGTACCAATGGAAGGGGCCCTTCTACTTCATCCAAGGAGCAGATCCTCAGTTTGGGCTGATGAAAGCTTGGACACACGGAGACACGAATAATGGAGATGATGAATGGGGAGAAGAAATTAAATTAGCAGAGCAAGCAGTGCAGGCCATTAACAAACTTAACCCTAAACCCAAGTTCTTCGTGCTGTGTGGAGACCTGGTCCATGGAATGCCAGGTAAGGCAATTAAAACTGTAGAATGGGGGTAGTAACTCCGTTTTCTTTGTATTTCAGATTGGCAGTAAGGCTAATTTACATTACTTGACTTCAGAATAGTCTTTTGTAGGATTTGGTATGTTTCTGTTTTGTTGTTTTGGGAAAAAAAGTGTGGTTTGTAGATTATTCTTGGGGTATTATTCTGATTTCTTCATCTGACTTCCTGTATCATTCATCTTAAGGCTGTACTTTCATTAGTTGTTTTCAGTGGGAAATTTTATTTGAAATAAAAGTCTCCTAAACAAATTGCTTTGAGATGACAAGGAGGGGCTCTAGCCATTGGGGAAAAGTATTGGCAAGAAAATAACAAAAAAATAGATACGGCTTTTTGAGTACCTAAACTGAGTAAAGCTCCGAGAATTCTCTGGCTTTCTAGTGCTTAATAAACTCAATTATTTAAATTTTTAAAATGCTGAAGGTCAGCGAATTCAAGCTTTAGCAACTCTGACCTATTGCTGTGGGACTCTGAGCTCAGTGTGCTTCTGTGTACACTCAGAGGAGGAGCAGCAGACCATCCAGAAGGGTGGGTTACAAGGTTTGACAGCTGTAACTTTAAAACAGACTGGCCATATTGTCTGCTTTAAAAAGACAAATACTTTTCTTGAAAGTGAAACATGACGTGGTGTTACCTGCTGACAAGTGGTCTGGAAAGCAGATCTAAGCACAGTCCAACGTTTCTCAGCCTTCATAAGCAGCAGAGCTGGAGGCAGCCCTGGCCCTGTCAGTGCCAGCACAACAATGCACCAAGGGAGCCTGCAAACATCCTGTGCCTTGTGCTCTGCTCTGCTTCACACCTGAGGCAGTGCTGCACAGCTCTTGCTGGCACAGAAAGGTTCTGAGCATGTTGGAGACCTTTCACTAATTCTTTCAGTGTCCCACAATGTTAATTTTAAAACTTTAGCTGTCAAATTGATTGACATTATTTATAGGCTTTCTTTTGATCAGAACACAGTTTTACTGAAAGAGTGGGAAAGTGTAAAAATCAACAGATTTAAGCTCGATTGAATCTACTGTGTGACACCTCAGTAGCTTGATCATAAAGTATGCCATTATGCAGTTTTATTGGTTTATGTGCTTCGATTAATTTTGGAGTCATCTGTCCTTCCTATAGCAGCGTTTTAATAAATATTTTGATTAGGATTTCTAATTTGTAGAAGTGTTCCAAATATTTTGGCTTCAGTATCCCTTGTAAGAGGACAAATAATGGGTGTTATACAGCCTGTGGAAAAGGATCTTTCACTCAATAAATTTAAGTAATCCAGGAGGGTAAGTTAGTTTCATTTAACTGGATATTGCTCAAAGACTCATAAAACAGTGCAAAGTTCTGAGTGCTTTTGTCTCTATTGACTTGAAATAACATTATTCTAAGGCTTCTCCGTTGGTAGAGTACAAGTGTGGACTGGAGAGCCAGCAGTCTTCCGACTTCCACTGGACACTGAATGGCTGGATACAATAAATAAGTCTTGCCTGTGGCACTTTTTGTATTTGCTTTTTTTTTTTCCTTTAAATACAAACCTGTCAGGGTTTTGCAAAACATTAGCATTATTCATTTTGCTAACAGACGTGAAAGAAACTGAGTGGATTGTACTGGTGAGATCACCTACACTGTGTGATGGATGTGCTGTGCACTGTAGAAATATTTGAAGCTGCCTCATGTAATTTCCAAGAAATTGCAAGAAAGAGCAGTTCATTACTCAGTAAACTTAAGGGTCTTTTCTAGGCTAAATGATTCAATGATTCTATGATTACCTCACTTGAGCCACTGTATTTTAACTTCTCTAATAATTTCTTGTTGATTAAGGTTATGTTAATACCTTGCAAGCCTGTGTTATCATGTAGTTATATAAAGTGGTTAAGGAAATGCACTATTAAAAGGAATTGTAGAATATTCAACTGGAACAATTACTTACCTCATTATTGCCTTTGTGTTCATACAGATGGCTTGCTTTGCCATGTATTTATAAATATACAAGTACAGTTTAACCATTAAGTTGTACATAAAAGCACAATTTTACAGCCATTTGTCTTTCAGTCTAAACTGATGACCGATGCATTGCTCTGTGGTGCAGATCCCTGTGGATTAACAGTCTTGGACTAGTTGCCCAGAAGGACAGGGAGATTATACTGCTTTGTTGTCAATGCCTGACAGTAAAAAAGGAGTGGGGAACACAGATCTTCCTCTCTGCTTTTAAAATGTTTTATCATGGAGTACTAAGGGTAAAGTTTTTGATAACTATTTTAAAGCATGTAGTGTAGCCATTTAGCTAAACCAGTGTTGAAGCCGTTTGTAGAAGAACTCCAAGAAATCTCAGAATTCCAGCAGCTAGAAGTGATGAACAGAATCCTGATCAGCTGGGAAGCAATCAGGCACAGCACTTGGAATCCATTACAGATGTCATTAGAGCAACGAAGTAATCATATCTTGGTATTTAGCTGCTGATTAAAAGTAGTTTGTACTCTGAATATTATTTTCAGAAGTTTTTCTTGATTACATAATCAAGAATAGGATATCTATTCTTGGTAACACTATTATTGTGATACATAATCAAGAATTTTAAGCAATACCTTATAGTGCAACTGTGTCACTGCATATGATTTCTATGAACTTGATGCTTACACCTAGATACACCATGACAATAAAGGACTTACTTCTGAAGACATGTGTTCATTAAGTATAATATAATTTAGTATGACAAAAATGGTAATCTGCAAAATATTATTGATTAAATAATGTTTGTTTCACTGCATTTTTCTGAAACTCTTGAAATTTATTTCTAATGTTTTTCTCTTGTACCAAGTTGGAACCTTCTGTTTTGTTTTATGAAAACTTCCCATGTTGTCCCATTAACCAATACCCTCTGAGCCCAACAGTCCAGCCAGTTCCTCACCCATCTTGTTCTCCACTCATCCAGACTGCAACTTCCCAACTCCACAGCCCTTTGATGATCCAGTGGTGCCTCACAGTGACATCAGCCAGTGCTCTCAGTACTCTTGGATTCATCATGTCAGTTCCAGGGACTGGCTTGGGGTGAAACTCTTCAGGAGGTACTTGTTCCATCTCTGGTGTTCCCTCTGCTCCTTTGGTTCCAGGAGAACATTTCAGTGGAGGGAGGCAAAAGAAGCTCTGAGTAACTGTCACTTGTCACTGCTTCACACAGCAGTGGGCTGTATTTTCTTTATTATTTTATTGCTGAAGTAGTAGTAGAAGCTTCTGCTGCCCATCGTGCCTTCTGCTAGTTTCAGCCCTCAGAAAGCTGTTCCTGACAGCAGCCCTGCATACCCAGGTACTTTTTCAATATTGTTCCTTCCAACTCCCTTTTATGTCCTTTTCTCATTGGTTCTCAGGCATGAGTTCATCACTTGTCTAGATCACTCTCCTGCATTGTTCTCCATCACCCTGCATTCCCTGAGTATCCGGACGGACCATTCCTGTGTTAGGAGGAGCTTTTCTTTGAAGACTTGTCAACCTTCTCAAACTCTTGTCTTTCAGAGCAGCCTCACAAAAGATCCTGTAGCAGATCTCTGAATAAGCCAGTCTGCTGTCTTAGGGCCCCAGGTCTGCACTCTGCCTTCCCTCCTTCCCTGGGTGTCTTGAACTGCACCCTGGTGGCTGCTGCAGCCAAGGCTGCCAGGCATTAACACTTCCCCCAGCACTCCTGGGTTTGTGAGGACCAGGACCAGGAGAGCAGGCCCTGGTTGGCCTGTCTGTGTCAAGGGATTGTCCCAGACTGCCTCCTGGGTTGTAAATCTCCTGGATTGCTGTCAGCTGCCACTTAATATCCCATAAAGAGCCAGGGTGATCTGGAGACTTCTTCAAGTTGTTTATAGGAAACTTAATCCATTCTTTGTCCCTGTTGGGTGGTCTGTAGCAAAATCCCACTTTTAGTGGCTGAGCTCTTCCCTGATCCTGACTCAAGTTCAACAAGGCTGATGTCTGTTCCATAAAATAGTGCCCCCCCAAACATAGGGCAAACCCCCCAGCCTTCTTTCTTGCCTGTCCTTCCTGTTCCAGTTCAACATGAATATTGTGCTTCCTTCTCCATCCCATACCTCGAGTGTAGATTGGTGTCCAGGAAACGTTTCAACACCTTTTGTTACAACAGCAGAGAATTCGGCTGTTGGCAGCCAGGGTCACCCTGCTGAAGCCACTGAGCAAAACTGACTGTGAAGCTCAGAATCCAGCAGCTATTTTTATGTGGCCGAATTCCTCCAGAGGAAATTTTTTAAGTGCATTTTTTTAATGATGCTACTGCTGTCAGTAACTGGATAGTTCTAGTAACTGGATAGTTCTAGCCAGGAAAGTTATTTCTGTGATGTGTTTAGACCAGGTGTTTAATTATTTTTCATTAATTGTCCTGTCTACATGGGTAAAAGAACAAGTAAGACAGCAAGTCTGCAAACTTACTTATCTCTGACTGTAATAAAATGTAGCTGTTTAAGGACTAAATGAAACAAGACTTGTCTAATAATGTGTATGATCAAAAAAAACTGATAAACTTGATTAAGCTTGATCTGTTAGCAGTGTGATAATGGATCAGGGAGCAAGAAATGTTTATGCTTGCAGTTTTAGATTCATCTGTGTGTATGTGTTAATTACAAGAAATCAAAATCACTGGAATTGAGTATTATGGCACTTGAAATACACTGTGCATATATGTACTAATTCCTTTAGTTAAGTGAAGGTATAATAATCTCCAATTCTTACATTCCTACTAATTCCTACACATTCCCTACCCAGGTCATGCAGTGCTTTATAATCTCACATCAGCTTTTTCTGTCAGTTAAGACCAAGTAGTGACATTTTTCTAATTTTTTTCTATCTTTGTTTTATATTATTAAATTGTTTAATTAAGGTTTTCAAATTGTTATTTATAACACGTTTCACCATTCCTGCTTTTATAAATATATCTTTGGTAAATGGAACAAGTTAAAACATCTGATTGTTTCACTCAGCTTTACAGAGCTGCAGTCATATTTAATAATGTGTTCTTACTGCTCCTTGGTGTGCTTGCTGTCTGTGTCTGTCACTCTCTCTTTTGGGCCATACTTGGATTGTAAGATCTTCCAGCATTGTGTCTGGTACATATTTTCATGTTTTTACTGTGCCGTCTAATGTGTGTTTAGGCTGTGAGCCCGGGCATGTGTTCTTACTGTGAACAGTTTAAACGGGAGATGCCAGGAAGGGCCCTGACAATAAACCAGCTGAAAACAGAGGTGCCCAAACTATACAAAACTCATTGCTGAGCTCTTCCTGGTCATTGAGGCACTGCAGCCTTGAGAGCTGGCAAAAGACTGCTTTGTGAGACAGGGGAGAAAAGCAGCCAGGCAGCTGGGAAGGCCCTGAGCCACAGGAGCGGGTGGTGGTGAAAGGTACGGACTTACCTTTGACATCTGGGATCCTGTAAAAAACATGAATTTGGGAGAGAATGGTCAATGTCACAATCACTGTGAGGTTGGAGGAGATGCAAGTGCTCTGTCTGCCCCGGTGTCCTTTCCTATTTCTCTCTCCCTGCCTTCTCTGCTGCAAGCATCGAGGGCCCCTGCCTGCCAGCCAGGATGTGTGGTTGTCCTGCTGCTTCCAGGGACCCCAACTCTTCTGGGGCCTTTTCCTGTGCCAGCCAGCTCCCCCTCCTGCCTGCCATGCTCTTGTGTGTGTGTGACTGTGTCTGTGTGTGTGTGACTGTGTGTGTCTGTGTGCGTGTGTGACTGTGTCTGTGTGTGTGTGACTGTGTCTGTGTCTGTGTGTCTGTGACTGTGTCTGTGTCTGTGTGTC
>VZRZ01002343.1:351624-370291 GCA_013398175.1 Climacteris rufus | reverse complement strand
TGTGTGTGTGTGACTGTGTCTGTGTGTGTGTGTCTGTGTGTGTCTGTGTGTGTGACTGTGTCTGTGTGTGTGTGTGTCTGTGTGTCTGTGTGTGTCTGTGTGTGTGTGACTGTGTCTGTGTGTGTGTGTGTGTCTGTGTGTCTGTGTGTGTGTGACTGTGTCTGTGTGTGTGTGTCTGTGTGTGTCTGTGTGTGTGTGACTGTGTCTCTGTGTCTGTGTGTCTGTGTGTGTGACTGTGTCTGTGTGTGTGTGTGTCTGTGTGTCTGTGTGTGTCTGTGTGTGTGTGACTGTGTCTGTGTGTGTGTGTGTGTCTGTGTGTCTGTGTGTGTGTGACTGTGTCTGTGTGTGTGTGTGTGTCTGTGTGTGTCTGTGCGTGTGTGACTGTGTCTCTGTGTCTCTGTGTCTGTGTGTGCATCTCTGGTTTGCGTTTTCCCCCACAAGTTCGCACGTTTCACTAACACTCCTAACTCCTCCATAAAACCTCAATAAGGCACATCAGCTCAGTTCAGCTAATTACAATTTTGGGCAACAGTATGTGCTTTATGTGAAAAGCAAAACTGCTGGCTGCATGTCTCCTCAAAATTATATACCCTGTCCTGTCTCCCATGCAGTGTTTCTTCACATAATAAAACAGGCAATGGTGTGCAGCAGGATTTTTAAAAGCAGGTGCCAAATGTTGGAATTCTGAGTTCATATTTAGACAGCAATTAAGGGACAGGTTTTCAAATGAGTACTTCTCCATTTGACTCCTGCTTGACAATTTGATGATCAGAATACAAGATGAGATGGGCATACTGGCTTTTACACAATTAGTCCCTCTTATGAGCTGTGACACGTCCGCAGAGGAGAGTGAAGTTATTTATGTTCAGAATAGACAAGCTGCAGAGCAGAGGAACATCAGAGCTGATGGTTCTGGTGGCCAGACAGCGGTATGGCTTCATTTCTGTTTATAATCACTGTAGCATTTGAAGGCATCCTCTCTCCTGAGAGAATCACTAACTGGATTATCTTGAGTTTCTTTCCCATGCTCATTTGATGTGCACGTTCCATGGTCCAAAATATTTGTCTCTTGTTTCTGTTAAATATGGAGTGCCTGAACATGACTTCCTCCAAAAGTATCATTTTTGTAGATGCTAAATCTTAAGGCATAGGCTGCAGTGTATAATTGCAAACACCTTACAGGGTAACTCTAAAAAAAAGCCCCCTCTTTCATTTGCTCCATTTTCTAAATTGGGGAAAGCACAAACCATAGCAAATGTTCCTAGTCAAAACATTAGTGTTTAAAATCTATCGTGAATGTTCTGAATTCTCTTACTTAAAAACTTGTCTTGGGCTAGCCAGGAAAGGTCAGTGAATACTTGGTTTGTGTAAGAGCTGAACTTGGTACCTCCCAGGAAGTCATACCTGTTTAGAAAACACTGAAAAGGAATGTTGAGGTAATGTCAAGTTTTGCTGTACTTGACAAAGCCCACAAGCAATTGCACGTGTGTGCTGTTCCCTGTTGGGCAGCGTTCCCCAGGCGCTGGCTGTGGCGCTGTCCGTGTGCAGCAGCTTTGCGGCCGGCGCTGGAATGCGATGCTGAAATCTGCATGCAAATGCACAAGCTGCCATTTGTACATTGGTGAGCTGAATAAATTACAGAGAAATGTCGGGTCCAATTGAAGTTCTTAGTGTTATATACAGTGATCTGGTAAGACATTCTATAAAGGAAAAAATCTCGGTAACTGCTTTTAATATTGCTTTTAAACTACTGTTAAATAGCGCATTTTGCTAGAGTAGAGGAACATTAATTTAAAAAAAAAATTGGCCAGCTAAAAGTAAGCTGCTCTGCTAGTCCTTAAGTGAGGCGTGTATATAAGAAGATATTTTGTAAAGTTTTAACTAAAGATAAAATAATCCTTTAAAAATTCCCTTTCTTATCTAGAAGACAAGAGCCTGAATACTTACATTTGGTTTGTCCATATAACAGGCATATGAGCAGGTTAAAAAATAGTGTCTTAAAATACGATTCCAGCTTTAAAAATGACTATAAACATGTCACCTTTACTATATTTGCTTTATTTTGCCATTTGAACTGTCTGCTTGGTTTACTAACAAAAGCAAGTTTGTGTATTTTTTTAACTCCCAGCAGCGTGGCACAGCTGGGAAGGAGGCAGCTGTATTCCAGTGTCACTTGCAGTTTCAGCGAAATTGTCAGCTAAATCCCAGTTCCTGAATCTTTGTCAGTGGAGATTTGTAATAGAGCGTGAAGTAGAAAAGACACAGCTCGACTTTTTAAGTGCAAGGCAAATGCAGAGGCTTTAACATGTTTATACTGAATCAGTTTATACTGAATTTAATTACCTTAAAATAGGAAAAAATTTTATTTGTTTGAATGCAAGATGAAATTTCTATTAATATGTCACTGCCTGATCAACAAAGCAGTGTTTAGATTTGACCTAATTTCCTGACAATAAGGTAGCGTAATCTGAATAAATTCACTGCATCCATTTCTTCTGCTATTGTAACCTAACTTTGATATGCTTGGTAGGATGGAGTCCAAACCAAAATGACTCTTGGCTATTTTCTTCTCCAAACTCTTATGCCAATGTTAATTATTAATGTCTAAGAATTTGGGTAAGTAGCACATTATTTGTTAAACATCTAATAATAACTGTTTCAAGGAATGTCACTGTGGTTGCATAAATAAACATTTTGTGGTAATTATCTGATTCTAGTAGAACCTAATGGAGCGTTCAAAGCCTCCAAAGAGCTTACTGTGAAATTAAATTTGCTCTAATCAGCCCAGAGTAGGGAAGCATCAGACATCTCCATGCACATTTGACAGTCTCATATTGCAGAGAAACCATTGGGCTGTCAGAAGTAAATGTTTAATCTTCAGCAAATATATATTTATTTGTACTTTAGACCATGTTCTCTAGTCTAGTCCCCAGTACAGCTAAGAAATCTGATTGGCAGTGACTCTCTAGATACTAAAGTCTTTGAGATGTAATTAGTTACACAATTTTCTCAAATCTTATCTTTTATGATACAAGTACTAGAATCAGTACTGAAAATCTAGTACAAGTACTAAATCTTTGTATTAAGTTTGTTTTTATTAAGTTTGATTTTCTACTGTAGCATTGAGGTATTTTTTCCTGTTTGTGATGATTTCATCAGAAGCACAGACCCAAAGGCAGTGATGGCCTGTGCTTGCTCTAGCAGCTCTGCATTGCTGGGAGATGAGTAAGGAAGGATAAGAGCAGACTTGAGCTTAAGTGAAGGATAATACTTATTTTCACAGCAGAACATGGAGCAGTAAATGCCATGAATTAGGTTGTTAAGTGGGCACCTGTGTGGCTGGCACTCAGAAAAATGTCAGCATTTGCAGTCATTATATTTAATGTCATGCACTGAAACCAGGAGCAGTTGATGCCCTAATGGGCTTCCTTGTTCACTTTGGGGTTTTGGCATTGCTTTAATGTCATAATTGTTAATTATTAGCTTAAACTAGAGTTAAATTTTCTTCTTGTTTTAATGCCCAAAGTTATATAATAAATGTAATTTGTGTTTTCATGCAGGGAAATTCTTTAGTGTGATCACTTTTTGAGTCTCAGAACAGATTATTACTTGTTTCGAATGTACTGAAAAAGTCGCTTACAGCTGTAGACAAATGAGTATTCCAGATTCTGCCTTTCAGTGGAACTAATGAAATGAGGTTCTTTATAAGTTACACTAAGTAGTCAGTTTGTTCTGTAGTGAATATAGTCATATTTACAATATTTTTAACTGCATAATGTTTTTTTGTTCATCATAAAATTGTCTTCAGGCTATTTGAAAATTAGAAATACATATGTCTAAAGAAGAGAGAGGAGACATTTTAGCTATTACAGCACAGACTAAAGCAAAAAACCTATTTCAGAACATGACCATAATGGGTTTATTAAAATTGATCAGCTTATTCTTGCATGTAATAATTTGGAATGACGCAGTGTATTGCATTAGTTCATTACAGCAGACACCAGAGGGGAAGCTTTTAAGTTTAAAACAAGAAACAATGAAAAACACCATTAAAACTGAACTGCATGGCCAGAGAGGTCTTTCCTTTCTGTGACAGTGCCCTGTCTATTATCACATTTTTGTAGCATCCCAGGTAAAAATGAATGTGGAGACCACAGTGTTTCATTCTGCTCATGGCCCATGAGAGAGTCACTGCTTTTATGGGATGATCTTAGACACTTTGATTTGCTTTCAACAATAATTAGTTGTCTTTTGGTGTCAGTAACTTTCCTGATATCATCATAAATTACAGAAGGAATGGGCCCAGTGTTTCTATAAATCTTGTTTTCATCAGTGGTTTTTTGACATTTTCTATTTTGCTTTTATCAAATGTAGGTACTATTTCTATTTGATATTTTGTGTAGTATTTTTGTCTGCAATCTAGCTCCTACTTCTTCTTTGATAACCAGTCTCTTGGGTTAAATGTTAAACAGATTGTAGTTGTCATATCAGGGCTTTTCAAGAGTGTTGCTGGCATAAAAGTTAATTTTCTTTTTTTCGTTTTCAAACTGAAAATTTGTGCTTTCCATTAGAAATGATGTGTTCCTAGCTCCTCTAAGTTTGGGACATTTTTAAGATACATTCAGATACTGAGACCAAGTAATTTAGAAATCCAGGAAAGGATTGTGCTACCTTTTTACACATTGATAAACTGCCTGAAGATGTCTTGGGTGGCTTCATCCTAAAGGCTTCTCCTGCCTTGGGGGGAGTACTTGGCCTTGTCCTAACACCAACACAGAAGTGCCTGGGAGTACCACCCCATAATGCCATTACAACCTCCCCCTTTCCCTCTCCTAATTCATAGCAGCAGGAAAACTGCTGTTATTCTTAATGTATGGATAATTTTTCATTTGGAATATTTCTGGAGGAGAAGTTACAATGTTGGTGGAGGTTACTGTATGGGAAGAATTGGCTCATACATCAGCGTGCGTTGCAGAGATACAGTTTGGGGGGAAACAGTGCTTTAAGTTGTTTTTAATGGCTGGTGCCTTACAAAAACTAAACCCAACACTTTCTTAGAGAGGAGCACTTTTCTGTGGAATACCAAGGTAAACTGTAACTAAGGATTAGTAGCTAAAGGATTATTTCTTTGGCAGAATAATCTGTGAATTTGGCTTCTGCTGACTGAAGCCAGCTTCAGCGAAAAGGCTGTAAAAGTACTTTTCTTGAAATCTGCTCTTTCGGGGTGTGAAGGCTGTTTGTCTTGATTCCTTTAAGCAGTGCAGGAAAGAACACTGGAAGTGTTTAGGCAAACAGTGATACACAACAGAAAGATGTAATGCAACAAGCACATTGACATTGCACCTTTATGCTCCTGTTCACATCGCTCAGCTTTCAAAAATGATAGACTGGGAAGCTGTGGAAAATTGCACACAACTGCACCAGCAACAGTTCTCACTTTCATGTTTTTCGTGAAAGCCAAACTGCCTTTTATGGGCTATTAATTTGTGAAGTCATTTATCTCAGGGCAAGACTTTATTTACACAACCTAACATAAAGACAGAAAATTGTGGCCCGGGATTTAAAAATGTCACTGCACATGATGCCGGGATAAACATCACAGAAATTTATTTCAGTTGCATCTACCCTGACACTTCATGAATTTATTATTTTTTGCATTGCCTTTTGGCACTATATTATTCCCTATTCACCTACAACAAAGCTCCATCTAAGCCAAAGAAATACATGTAATCAAATAGAAATGTTCTTCATAATAACTATAATAATTAAATATTATAGCCAGCTCAGTGCCTGATAGATATTAAAAGGAGATTTTTTTATGCTGTGGCAGCAATCCCTCTAGTTTTCTAGTGGCTTCCTTCTTTCCCACAGTCTTTATTCTCTTTACCTGTTAGCTCAGATGTAAAGTCAGAGGGAGGTGCCTCCAGGAGGGCTCCTTGTGGCACAGACTGTGTGTTGTGGTTGGGTACTGTGGGTCAGTGGTGCCTCTGAGCCCCTCTCCAGCACTCTACACCAAGGGGTACTGAGACATTGCTCCACCTTTCCCCAACTCTGTCTCTGTTGGATTCTCTTCTTTTGAAGTTGCCAAGAAAAGGTCAAGGCAAGATGCAGTTGTTTCTAAACCAATCTCTCCTTAGTGTGATTTCCTAGGCTCTTGGGCAGAGAGCCTTGTTTTCCATTTTGAGCAATCTGTTTTCTGCAATAAACACTGAATATGTTTCTCTGTTGCTATAGAAATAATATTTCATTAAATGAGGGAATCAGTGCCCTGCTGTCGACAAATCTAATCTAAGTGTTAGTCTCTAGAGCTTGAATTTCACCGCTGGGAAGAGGTATACATAATTCTGCAAATTATTTCTGTAACTTATGCATAAATGTCTTTATACTCTGCAACTGTTAGCTAAATTTCCCAAAGTGATAGCATGGAGTTTAACATGGTGTAATGTGTTTACACAGATCTGAACAGAGCCTTCCCCCTTTGCATTTCCCCGCCCTCCTCCTCCCATTTTCATATTTATAGCTTGAAATTTCCAACTCTTTCCATAGGAAAGTGGGGAGTGGCAGGAAAAGCAGCACTCTTAGCCAGGCTCCCTACCCCATGGACAGCAGTGTGCCAGGTTTATTTGAATTTTTGGGTTTGTTTTTTAAAATTCAGCTTCTCCAAGTAATGAGATACTATTTGCCATGTTTTTTTTCTGGGATTAATAAGAAGAACAGGCTGAATTGACCCCAGTTCTGGTGCATTAATAGACCCCACAAAGTGACCTGTTGCCCACTACTTTCTAGACTCCCCTGGGTATCATATGCCCAGTATTTGTCAAGTTACTCAAAGACTTACCTACAATAATTTTCTACCCATGCAGCAGCTAAACACAAGATATTTGGGGATTTTGACTTTATGCATCTCATATCAATGTCTTTGCATTTAGCCATAATTTAGACCTAATACATTTTTTTCCCCAGTATTTTTCTGAAGCTGCAGAATTCTAATAACAGCAATAAGGTGGTACTTAAGCCTGTATCTGTAGGGTATGTAAAAGTATCAAAATATTTGTTACTAAGGGTCAGTGTTTGTCAACATACTGATCATATGTAATTTGAAGAAATGGTAAAAAAACCTCCTGTCTCATGGTTGCAATACAGGAACCCCTTCATACATTTCTGTGTATAATGTATATGTGTAGTTGCAAAAGTAGAATACAGTTTAAAAGTACATGATGATTGATTTTCATAGACCTGTGTGCATGTGTATGTTAGAAATCTGAATTCAGAGTTCTTGTAAAAATCCTGTTACAGCTTTCTGGTTAAAATATGGAGTTATTAATTGTAAAATTTGTAAAATTATTTGTAAAATGAGAGAAGTGTCCAGCCTCAAATCATGACACCATGCTAGTTCTGTATTACTTATTGCAGGACAAATACAATTTATACATGTTCATTTAATTCATGAATAATAAACATATCAATGACCTCTAATTAAAGATTAGTCTTTAGAAAACCTAAGAAAAAAAAGTCATCATTAGAAAAAAATAACTGGGCTTTTGAAAATTCCTTTCTGAATTTTTTCAGCAATTGCAAATCAATCTGGCAATAAAATAAATCTTCTTAGGCAGGGACAAATTCCTGACCAGAAGAGTACCTGTATGTGTATGCACATTAATATAAAGGCAGAGATGCAGGAAAAACCAGCAAAGTACACAATCACCTTTTTGAAATTAATGACATGCTTATTATTAAAAGAGACTCATCACATAGGTAAGTCATCACAAGACATAGATTAAATTTTTGCCGTTAAAATAATTCTCGTAATGGAGAAAAAACAAAACAAACCAAACAACCCTTAATTTTGTTGCACAGCCATAAAACATAAACCAGAAGTTGACCTGGTTTTTACCCTTGTGCTCTTGCACCATCCAAGGCTGCTGCATTTTTTCACCACATCATCAGTCTGCGGATGAAAAGGATCAGCTGAAGCTCTTGGTGCAAAGCAGTGACCAAGGCATCACCTCTGCTGTGCACTCTGCTGGGTCCTGTCCAGAGCCTGCCTCCAGGGCATCCCCTGAAATGGCTGAGTCCTTGGTAAGGGAGGGAGAGGGCTGGCTGGATACACAGTGATCAAGTGAAGATTTAATCATGATCACATCTAATACAGAATATTTTGTTGCTATGCATAGTTTCATAAACAAAAGCTAATAATGAAGGTGGGAAAAGAAAACATAAACACTCAAATGTTTTGTGGTTTTGTTGTTTTGGTTTTTTTTCTTTAGGAACCCAATGGAAAAAAAACCAAGAGCAAGATTTAAAGGATGTTCTGAAGAACACTGACCAGGACATACCACTGGTATTTGTCAGTGGGAATCACGATATTGGCAATACTCCAACAAGAGAAACAATAGATGATTATTGCAAGAACTGGGGAGATGACTACTTCAGCTTTTGGGTTGGAGGTGTTTTCTTTCTTGTGCTGAATTCTCAGTTATACTTTGATTCTTCCAAGTGCCCTGAGTTAAGGCAAGCCCAGGATGTGTGGCTCGATGAGCAGCTGGCTGTCGCTGCAAACCAGAAATGCAAACACATCATTGTATTTCAGCACATCCCTCTGTTTCTGAGCAAACCTGATGAAGACCATGATTATTTCAACTTGGAAAAATCGGTTCGTCGGGAGATAATGGAAAAGTTTCATAAAGCAGGTATTTTCTCAAACTTTTCTACTCTTGAATTTTTGTTTCAAATTCTAATGGCTCTGCTGCTAGACAACATACATTTAACTTAAATGGTACTGTTTTCAAGGAATTTTAGATACAGTTTATAAGCCTCATTGTTCCCCCTAGATCAAAATTATCAACTGAATCTAGTCACCTATAAAAAGTACCAAATAAAATATAAAACTTTGAGTGAAAAGCAGAAAGCTAAACATGAAAAGTTCTTTAATGCAAATAACAAGGGTTCCATTTTGCAAGTACTGACAGATATAAAACAACCTGAGTTTTTCCTGCCTACAGAGTGCAAGACCAGGTATTGCCATTGGAGAAAAATAGAGAATTTATGTTTCACATAAAACATGGAAACAGAATTCACAATTACCTTGGGGGTTGCTTTCTCCCACACTGAGCCAATTTTAAACCAAGAGTGTAATGCACCCCAGATTTATTCAGTGTTAAAACAAGTGTTGCTCTGCTCAAATCAATCCTTTGCATATCCGTTTCTAATGGGGGCCATGTCTGGGATGAAGGGCAGGTGGAGCATGTGCTAAATGAGTAACTGTACCAAATCCCTCAGCTTTGTTGATGCCACTTGAATGCCATGGAGACAGACACAGTACCCAGCTACTCCTCCATGCTGTTCCCATTGTTTTCTCTTAATTGCCTTCATGTTCCTGGAGTGTGCCAGTCCCTCAAAATTTCCTGCCATCCTGCCATCTCTGCATCAGAATGTCATTTTCTCTGTATCTGTAAGAGAGCCCATTATTTGGATTACTGAACAATGCAAATTTTTTATGATCTTGTTCATAATTTACCATATAATTGTTAAGCCTGGCCTCATCCAAACTGAGCCTGATTTCCAAGCTCTGAATCTCCTACTGTTTTCAATCAGTAGGGCCAAAATTCACAGCTATCTGAGGGCTCTCCAGGGCACTGATATATTTGCAGATCCAAGATTTACAAGTGGGGTTTCTTTCCCCATAAGGAGACATGCTGAGAATATCTCATATCTTTTTTAATTTTTGTGCCCATGTTAATATAGTGGGAAGTGTGGCTGTTGCAGCTGGACAGCTGTGACTGCCTGCCTGCCATGGGCTACGGGACATCCTGGGTCATGGGTGTATCCCAGGAAATAAGCATTAGTGTGGGAACCAAAGCACTGCTGTTCTAGAGTTTGCTGTCATCCAGTTGGTTTACTAACATTTGGCAACATGTAGTACTGTGAATATAATTAAATCAACAGGTAAAAGAAATTATGCAAAGTGTTTTCACTGTAAAGTTGTTACATTGTTGTGTTTCTTCAAAGGATGTTTCAGACTGATTCTCCTATGGTGTGTCCAGGGGCTTAATCAAAAGTTGGGAAGGCTTCAAATGATGAGGGAAAACAACAGAATGGGAAAGGAGCAATACAGCTCTAAGGAAGAAATTCCCAAACTCCTTTCTCTGCCACCTTTCTGTTCCCTCCGTCATTTCTGGTTGTGTCCCTCATTCCCATCTCTAATAAGTTGTTTGGTTCCTTAATGAATGTGTTTAAACACTGATCTTTGGCTTGCTCGTTACTACACAGTGAGTCAATAGGTAACATTCACAATCCAATAACCAAACGTTTTGCTAATGAAATGAATACAGAGGACAGGCAGCTCAGTAACTCAGACTGCTGAGCAAAATGAGCTGAATCAAAAGTTGGCTCTGAGTTTCCTTAGTAACGGGCGCGTTCTGTTTCCAGTTTCTTGTTCAGCTGCAGAGCGGCCTTGGTGAGACCACGGAGGTCTCAGCGGGTTGCAGAGGCTGTTGGTGTGGTGGGACAGAGGCACAGAGATGCAAGGACACCACTTGCTTTCTGAACCTCTGCTTTGTCACAGAATAATCCATTTTAGCACATCATTAGACATGAAATTGGTTTTCTCCCAGTTCACTTCTTACATTCTTGGAGGATTAAAACACAGAATGTTGCTAATGAAATCCCAATCTACTTTGCTTTTTTAAATTTAGAAATTTGGTATAACTATTTGTTCTGGAAAAAGAAAGACAGTTTGCCTTTTTATGAGTCCACCAGGCTGCCACTATACTTCTTCCCCCAACCTGTCACCAGTCCTTCTTTCCTTCCTTCTGTTTCTTGCTGTTCCAGTGTTTGTGACCACTCCTATTTGTTGTGTAATTATGCAGAATTTCAGTATAACATGCATGGTTTAGGGGTTGCTGTGTTTGCCATTATTGATGGGCATCCTATTTCAGTTGTGATAAGCCAGGATCAGACATGGAATGATCCCAGTTTTCATGTTTATATTTTTTTAGAAATGTCAAACAGGCAGCCAGAACTCACCAGATTTGAGAGAGACAGGAACAGAAAGACAAGTCAGTAATTCAGGTCGTTCCATGAACAAATGTATATGAATGTATGTAGGAAATAATCAGATAAGTATGGTGATATTGCACAGGTGCTTGAAAGTGAGGTATGCAACTTCAGAAAATTCTGATTTTAATTCCAAAGCTCAGATCTTCTGTGGTTATTCTCTTCTAATCACTCCCATATTACATAATGGGTTTGGTGTAAGTATCTGCTCATTACAAGCAGAGATAAAAGACTAGCTGTAGAGGCTACATCTGGTATGAAATACTGAATTACATTTCTCACATTAGAAGTGTCCTTAACAGTTGGGCTAATTAAAGATAAAATCACGTCCTTATGATAAATATTTATAATTGAAAATCTGGCACTTGTAAATATGTATTACTACTATGCAAAGTTAAACCATCCTTGTAAGCCACATGTCTAAGAAATCCTACCAGACCATTCATTTTTAAATTCTCTATAACAAGTATTGTCCTTCAAAGTGTTACTTTGGTCACTGTGAAAACCAACTCAGTTGAGAACAGAGTTTATCCCTTCAGTAGATACATTTCTGAAGGTGTATTTGTATAACTTCTGCAAGTTTAGCCTAAGTTGTCAAGGCTCTGTCTCTTCTCCATGCAGAAGGTAAGTACAGAAAAAACCTGTGTGCAGAACTGTGAAAGAGCTGACCTGACGTTCTCATCTGTAAGATCTGCTGGAGTCACTCGGCTCTGCTGCATGAAATGCATATTCAGCTTTTAAGGATTTTACAGTGCTGATATAAATAGGTTTCTCATAGCATTGCAGGGAAAATAAAGAAGTAGTAATGGTCTAGCCAAAAATCTGGTCTGCAAATCATGTGTCTTTGATAAACATAAGTAGTAAATTAGTTTTCAAATTAAGCAGTTTATGTAATAGAAGACCTACTTTTTCTTACATCTCATCCCAGTAAAATTTTCTTAGGATGTTAAATATTTTTTTTCTATGACCTGGAAAGTATGGGTATTTTTGGTGAGCTGTAAACAATCTTTCAAAGACTTTTTGCCCTGAGAACCATCACTGACACACTGAGCATTACTTACATTAGTTAATACAATATAATAATAAATGTTTCTTAATGGCACAAATGAACTAAAGCATTTAAGCAAATGCCTGAGCTTGTTTAAGAGCTCTGCTGAATAAAACCTAATTTAATAGCTGATTTTTCACCAACAAAGTTGAAAAAAGACTTTTTGTTTCAGAGTTAGTTGAAAAGTATAGGTGGTCTATGTAGCTGAGAGATATTACATCACAGAGAATAACTAGACCAGAGGCAGAAAAGTACAAAAGGAAATTCTATGCAGTCTTCAGCTTCTTTTAATTAAAAAGTTTTAAATTCATCCAAATGTCTTCAAAGCAATTTTTCAGATGTGGTTAAAAGTACTTAATATGTACAGAGGGGCAAAAATAACACCCTAACTTCATTAAATGGTGGTTTTTTCATTATATTTGTGACTGGAGGTGCTGTAACTTCTAACACCTTTACTTATTAAAAGAGTGTGATATCTGCATTCTCCTCTTAGAAATGTTGTGACAGGAGAGCAGTGTTAAAGGAAGAAGAAGCTTTCAGAACATCCATAGCTGAGATATATTTGAGCACAAAATTAAAGCATGGGGTGTTGAAAGCTGTTGTTTCTAAAATTTACCAGACAACATATGCTATGTTTCATTATTTTCTTTGTTGTGTAATCAGAGTTGACAGGGGAGTAATATTTTCTTCTTCCTGCCATTGAGACCTTGATTTTGGCAAAGCCCATACATTGAGTGAGTAATCTCAGTGCTTATGTGTCAGTATTTCAGATAATTTAAATACTCTCAACTTTAGTGATTTAGATCAACCTCTTTCGAGCTTGCAGTTACATGCTTATGGCACAGGTACAGTGACCACATTTGATACATTTTATGTAAGAACACTTCCCCAGCTATGGTCATGTAATCTTGCATGAAGATACACTTAGGTTTGGGGTTTTTTTCTCTCTTTTTTTTTTTTTTTTTTTTTTTAGAAATTCAACAGAAGGTACAAAATACATATAGTCTGTAGGGACATTAAGTAATATTTGTTCTCAGATAAATTTTGGAAATCAGTTTCTTTCCCTGAGTTAAATCTTCTTTTTGATCCTTAGAGCACACAGCAATCCAGGACTGTTTGGGCTTTGTTGAAGGTCTCTGAGAAAGCTTCACTTTCAAATGGAAAAAGTAGCAAAACCAGGAAGTAAATTCCACTGAAAGGTCACAAGAGGCATTCACAAAAATGAACTTGAAGAACAGAGTGACCTTCTAGAGACAGCACCTCTAAAGGCTTATTTAGACCAGCACTCTAATTAGGTGATCTGGAATCACCCTATGGCTGTGCCTGTTGTTTCTCCACTGATTATATAGGAAAAACAAGTGACACTAAAATCCTTTTTTATATCCTTTCCTATACTAATACTTTCTCTTCAGTATTGTCCTACATAAAGAAGCTTTTGACACAAATATACTTTGCAAAATAATACCTTGTCTCCCACTTACAGAGACCCACTGACCACTAGCTGCATCAAACTCCTGATTCTTTAGTGTACAAAACAAATTTAAGGCAGAGTTTTCCTGCACGTTTGCAGGATAATGTTTGGAAACAAGAGTGCATGGGATATTTTTATTGAGATGCTTACAGAGCTGTGCAATGTAAATTCTAATTACTCAGTTCTCTTTTATTCACACAGCTCTGCTGAGAAGGAAGGATAACACAGAGGGCTTCTAAAGGGCTACACAAAATAATTCTGTTATTGTTACTGAGAGTTGACCGAAATGGAGGGTGTTGATCCCCAATACCTACCAGTGGGACTGTTTCCTTCTACTGGAGCTCTGTTGGTGGGAAATTATGGGGGGTTTTTTGGGTAATTGCCTGAGCACTGAGCATTTCTGTTAACAGTGCTGTAACTGATGCTTTCACATCTTTGTTTGCTGCTGTAACACCTGCTCAGCAGATGAGGCAATGTGAGCACTCAAATTGCAAAGAGATAAAATCAATTCTATTCCACTGAAGAGATTTTGTTTTCAAAGACTTCTAAATATTATCATTCGTTTTGTAGCCCTGCAGCCTTGAAAAGATGAGGGACACCACGTGCCTGGGGAGAAAAAAGGTACAGCAAAAAATGCCTATGGTTAATGTGGGCTCTTGTAGGGAAGCTGAAAGAACATCATTTTGGAGTGCAAAATTGTTGTGAGAACAGGTATTACTCTTGAACCAACCACATTGTTCAGCACTTCAGACAGCAGCTGTATGCTGCAAGTGAAAGGAAGAAAGAAAAGCCAGTTTGTGCCTGATACTCCAGGGAAAATGTTTGAGATGAATTTATCCATATGACTTAGATGGTTGTATTTGCCAGAAACACTGCCTTTTAAAAAATACCTATCTACTCTTATCTGTGTGTGGGTGTACACACACATCTCGTAGTGGCATCTTCCTGTGCCTGGATACCACTTATTTTGCTCTCCTGTCTTTGAAAACTTTGGAAGTGTATAAGAGGGTTGATAACATTCAGATCCTTCACTCAGTACAATTTCATGTCTTTACAGAACTGTTTCTCCACCTATTCATTTCCATTTTGGCTCTACTGCTGCTCCTCTCTTCTGCACTTTTGGGGACAAATATATCTAGGATCAGCTTTTTCTAGTGTATCCTCCTTCTTCAGTCCTCGACTGAGCAAGAGGTTTGTCTGGTGAATCAGAGACTTTTGGATAAACATAATTCTATTTAAAATCTAATTCTGTCATTAAACTTGAACAGCTAACCTAAAAGCAGAGTAATGGGACCAGACTGAGGATCCCAATAGCCCAGACTCCTGCTGCTCCTACTCCCCAAACCCTTGTGAAGAGCACTGGATAGAAAAGTACACAATAGTATTTCTTTCAAGACTTCTTCCCACTTCCAGCAGATTTTCTTTCAAGGACTTACTGTGTCATATTAATGTTACCAACATAATGCAATTTAGTGATTCCTCTATAGATTTGTTCAGTTGATTTGTGAAGGCTGCCAGTTTTCACAGTGGTCTGCAGGAGGGAATTTCATGTTTCACAGCTCTGTGAAGAAATGCCTCCTTTTGTTTGCTTTGAACCTCACCTGCAGTCTGGGTGGAGAGCCATCAGTCTGTACATGAGATTTAATGAACGTTGATTCAGGTCCACAGTTACTGTAAAAAATAGTTCATTAATCAGCACTTAAAAGATGATAATCTGAACCATGTGATAAATTTCATTGTTCAGTCAGAACCACTTTTTTTCCCCAAATTCTCTACAGAGAGCATGAGAAGAGAAGCAAGGTCTGTACTGTACCCATTACATATTTATTATGTCATTCATATTGCACTAATTTAGCCTTCTCCTTCTTTTACAGTCTCATTTGCTTTTGCTGAGAAAAGCATTTATTTAATTGAAGGCTCAGTCTAAATAAAGCATGCTACTGATTGCCTATGCTGATTATTCCAGGCATTTTCCTCCTAATTTGGAAAATCTGCTTGCTTTTCTTTGGTTTATTTTTATATTGGTAATTTTTTTCCTGTATTTTTACTCTGTCCATGTGCTGGGTTGAGCAGTTTGATTTCCAACTGAGGCAAGGCCAGTAACATTTTGGACACAGCAAACCTGCCTCAAAAATGGGTTTTGTACATTTGGAACTGTAGTTGGAAAACAGCTTCTTCTGAATTCAGGGACTTTTGGAATCAAGCCATGGAAGTGAGTATAATTACAGAAATTGGAGTCAGACACCCCTGGAAGTTACACTAGTTCAGTGTAATTAAGTAACAGTTCTGAATTTACAACCCATTATCATCTGATTGTGGGAGAAAAATTGCTTTCCAGGTGTATGTTTCTTCAGGGTTTTCTTTTTATATTTCAAGATAAACATGGGTGCATTATTTCCCATCCTGTTTGTGTAATCATTGCAACTCAGTTTCCCTAGGGCTCAGTCTGTATTTCTTGGGTTGAACTAGCAAACATTAAATTTTTCAAGAAGTTAGGAAAAGAGGTGTTACCTCTCTCACAAAATCTTACTGTTGCATTGTTACAGAATGTACCTGTTTGTTTAATAAAGCAAAAAGATGATTTGGCTAGCATGTCCTGTTTGAAAAGAGACATTAACATGATTTAACTACTCCTTAAATAGAAAGGCTGGTCGAAACACTGATTAGAAAAGACGTGGCTGTTTGTTGGCCCACATGGAGAAGGGAGGCCAGAGTCCCCTTTCTTTCCTGCCCCAAATGGAGTTGAAAACCTGCCCAGTCTTCCATGTCCTTACATTTTTCTACACTACAGAAGACAAGTGTAGAGTACCAAGTAAGGGAGAACTGCACAATAAGCTAAGACAGGGATGTTATCACTCCCAGGGGAATGATCCAGGAGACACAGCTAAAATGCCTTTGTTCTCTTACAGTGCAATTATATCAAAATCATGCTGACCCTTTTCCCTGGTGCCACAGAAGGGTTTTCCTGAGTGATAAATGATAAGTTGTAGAGGGAAGATGCTGCACTTTTAAAATTCTGTAAAATAACTTCAGCTTCTCCTGCCAGCAGACAAACTGCCTCCTGCGTGATATTCAGCTGTAGTTTCTTTTTGGGCAATGAACTATTTTCTCATCTGGTTCTTGTCAGAAATAAAATCAAGAGTGTGCTAACAACGCTGGGGTAGCTAAAGTTTTATTCTCATTTTCTAGAATATCTCCAGGGCTGTAAAAGATGGTGAATATTTCATTTAGAACTCTGTTTCTTTCAGAACATTCCTCTGCTCTGGGTTGCTTGGGAGCTCAGAAGTGCTGTTAAGATGGCCATAGTTAAGGGGATAATCCCTTTAAAACCAGAGCTGCTGCAGCCTGTGAGGATGTGGTGGTTGAACACAGGCAGTTGCCCCTGAGCCTGGTTGGCCTGGTCATCCTTTTCTGTGAAGCATCCAGGGCAAATCTCAGATTCTCATGTAGATACCTTTCCCTGTTAGGCCAGTGAGGCAGTGGAACAATGCCTGTTACACTCTTTCTGCAAGAAAAGCACCTTCTAATATGATGTGCTGCTGTGGGCCACAAAGCTTGAAGAGAGAACCAACACAAAAAGAGAGAATGGGAACTGCTGGTAAAAATTGTCCAACTTACCAGAGCTGTTAGACTGAGGAAGATGCAAATCAACAAGAGCTTGCAGAAGCTCTACTACTTATTTGGTGTGCTGGATTTAGAAAGCAGACACTGGAAATAAGAGATGGGGGAGGAAAGTCTTCAGAGGTGTTTTTGAATTTCCTGCAATAGAAATTGTGAGTCAAGTGTTCATACTGTGTTTTTGACTTGGAATAAGGTATCCAAATTAAAAAATGAAGTTTGTTTGAAGTTTTCTTAAAATTGAGTTGTGCTGTAAAGATTCTGCTTATGAAACAGGTAGCACCAAAGGCAGCATGCTGAACTGCATAAGCTGTTAATTCCCCTCCCCAGCACTCCCCTCTTGCCTTGCCAAAGCCACTGTGTGGCCTTACAGCCCCAAGAGCCATAATGCAGTCTATGAATTAGCATAAAGCCAAAGTGTTTATTAACTTGTTTCATGGTCAAGCTTATGTAGAGTCTGAGGCTTATCAACATATGTAAGTATTACATCTCATCAGATGACTCTTGAACAGCCCATGTTTTGGTTGCTTGTTACATCATGAATTATTTTTGCTAAGTAGGCTGCTCTGGACTCAAAGAACCTGTACCAAAATAGGTATTACATTCCTTAGTAGGAATGCATTATTCTAAAGGGAAAAAGAGCTAGGAGCAGATCTTTGGAAAAGGTAAATCCTTTTGTCTTTCAGATTCAGCTTTGTCAAATCAGAACTAAAAAGGATGTTTTGTGCTTGATCAGAAAATGATGGTAAATTGCATGGCAGGAAGACAGCTTTTGTTTGCTAAAATCAGAATCAATTCCTGTATCTAAACCTTTTTTTACAAAGACACTTTTTTGCATATTGACTGATTCATAAAACTCATGTTTGGTATGCAGGCATGAAGCTCAGTGGGTTTAGGTGTTTTCATGATGCAAGTACAGTTTTAGCACAGACAGACCAAGACCTGGTGCCCAGCACTGGGTGGAGCCTGTCCTGCATCTCTGGCTTCCAGTCCTGTTCTGATCAAAAATTAATTTGGCAGTTCAGACCTTTTTTCCTTAGCAGATACCCTGTAATCTGTGTTGTGTTGTTATGCAGTCTGACATCAGATGATGGTGATGATCACAGAGACAAGATGTGGATTTTTTTGCCTTCTTTTTTTTTTTTTTTTTTTTGAGTAACTGTCTGCAGAGTTTTTTACTTTATTCTGATTTTAATCCATTTTTTCTTTAATGAATAATCCATTAGATATGAATAGTGTCTTGCAGTAATAGATCCAGCTTTTTTTAGTTAATGGATACTGTGAAACCGCCAGTCACATTTAAATTCAAATAACTATGTATTTCATAAAAAATGAAATCATGAATGCTTGTGAAGGTGCCATTCCTTGGACATTTATTTACACAATAGTTTTTTAGTATTTCTATAGCTTTTACATCAATGCTTTTTCCAGCTGCTGTTAAGAAACCAGCAATTAAAAACAAATCACTGCTCTAC
>VZRZ01002343.1:232397-351578 GCA_013398175.1 Climacteris rufus | reverse complement strand
TTTTTTTTTTTTTTTGTAGTGGGAAGGGGCTGTATCTTTTTGTGTATAGCTGGATGCATTTATCTGACCTAAGGATCCATTAAAGTGGGCTATAAAAATGAGGTCTTCCAGGACACTGTNGTCTTATTGCTAGCAACTTGACAGTATTACTTCAGAAAAACATCTGAAATTAATAAATTAAATTTGAGTGCATACATCTGTAAGATTCTTTTTATGTTAAAGATCAAAAGCAAGAGCAAAGTAAATTGCCTGCTTGTCATCTTGGTATTATTGCACTGACTGGTTCAGATTTCCTTCCAGTGCTAACAAAGTGGGTGCAGAACAGTTGAGAGAACAGAAATGTGCTCTTGCAGAAAAAACACCATCAGTGAGACCCCTGGTTATACACAGCAGTGGCCTGTTTGTTTCTTTGTTCAAGATGTAACATATTGTAACACAGCAATAATAAGAATTAATAGTAGCACTAAAGAGTACCTGAAAACTGAAGTCTGGGCAAAATTCTCCCTGGGAGGTGTCTAAAGCAAAGAGTGAATTCAGCTGAGGCAGCCAGATCCAGAAGGGCATTTCAGCACTGTCCTGTCAGTGCAGTGAGGATCTGAGTAACCTGCACCTGCCAAAAGGAGGAATTTGGTTGAACAGTACCCATAAACACCAGCTTGTTTAGGCAGAATTTGTCTCTCATAGCCACCAGGAGATAAAAGAGGTTGTAAATCACATCCTTACTGCTCTCAGGTGTCATATTTGCACTGCTTATAACTCACTGTTAGTCCAGCCTCATCCCAAAATACCTTTGTGAGTGTAGGCACTTGGCAGATGTTAAATGTAATTGTAGTGAAGTTTTGGGATTTGCCATAGGAGAAAAAAAGGAGTGTGATTGGTGGGCCAAACCTTTTACTGGTGTCTGTCTCTGTTTAGGGTGGGTTTCTCAAAATCTTCCCTTGAATTCTCAAGACAAGGGGATTTTTTTCATTTTTAGCATGACTAAAGTTGCTTTATTACTTTTGTATCCTCTGTCCTTCTAATCACACTTAGTCAGGATTTGGTTTATATGTAAAATGAGACAAAGTCTTGGCTTCTTTTCCTCTTGAACCCAAATGTTAAATTCTCTGGGTAGTGGGAAGATGCTACTTTAGGACACAGATGCTTCCAGTACAGAGTGCTTGCTTCCCTGACAAAGTACTTATTTCTGTTACTAAGAGCATCACATGGGTTTGCACCTCGCTATGGGTTTATGATTCTTCCTTTTTCCTGTTTTTTTCATAGACCAAAGGAGTTTTGCTTACTTGCAGAAAAAGAGGGAAATACTGAAAAGGCTTTTGTTACCTCGTTATAGTAGCAGTGTCACTGACTTTTTATTCCAGCACTGCCTTTTGAAGGATTCTAACTGGGATTGTCTCAAGATGTAAAAAAGGCTCACCAGTTCTGCTGGGTTGGTGCAGCTGAGTCAGAGCAAGCTCCCAGAGTTGTTCTGCTGCCTTACTTAGGAGTGTAACTCATGCAGCAGACAGAGGAGTAGGTTACAGTAGCAAGGATAATTAGCACTGCTACTAAAATAGGGTAACAGACACGTTGTAGCTGACATGGCCCTTGTCCCACTATTCTGTACAAAGGTAGCTTCATTCTCTGTTTTCCACCTTGGCTCATTTGCTGTTTGAGAAGGGTTTGGATTTGAAATATGAAAGCCCATGTAGCTCTTACCAGGCATACAGCAGAATAATTTATATTTTGCTTTCCAAGTTGCTTAATTTTTAACTCTACTGTGAGCCAAGTTTATATATTTTTAGCACTCTTCAGATCGCTCAGTCCCACAAAAGCAAAGGATTGATGTTAGCCAACTGTCTTAAGATGGGTTCCCCTACTTCCCTTTTCATTTTATCTCTGTGGTAGAGGTCTAAATCTACTGCAGGAGAAAATGTGAAAGGTTTTTGTGGCTAAAGAAATAAGGATTTCCATGTGAAGATATAGCATGTTCCTCATTACAGCTCTCTGGCTTTAAATTGCCTCTGTTATTTTCCAAAATTTCTGCAGTCTGAAGGCAAAACCAGTTGTTGCTAGCTTTTTATTTTTTAAATGTCATTAAAGGTTGTAGCATCTCCCAAATTCCTACCTACCACTTGGCCAGGACTAAGCAGCTGTTAGCTCCTGTGTTGAGCATGGAATGGCAGATTGCTGGAATAGAGGAACAGGAACAAAGGAGGTTTGGTGTTGTCACAGTGTCCAGCCCTGGGTACCTTTATAGGCTTGCTCATCATTCTGTAACCACCAAACCAGAGGTTGGGAAGGCAATTCTGAGATTTCAGGGCAGCTTTTAGCCTGAGGTGAGCAGGGCCAGGGTGTGGCAGAGGAGAGGAGCTCACACAGCTCACAGTGTCTGGCTCCTTGGCCCCCCTCCTCTGCCACCCTGCTCGAGAAGGGGCACATTCAGACCTTTGCTTGACAGTTTATTTTTCAATAGAAACACAAATTCTGTTCAGCAAGGCACAGCACCTATAGAAGAACCCCAGCCACATATTGTTCTTTTGTAGCACAGCAGTTTTATGGCCAACATAAAGATTTAGTTTCATGCAGTAGCCAGTTATTCTGATAACCTGCTGGCTGTCAAGTCAGAGCTGTCAGGGAATACTTAGTGGGGTTTTGAGTCACTCAGTATTAAATTAATATATTTTCAAATGCTTTATGTGGAACCATCAAAGTGTCAGTATGCTTACAGAGCACACAACCTACAGAATTTCAAGAGAAAAATTGCACCTAAATCCTATAGATGCGTTTGAAATTTTTTTAATTGTCATTAATAGTATCATCACCAGATCTAAACACCTTCTATAACAAAATGTAAAATTAAGTTGCACATTTTGCACTTGCTGATAAACAACAGAATTTCCAGTATTTTCAGCTGTCTGGTCCAGTCATTTTTCTATTTCACAACAGCATTAGATGCAGCTTCAGGAAGCTCTAAGGTCCTGAAATCCAAGGACCTTAGACTGAGCATGACAAAACATAAACCCAAATCCTGTTTGTAAAATTAACTATTTATACTGACTCCACATTTTCATTCAAAATAAAATAAGCACCACCTTAAATTAGCAAGTAAGCTGATGAATATTTTTTTATCAAACTCTGAATGCTGTTGACTGTGATGCTCAGCTGTATCTATGGGCAGAGCATAGAAAGGCTAAATGGTGAAGGAGGCTGGAATAAACTGGAAATTAAAAGCTTTGTCTATGGCAGAGCATTGTCTCTTGGGGAGGAAGCTGCATTCTCAACTCTCTTGTTAGTGGATTGCAAACTTTGACAGGAAAGATAAGTACTTAGCAACAAAATTACTTTTTTTTTTTTACTCATGAGACTCAAAAAGATTTCATTATTTTGTAGTAATAACATTTGATTAAAATTAATAGAATATGGGAAGGGGAAAAGAATCTATTTGGTAGCAGGAATTTGATTTGTAAAGACAATCAAAAAGGCCATTCAGAGTAACAAATACAGCTTCTACCCATTTGTTTGTTTATGTTTCAAGACAGAAGAAACAAAAACTAGAAATTACTTGTTTGGAGATGAGGATGACACAATTAATTTAATTCCAAATTAATTAAGTTTCAAAATTCCAGCAAAAATTCCATATTTTTTACTCAATACAGTATATGTAGTATATACTCAATACAGTATAAGAATATAAGTAAACTTTTTTTGAAACAGCCTTAAGTAATTGAAAATAGAGAGGGAATCAGAATAAACCTGCCTTGTTTGTCCCCCATACCAGATAAATGTTCATTCATGTCATTCCAAGCCTGACTCTTGTTGCAGGTGTCAACCTTTCCTTTCCTGGCTGCTCTCTTCTTTCTTTCTCTCTTATAACTCACAACCTCTCCTGCTCTATTAGATTTCCTTGATGTCCCTGGCTGTGTTCCATCTGTGATACCTGCAATGTCTTGTGAAAGATTGCAACTTCTCATTTATGTTGTTTGTTTGTCTTGCCCTTTTTATTTTTTTTAAGGTCACTGGCCTTGGGTGAACGGGTTTAAGCTCTCCTTAGTAAATTTTCTTTGTGCTAATTGATAAATACAGCTCCACTATCCTTGTCTTTCAACCTGTGTTTCAGTACCATCATTCTTTAGGCAGGTATCTAATTTTAATCAGCTGCCTCAAGACTGTTCCTTTCTTTCTAGGCAAAGGAGTGGTGAGACAACAAACACACCTTGCAGTGGGCATAAAGAACTCAGAGTCCAGTAACCCTAAACACAGCTGGTGGAGCAGAATAAAGTTGTATTAATCATTTATTACCATTAGAATTATTTACTACTGTTCACTAATTAGGCAAATTTTAATTTTAGTTTTAATTTTATGCTTGATGAGCCATTAGAGAATGAAGGTAAACGTCACAGTTGTAAACTGCTAACTCAATACATACTCTGTCTTTTTTTTTTTAACAGGCATTACAGCTGTATTTTCTGGACATTACCACAGGAATGCTGGAGGGTCCTACAAAGGCCTGGAAATGGTGGTTTCATCAGCCATAGGATGTCAGCTGGGAAAAGATACACATGGACTTCGAGTCGTGGTTGTCACAGAGGACAGGGTGGTTCACAGATACTACAGCTTAGATGAACTGGGCAGCCAAGGCATAGGGAAGGAGCTGCTGGATCTGCTTCCTAAGCAAAAGTAGGCTGTGTCAAAAGATTTTTTCCATGTTAGATAAATATAAACAGTTTCATAAAGTTTCCCCAAGCAGAGCTACAGATTTCTGACTGCAGTGTCCCAGAACAGCTCTCGATTTGTTATTGTCCTAAATAACAAGAAAGTTGTTGACATGTTTTTCTTTTTGAAAACGAGACCTAAGAGGAATATGGAAGAGCAGAGCTAATATGCTAATGAGTCATTGAAAAGTACAGTTCTGAGAATTTTCACTTTGCTCCCAGATAAGACATTCTTGTTAGAGAGAAACTGGCTTCTGCATAACCCTTTAACTCATGCCTATTGCAGTTTTGTATTTGAGAGGGTATTTTGAAATCAATAAATTCAGTAATTTCTGTTACCTTCTGGACAATATAAATGGGGTGGTTTTTTACACTACAGAAACAAATCTCAAAAAAATTGAAATCAGCAGACTCCTCCTGTCTTTTAGCAACATTTGGATCATAGCCTCTTACCTTGTGTCATATTTTCTCCCAGTTCCCACACTTTATTTTCTTAGCCTTTCAGAGAAAGGAGCAATAGGAGAGCAAATACATTCTGGTTTGCAGTCACAGCTTGGGTTTCTGTTATATCCATTATAAAGTTTTATATAATGTTATACAGTTTTATAGTTTCCATTATATAGTTTTATATAATGAAAAGTAAATGAGGCTGATATAAATGCCACTGACAGAAACTAAAGGTGAAACAACTATTTTCATTTTGAAATTTAACTACCATTCCATTAGCATATATTCTTGCTGTAGCTACAGAAATTGGAATAATTGCACAGGGAGAATATTCTGTACAGTATACTGTTCTCAGAAGTCACTTTGTTGGTTCCTAGACAAGAGGAGAGCTTTGATTTCCAAGTGCAATGTAGAGTGCCTTACTGTAATACTAGAAAGTACTGAAAACCCTAAAAAGTATCTTTTCTTCACTGCAATGAGTCCTTAAAAAGAAATTCATTAAATGAATTTATGTGCTGCAATCCACCTCTTTTTTTAGCAAGTGTATCTAATTTGTTGAAAATAAAGTCTTCATGTAATTAAGTCATAGCTGTTGGGTTTTTAAGTATTTAGTTGCACCCATTACAGACCATGCCATGGGTTATCTAGAATTGGAGCTGGTGCAGCTTTGGCACCTGAAGAGGGAGGCACACACTGAGCATCACTAATGCATCCTATCATGTTTTATGTATGTCCTCACATACAATAGTGTTCCCTAGAGGCTATTACAGGTATTTAAATATGGTGAGAGGTATGAAATGCTGTGCTGAAGAGTCAGTTTAATTACATTATAGTCACAACAGTTTATCAAGGAGGCTCCTTCAAGCCTGATTTGTGGAACTGATGAGACTGTAAAATCAGCTCTGGAGCACTGCCTTGTAGCAGTGAAGTAGCTGCACCTGCAGCTGCCCAGGGCCACATGGGGGCTGCAGTCCCATGACAGCAGCCTGAGCACAGGGAATGTTGGATGCTTTTATTCTCCACCTTGTTTTGTTTAGTTGAATGTTTTCTCAGTCTCATTTTCAGGAGAGTGTGGAAAATGAGAGACTATTTTCACAGTCTCATGCATACGACTCATATAATACAGTCATGGAAGGATTTTGAAGCATATTGTGTGGCTGGACATTACTGTATGAAGTAGAGTTAAAAAAGTAAGCTAGGAATGTGTTCTTTTACCAGCATAAACGACAACTTGTGTTTCCCCACTTTTCTTAGTTTAATTAGCTAATTTAGAATTAATACTGAAGCCTTAACTAATTTGACATGGCAGAGGTCCTTGCTGTCACCATGCCTCATCTTGTTTATGTCAAGAAAAATAAAATATATTATGTTAAATTATGAAACAATTCACCCATGAAGATTCTAATTATAATTTAAAAAAACATCTTTTGATGTTGAGGACATTATTTTGGTACCTCCAGCATTGTAACTCTCTGTCAGTGTCAGCATATGACTGACTTTAAAGCAAGATGTCATTAAAAGTTCGAAGTGCAAGGGATCCCTCATGTTGCTGTGGGCTCAAGAGGTTGAGCAGAGATTAAAAGACATCAAGTGACCACAATTCATTTTGGTTTCTCTTAGGCTGCTAAAAGGATGAGATAAACCTTGAAGACTCTTACTGAATGTGGAAAATTCACATTAGAACACCAGAGAATCCTATGAAAGTAACCAAATAATACATAATTAACTACAGTCAGAGGTGGAGACCTATGAACATGAGGCAAATGACTGAAGGCAAAGTCTGAGGGACATCTTGGTTTGTCAGCTTCAGTGTAAGCAACAAATTTAAGAACACACTATTTCTGAACCTTTCCAAAAAGTCATTAAGCCTTGAGTACACTCTGTTTGCCTACTGCCTTCAGTGCATTTGGGTCCAGCATCTCATCTTGCAGGTTTTAATAGAGGCAATATTTTTATAGGACTACAGTATTGAGCTCCTGGAGATTACAGACAAACTAAACACTTGATGTCTTGTTAAAACTTAATCACATCTTGTACTGGCGGAAGTAAAGTCTCAACTCTGTCCCTGTTTGCAGACAGCCTGTGCCACATGCACTGCTCAATGATTCCCTTCTTACCTCAGCTCAGCAACTTGGTTTCTAGTGTCTGGTTTTTCCAGACATTATCCTCAAATAGCTGGTTTTATTCTGCTATGAGAACAAGTAATTAAAGATACATCTAACATAAGCAAATACACAAAGCAGCAAAACCTAAACATTTCACTGCTCAGAAAGGCTCAGTTCCCCCTGTGTGTCAGGGCCCAAGTGTGTGTCTGTCCCTGCAGGCTCACACTCCCTGCTCCACTGTGCTTAATGCTGTGAAAAAGCTGCTTCTCCTCTGCTCTCATTAAGCCTTTCTGTGCAGACACCAGCTGAACACAGCAATGTCCTTTACAGCAAGGGGAACCTTTACACACCCACGAGTTCCCAGTGTGCCTGCCAAGCAAAGCCTGGCATTACCTATTACCTCAGGATACACAGTCCCCATGGGGAATGCTGATTGGCATTAGAAAATTGTAAAGAGAATTTCCACTTCACCAATACTCTACAGTTACCAGGAATGCCTTAGTTGTCCTACTCTGTGCTGACATAGGAGACATCACATCCCTGGCTCATATGGAAGTGCAAAGCCAGGTGGTTTAGGCTGCAGGCAGTGTGCTCTTGGACACTTTTCATTGGAAAATTCTTCATAAATAAATTACAATAACAAAACATATAATAGAGAAAAAGCATTAGACCAGAATATTCAATTAGCCTCCAGTCTAAATGAAATACAACTATGCAGCAGCAGACAGAATGGGGGGTCCCCAGAAAACCCCCAACAACACTCAACAGAACTAAGGCAACAAAGACAAATCCAAAGCTGCTCAAGCAATACAAAAACATACCCAGCACTTCTCTTAAGGAAAAAAAAAACCAAAAGCAAAACCAAAACTCAGAGAGCCATTACTTTTTTTTAATTGACATTTTCATTTGTTTCTCTAGAAGTAATTTCCTCCATTAGCACTTTGTCAAATGCAGATAGTTTAGTACATTTCTACTAATAAACACCTCTTTTTTCCTCTAGGAGACCCATTAAAGCCTCATCCTATTTAAATTTATAGTGTTGTTATGTCACTTTTGGGTAGCCAGAAATTGAAACATTCATCTTCTAAATATATCCTTATCTTTCTCAAACATTGCTTGGAAAGGTATAGCATTGTTAAAAACCACAATTTGGCCTTTTAAATTAACTGGTAGTGGCATTATCTGTATTCAAGCCTTTCTTACACTTTTCCATATAAAAAAGACACAGCAGTGCAGGAAGATCTCTCATAACAAACCAAGATCCACAGGCCTGCACATGACAACCTGCCTGTCCAGGGATTTTCTGAATAATGTGTCAACAGCACATCAGGTAAGGAAAACAGTGACTTGTATTTGGATACATGTGAGACAAAGGTAAAACTGCCACAGAAGAATGTGGTTCTTCCAGTACACAGCAAGCACTGAAGCCAAGAGGCTGCTAACAGAGTACACAACACAGACAATTAATCTTTTGTCATTTTTTTACAAAGCCTGAGCTGAACTTAGTCTTACCCTTCTATTAATTCTAAGTCTTGCTCTATCATAGCCAATGAGGAGAAGGTGGAGCCACCTTGCTTTTCTTCAGCTATGTAAAAGCTGGTTTTTCAGTCTGGCCAACTTGAAACTTTGCTGTAGATGGATGCAGGTAACTCCAGCAGGTGATTGATCCTGTCCTGCCACTGATGCATAAGCCAGAGGGACTGAACTGCCCTGAAGAGGCCCCTGCTGGGGTAATGCAGGTGATTCCCTTACCAAGGTAAGATTCCTAAGCTGACTCAGTGCAGTTTGCTTACAGCAGAAGGCCTGAGAGGCCAGCTGTCACCCATGAAATCAGAACATGAAGATCTGGGTGAGAAATGAAACAGAAGTGGGAAGCAACCCATCATGTGCTCCTGGCTCCCCTCCTTGGCTGAAGCTGGCACCATCCTCTCCTGACACACTCAGAGCAGGGGGTGCTCCTGCAGACTGTTTGCTGCTCTGCCTGTGGCATTTGTCAAACGTGAATACTCACAGCAACTCAACATCAATGCATGTGCACTGTTACCAACAACACAAACGGGCTGATTTTATACACTTACATGTACACAGAGGAAGGCTCCCTGACTGCCCCGGTGGTCACACCAGGCACAGGCCCCTTCAGAGATCCCGTGGTGCCTCTGTGAGTGCCCACGTGTCAGTGAAAGGGCCTGGCTGGTTCACTGCCCTCCTGCCCTGGCTCAGCTGTGACCTCCTGCAAAGCTCTGCCCAGCCTGTGGAAGTGTTGGAGCAATTGGAGGCAGCACTGGAGAGAGGGGATGGAGCACATGAGCTTTGTAGAGCAGGGTTGTCCCCTCCACCCCAGCCCTGCTCCTTCTTTTGGGGGGTATTTAGAATGTTATTTGGCATGTTTAGGAATATGATGAATGTAAAATGGTGTCATATTAATGATTCAAATTTATTTCATTTTACAGTTGCATACAGAAGGTGAAGTGTTCATTGCCAAAAATAAACTCCAGCAATAACTGGGATTGCTGTGCTCATTCAGTGCATTTCAGATACTTTGTTCAGACTGCAGACTTCTACATTGTTCTTTAAGGTGTTCTACAATACAATACCATCAAAACCACAAAGGACTAAGGAAAAGGATCTATCATTCATGGAAAATACTACTTTTTATCAGTACACTACCTCAATGCAGTAGTGCTTACAATTTCAATCACTTTTCCAAGAAAGCAAGGTAAAAGAGAAGGAGAGAAATAATAGAGCATTCTGTCTGCTCACTGGGACCCAATTTGAGATCTGAGACAGACCAATTACTGTTCTGAGAACATCATTCCTTTTTACTGTGCAGCAACTTAACCAGGACAACAAATGCATATTTAAAATTCATTTGATTAAATACATAGATGCTGCCAATCTTTCCAATCAAAGGACTTTTCATATTTGCTGTATTTGGTACACAGTCATGATAGGATAACTGAAGAAAAGTAGTTTGTAAAGTCTATTTCTGAGCCCTGTTTTTAATAGAATTCTCTTTGCTGTAGCTACAAGAGAAAGTAATATCTTATACATGGGTCATTCAAAATTAATCCTAAATTTTACAGCCTGTATTTTTATATAAATTAATTGGCATTAAAATCAGAGTTTAAGACAAATTAACAATTTGACAAAAACAGAGAAACATGGATACCTCTCAAACGGGAGTGAGTCCAAACAGACCAAAAGGGTGATGGGACTGTGTTAAAATTCACCTTGCAATATGCTTTTTACAGAACAGACTTAAAAATTTGTTTCACTGTTTTTCTTATCTGTGCATTAGTCTGTGTAGAAGTTTCCTATTTTTCTTCTAGAAAAGTAGCTCATAGATTATTTCTAAGCCCTCTATTATCAATGCAGATATCTAATGCCTCTCCTTATCCTAAGAAACAATGCAATCCTCATTTATTTCTCATTAAAGATGCATTGTAACACTAATCAGCTAAAGGTATTTTACTTGAAGCTTCTGAAGTTTATTTTTAAGTCTTCAACATGTTAATTGCTTTGCTTTGCCCTTGGGTTCCCAGAAATTAAATACAAACACAAAACTTCCTGTGGAAGTAAAGTAAAAGCCATGAAATTTCTCTACCTTTAAATAACACTGCAGCAGTGAAAATGTAAGCATGTACATTTATTGCTTACTATTTCCACTCTATTCCCTCTTCCTCACTTCCCTCCTCTTTCTTTAAAAAGTAAACAGCAAAGTAAATAATTCTTCACCTTACTGACTTCAGTGATTAGTTGCAACTGAACTTCAGGACATCTTACTTCCCAGCTTCTGAGTGTGCTTCTACTTCCCCCCGTCCTCCTGTACTGCACGCCCTGGGGAGGAAATGCAGCTGCACAGGCCAAGGGGGCCAGGGAGGCGCCGTGCCCTGGTTGGGGCAGGGTGGCTGCTCAGGGTCCCAGGCCTCAAGCAGGGAGGTGCTGTCCTGCACAAGGGCATCTGCTTCTGTGCAGGGAGGGCATCCAGCTACTCAAGGTTCCCTTTCTCTTCCTTACACCTATTCGTTAGTAACAGTATTGATGTTGGTTTATGATTTGCAAATGTAGAAAGGGTATTTGTTGCAGAATGCCATTATGCAACCTCTCCACTGAGGTATTTGAAGACAAACTGTCCCCAAATGAACTTGCTGCTCTTCTGAAGTTTCAGGTAAAGAAGGCTGGCACTGCCGACTCTGGGATCTGTCACCCAGGAGCATTATTTCAGTGTTTCCCACAATGTAGAAGGCAAAAGCCACTTAACTTTGGGACAGTGAGTGATCTCACAGTTACAGGAAGACCTGCTGATTAGCATTCCCAGTTTTAATTAAATCTGGTGTAGCTACTGCCCTTGGGGACTGAAATGCAGTGAAGATATTGTTTTGAAATTAGGACATAGCCTGGCAGAGGCTGAGCAGAAAAACTCGTTGGCTTAAACCAGGCAACATAGACACACTCAGAGATCTGACAGAGGCTCAGACTCCAGACCTCAGGTAACCACGGCCACGGTGCACTGGACAGAAATTGACCTCATGATTTTAAGTAAACTTCCAAGCCAATATTGGAATTAGTTGGGTCCTTTAGCTTGAAAAACTGATTGTTCAACTACCAAGTATTTCTTTGCTGTGAAATGGAAAGATCTCCCTTTCTCCTGGGGGGATAATCCTTTCATTACTGATGACTTCTCTCATTCTCCTCTGGCTGTCTTCACTTTCTGCCTCCAAGATGAGCACAAACAGAGCTTCAGGCACACGTTCAGTGCAAACCTTCATCTCCCAGGCATGGTGTCAGTTCTTACTGATCTTCCCACTGAGCTCACTTGTGGTTTCTTACCATTTCAACTGCCACTACACAAAGGGTATTTAATTATTCCTCCCATGAACTCTGAATAAATGACATCTTAAGTAAGGTCTGTTAATGAGACAGAGATCAAACTGATGCTTGATGGCTGCACTCAGAATTTTTCAGCATAATATTAAAAAATGATACAGTTCATAGTTCAGTCTCAGTAGTAGCATTAGTATTCCACACACCGTAGCTATAGTAATAATAAAAATACTTAAAGGCAATTATTTGGCAGATAAGATTAATTTTTAATTTTAATGAATCTTTAACATATTTTAAGATAAATAAATCACTTCTTACCCTGAAAACTACAGAAGATACTTTGGACTGTTACTTAGGACAGTTCTGGAAGTGTCACTGAAAACACAAATCCTTAATGTAATACTTAATAATAATCTTTATTTCTTACCCTTGGAACTTACAGCCTTTTGGGCTGAGAGAAAAGTTTCCAATTTTCTTTTGAAGTTCTTTAAATACATTAAACAAGTATAACAGGAATTACTGCAATATTCTTATGTAAATATATATGTACGTTTATATATACGTCTTATATACGTTTTTCTGGGCAGGGGGGTCTCAATAAGTTTTATAGCTTTCTTCTCAGATATTTATCTCTTTTTCCTCTTTATATCAATGCTAGAAATATTCCATTGGAATCAGTTTCTATATTAGTGCAACAAGGAATGTATTTATAGAAATTACTCTAAACATTTAAGCAAAATATTTGCAGCTGCTATTAAAAAAAATACAAAACTTGAGGGTTTTTGTTTATTATTTTGAATGCATGGATGAATGCCAATTACATCTTTATTATTCTGCACTGACCAGCCCATCTGTGGCTCTAGACAAGAACTGTCTTCTCTGTAGGGAAATACTGGAGAGACCTGACACAAGGCCATAGGAAAGAGTTCACCTAAACAAATCTTAAGTACGAATTTTCTTAGAAACATCAGTGTGCCACGTCAGGGGTAAAAAACAGCTTCAATGTGAAATATCTCAGTTAACAAGAATGGTCAAGCTAAAACAAAGAAAAATCCCTTAGAAACTGCATTCTTCAACACAAGAAAACCCTGGCAAATATAGAGCACATCCATCAGTACCATTTATTTCTCAGCTGGGGAACTCACACTACCTTTCCTTCAATGTTTATGCCCATCTTTGACTCATTACTTTAATACTCCCAGAAAACTAAATGATGTCCAGCATTTTCACTGCAGAAACAGGGCCTCCAACTGTGTAGGGTTCCTGATGTTAAGAGACTGAAGCATCATGGAGGGAACAGGGTAAGCTGAGTTTCCAGGAGGCTCTTGTGAATTCAGACACTATATGTGACAGTTTGATTCAATAAAATTATTTTAAATTAACACCTATGCCCAGCAATAGTCAGGGAAATTGTCCAGATGGCTCTCCACATTCAGAGGCTTAATAAAGAAGCAAGAAAAAGAAAGGATAGACAGGTAAATTTTTTTCCCAGACAAAACTTTCCTTGACTGAACTGTGCCTGAAAACTGGTACCATGACAGCAAATAATGTACTGCTGAATATGTGCATGACACCTTTTCACCACCTCAGCCGTGAGCAGGTAATATTTCAGTGTTGAGTAGTGAAAAAGACATGTGACTAATGCATTTTAATGCATTAAAAGTCTTTATAAAAATAACTATTTAGCAAGGAAAGCTTTTAAGTAAAAAAGCCTTATGAGTTTGAAGTCTTACAGCCTTTGCAAAGTAGAACCAAGTTTCACTCAAATTAAGACTTAAAAGCCTTGAGAAACATTATTCAAAAACATTTTTATGTGCTGGAATTGTTAGCCCTTTTCTAAGTGACATCAAAGGAGAAGGAAATTGAAATCTTAGTATTCCTCCAAAATATCCTAATTTGATTACTTGACCTGGTATCAACTATTTGGAAGGGCTATATTCAAAAATGTCAGCCTGTCACCATCTCTGCTACTTAACATTAAATTTCACTAAGCACAGGGTAAAAGTAGCAAAGGTGCTGCAAAATCAAGTACATAATATTTAACCTCAACTAAAACATGTGGAAGTAATTGTTTTTCCTTACCCTACTTCTAAATTAGAACTTTACTGCTTTGAACTAAGGCAAATCAAATGCTATGAGAACATATTTATGTATATAGGTCTAATTAGTGGATTAAATTATTGAACTCTCTCTAAAAGCTCTTGTGCTTACTCTAAAGGAATTAGAGCAAGAGGGAACTAGTCAACATTTCTAATCCTCTGAAGTGTCGGTGTGTTTTTCATTAAAGGCCACTGAAAACAAAATCTACATAAGGTTTGATATAAAGGTGTAAATTTGAAATTTATATTTGGTTACAAACTGTCTTTGAATCCTGAACAAGTTTGGAAATTTCTGATTAGCTGTCAATGATCTTCTGATATGTTCAGAAAATTCATAATTAGAACTCCTCCTCATCTTTACACATAACTGCACTGGGTGTTAACAAAGAGAAACCCCCAGTGAGGGATGCTTCCAGTTGCACTCATCACATGCCTTTGACTTCTCTCTCAGCAGCGTGTTTGCCATGCTCTGCTGGGTGATACTCTGAGGAAAACTGGGAGAAAGCAAGCAAAATACTGCTTTGAGATAGTGAAAACAGCACAGATCACCTACTGCCTTGTGCTCAAAGCAGAGGGATGACCTGTTGGCTTGAGAGGCTGAACTCCTGAAAGACAAGGGAGTCCCTGGCCTTGGGGAGAGCTGCAGAGCTGAGGGCAGTTCATCAGGGAGGTGAGCAGCTGGCTGGGTTGTTCAGGGGAGGCTGGTCAGGCTCCTGATGGCACTGCCAGCAGCACAGAGCACTCTCTGTCCAAAGAGCAAAGGAGATCTCTTTGAAAAAGGAGGCACACGGAGGGAGAAAGCACGAGAAAAGGCCTTTTAACCATACCGGAGTGTGTTTAAGGCACAGCCACCCTCTTCAACATTGCCACCCAGCCCAACACACACCAGGGACACCCCCACCCGCTGCCATGATCTTTGCAAAGAGGCCCAGCTGAAAGCCTTCACACTGTTATTGATTTTACTTGTCAATGAGCTACAAATTGTAAAAATCTTTATTAAGTTCTTTTCAACATTTGTCTTGAGAAACATAAATCTGATCATTCACCTCTAGGAGACAGCAATTTTCAGTCAACATTTCCTTTTCTTTCCATTCCAGGTGATATAATACAACTAAAGGAATCTGGGTGATTGAGTGAGCTGAAAAAAAAAATAAAGCATTTGTTCAAAAGACTGAAACCCACAGTCAAAATGAGGCACAGATTTTAAAAGCAGCAGGAAGCATTAGCATTTCTATGTTACAGAGTACATCTCAGTCATCCAAGAGGAATTGTACAAGCTTTGTTCTACAGTTGTGGTGAAAAATAGGTTTTCTTAAATAGGATGGAAGAATTTGTAGCCTGACATTTATTTCTGTGCCAATAGCAAATGTACTCTCAGTCTCTCCATAATTCCATCCATCTGAGGGCTGAAGAGAGAAAATAGGCCAGCACCTCTGGAGGACAGTGAGTATGTATGGTTTCAGAAAGGACAGCAGCACAATTTGGCTGGTCCAGAACATTCACAGTAAATGTTTTTCAAGCTGTGTATCTGTTGCAGTATTTATCAAACATACAAACACCCTCACTTTTAGTCCTCTACATCTGTTACCTAGTAGCAGATTTGGGGATGACCAATGGTAGAAGAGGGTTGCCTGTCTTTGGGAAAAGGAGATTCAACAGGTAATTTTACAACCATTTTTAAAAATTTCTGTAACAAACACTTCATTTGTTTCATGCTGTTGCAATAAATAACAGACCAGGTTTTCAAAGTCAGCTAAGCACCAGCCATCCCTATTGGTTTCTGTGATTCCATCCCATTTAAGTTCTTCAATCAAAGCAGGACTCTGTGGGGACAAATTCTGGCAAACAGTGACAATGTTATGTGACATGGAAGACTGAGCTACTGAACTACCCATCCTAACCCAGCTGCCAGCCTGAGCTTGGAAAGCTCCAGCAGCCTGAGTGCTCCACTGAAAGCACAGGAGAGCTGCCCAGGGTCAGAACTGTGTCTGTAAGGTGGCAATACAGTATATGTACCACGTGGTGCTGCAGAGCAAAGGAACAGAATCAAAGTGAGTCAGTGCAAGTTATTTCAACTACTGATTACTTCAGTCCTGCAATGTAGTTTCTGCAGTTATTTAAGACTGGTTATTTTTACATTGCAAGGAGAGAGAAGAAAACGGATCTGCATATGAAAGGTGACACTTCTGAAAGCAAAATCTGCCACAGAGACTTAAATGTTTCAAAAATATTTATACATTTCTGCTTTGAAATGCCCATGCTTAGGCACTGGGGTTTTCATCTGAATAAAGACTGACCTGTAGTATCACTGAGTTCACTGACAATTACAGGGCAAGAACTTGGGGAAAAGTAATTCTGACAACCATCCATTAGGATGAACCTAATCACTGCCCTGCAAATAGCTTTCTCCTTTGTGTATACAAGAGCTGTCAGTATATAGGGCTATCAGAACTGAACATTGAAAAATAGAAGCAGCCTAAGGGGTGCAATAAGAAACACTTATCTGGAACTCCACTTCTAATCCAATTTAAAGAGTGCTTATGATCATAACTAAATTACAGAATTACTGGGAATTTTGAATACTTTGGATTCTGGAAAAATTAGGCTAGGATAATATTTCAGGGCTCTGTTTTGATATTATCTCACTGACTTGAACTATTCTTAATTTTAATTATGACAATTTCTCTTGGCTTTTTGAACATCAAAATTAAACTGGGTTACTTTCTTTGTCATAACTATTACATGAAACATAGATTAAGGCAGCCAAATTAACTTTCTTCAGACACTCTGATAAATTTGTTAGATTCTACGTGCATATACCAGACCATCATCTGACTAATTATGCTTCTACAATGTTCCTCATGGACTGTGATACCTCTTTCATGATGATCAATGAACACTTTTCTGCAAAATACAAATGCAATGTATGCTGTTTGTAGAGTCAGTTCAAGTTTTCACCCCAGCAGTGGTTGCAAATACAGTAAGCAAGAGCATAATATCATATGTTACAGTTTCTATTAAATCCTGGTATCCTGTGGAGACATAATCACATTAGAGCTCTAAGCACATGTAATACTTCCACTTCTTGACATGCTGGAAAAAAAGAAGTAACCTTAGCTCATTGAAATAATTTCATGTTCATATACCACCTCTATCACTATGTCACATGGCAGCTGGTTGTACTGTTCTTCACATTGCTATTTAAAAACATATTCATATGTACACAAGTTTCAAATAAGTAAAGTCACTTCATTTTGCTGAATTTCAATAGAAACAAACAAACAAAAAGAAATCCTCAGACTTTCAGGCTTCAAGATGCACACAACTGTCCAGGATAAGTGATGCTAAAACTTTGATTCCAGAGTCCCATACTCTGTGACAAGTCCTTCAGTAAGCAAGGGATTGCAAGGGACAGCAGCTCCCAAGGGAAGGGTTTATCCAAGCCCAGGTTGAGCAGAAATGCCCAGGATTGTGTCTTCATGGTCAAGAATAATAAAGCAGAGGAATGTCAATAATGTGCTTTGTTCAATGGCCAGTGGCCTGGGAATGCCCTGCTGACTGAACCAAGCAATGAAAGTCAGCACAGCATACCACAATTGCTGGGAACTGTGGTGAGGAGCACGGCCCACGTGTGTCCTCTTTGGACCTCCATGAAGTGTTCTGCTATGGTAATGAGTTCTCATACATTACTGTGCAAGTACAGAAGTATTCTGGAGGCAACAAAACATTCCTACAATATTCCTTCTTCTGCATATTGTTGTCTACAAACATATAAGAAACATGATTTCACTGTTTTTCATACATACAGACACACTTTGTTGATACATCGAGCACTGAAACAGAGAAAATTTTATTTTGAAAGAGACCTCTGGAGGTCATCTACCCAGACCCTGCTCAGAGCATGCACTTAAGCTGAAATAAACACATAACCTCTTCTTCCCTTGACACTCAGCATAAAATATTTATGACAAATAAAATCTTACTTTGGCACCCTCTAATCGCAGTTCCGCTTATTGTTCATTTTTGTTAAAGAAAATGCAATGATATTAAAAGTTCAGCGACCTGGTTTCACACTCTGGGTAGCCATGTTATTTTGCAGACATTTTCTTGTTGGTCTTTAGGTTGACTAACTGGAACATAATGTCCCACAAACAACAGAAGTTCCAACATCTACAACTACCTGGAATTTTACTTCAAAAATTCCATTCCACTAGAAACAGAGCTCGAAGTCCTTTGCAACAAATGAGGACAAGGTTATTTTGTAAGAATCTTCTTGTTAGCAAGTTATTTTTATTCATATCATTAAAAGCTGTCTTTCTTATTTGTTCAAAGAGAATGCCAATCTGATCTACTGATCACAGCTTTTGAATATCCATGATTTAAAGCTTTTAGAATGCATGAATCCAAGCATTAAAAAAGAGATGTGTTTTTATATTTCATCTCCTAGAAGCCTAATATTGTAGACATACAAAATTTGTCTGCCAATTCTTTTTGTCAATATGAGGGTTGGGGAAAAAAGTAATTTATATCTATTAAGTTGCTACAGCTAGAACCACTTTCCATTGCATGTACACATTAAGCAAACCTTAAGAAATTCTGACTTGCTTTCTTTTCTAATAGATTTTGCAGAAACAAAAAATGTACATGCAAAAAGAGAAATGAAAGAGCTCTGAGGGTTTTTCTCATTTGTTTGTTTCTTGTAATCTACAAAGTCACGTCATTGCTAAAACTCCCTAATATCAACCAAAATTTTAGTTTTTACACTCCACATGGAAAACATGACAGTCTGGGAGAACAGGATGTCACAATGCTGACCTTGGAAAATCAGTTCACTAAAAATGGGTGACCAAAGCATCCATAGCCTTTGGTAGACCTCTCCCAGAAACATAAATATCAATACTGGCAATTATTGAAATCTGTAGCAAATCTATCAGTTCTTGCTCCATTTGCCACATGTAAGTTTCAGCTCACATCAGAAAAATCTCAGTTATGATATATTAATTACTTTTCCCTCCTTGCTCTGTCCTGGATTTCACTCAATTTCTTTTTAAGTTAATGCCCTTGACACAGGCAGTGCACATCCAGCACCACTACAGAATTATTACAAGCCACGGACTTCTGTCTAAAGGCTCTTATCACCTTAAGACCACAAGCTGCAGGGAGCAACTGTCAAGATTATGTTTAATAATTTATAGTACACCAGATTCTGATGACCATATGATATTGATGTTAAATCTGATTTCACCTGCACTAGTGCACTTATCAATGTGCTTTATCTGCCTTCCTGTTTTCTGGAGATAAAAATAATTTTTTTAATATAATATTGGTTTAATGCTGTCTTTTGTTTCTCATTCCTTGATAATCCTTTTTCAACAATAGAAATAATATACAATATCTGGAACACATATGCATTACAAGTTTGCAAGGTTATCTTAGGAAATAGATTGGAAGAAGGATTGTCAATTAGAATTTTATGGACCTTTCATTGAATGTTTCCGTGTTTCATCCATATATGACTTCACATACTGTTCTCTAATACAAAGAACACTGTGGAGAAATGGAGGCAAAAACATAATTTGTGTTATGGCAGAAGTTATCAAATCTGGAGGGAATTCTTTGAGGAGGCTTCCCTGGAAGAAGCTATTTGAAAATGCAGCATTTGGGAAGGCATCAAATCAGCAATTGTCAAAGCAATAAGATTCCACATAAGGCATCAGCCAAAAAACATCCCTTGCCAGTTATAACATTAGTTTATTCACAGTCCTGCTCTTCATTGGCATAATATAATAAATATGCAAATTTAGTAGTTGTTAATGACAGCAGTTATTTCCCACTTTTGATTTAAAACCCAATGGGAAGGACTTACTGCTATATATACATCTTTTGTTTAGCAGGCACATAAGACCCACCAGAAGATTACAAATATTCTGATTTTCCTGATTTCTTCATCTGGTTGTGAATTTTTTTCCTTATAAATGAGTACCAGACCAGTGTCATGGGACTCTTAACATAAGCACAGCAACAGCAGCAAAAATCAGGATCTACTTCTCTTCTGCAAGACTCCCTGAGGAACTATATCTGATGACTCAGACACTTTACTACTTGTTTATAGTGTTTGTATGCACAGAGCTGTGGGAAATGATAAAAGCTGGTACCTGCGGGTAAAGGAATAAGAAAATAGAAAGATGACTGATCAAAGCAAATGTTTCTGCCTGCCTGATTATAAAAGGAAAAGAAATTTTAAAAAAATAAAGTTCTAGGTCACTTGCAGCAATACTCATCAGGAGTGACTGGCTGGATGTTCATCATAGGGCGAAGCCATTTGCACAAAGATTAGGATGAGACTGTAGCACCTTTCACATACGTGCTCCTAGGTCAAATCCTGATAGCAGCCAAAATGGGTCATCAAAATATCAAATGCAGACAGTCCTTTTCAGCCACAAAGGAGAAAAAGGTCAATGTCAAATCTGGAAGTAACACAAAGGCCCAAATGGGCTGTTTCTCTCCCTACCCTTGCACTGAGGCAGAGCTTGTGCAGTTGTGACAGGCAAACCCTGCTACATGTCAAAGATGCTTTCCAGAAAATTCAACAGCTAGAATTCAATAAACAGTGGAGCCATTTTCCCCATAAGAATTCACTTAACAGAGGGGGACTGCATGTGCAGATGCTTAAGAAAAACACAAGGACAGTACAGTGCAGCATAAGATTCTTGCATTCAAAACCCAATACAACACCATGAGAAAAGAGATTTCAATGGCACAAACAGAAAACACGATTACAGGATGCTACTGCACAGTCACCCAACAAGATTCTCTGTGCATTTTTATTGTTATTGGTATTATGATCAACAAGAGAACTCCCAAGGAATGGACAGAGACAAACAGTAGAGTGTTATTGCCTCTCTTCCACACTGCAGGGTTTCATTATTCCCAGGTAGTGGATCTAAGCAACCAAATTAATTTAACATACTCACCAGTGAGCAGGTACTGAGGCTGCATAAAAGAAATGTATCTTGCAGGAATATTCTCCCAGTACACTTCACCACAAAAATGTTACGAGATGCAAAGTCTGAAAGGTCCATCACAGGCAGTAAGCAGCTCGGAAATTCTAAGACATGAAACACAATCCTCATAGGATAACCAGACCTACTCAGATTTCTGTAAGCTAGAGAGCACTGGGGAAAAGCCTATCAAAAGGTAATTCTTGTAAGACTTTTTTTAACTGAAAGGAAATTCCTTGAGGGAGATACCTAATTTTTATTACTTCATCTTAAAATAAATTTGCAAGAAAACATGCAGTTTCTTGAGGATGAGATCCTTATTTTTAAAAAACAGTAATACCCAAGTAAGTCTTATATAATCTTGCAAAGCATTTCAAGAATATGGAAATAAAGTTAAGAACACATCAGGAGTCTCCCAGACCCGATACCATCCTGAGAACAGAAACTGTGAGACAGTCTGTCTTGTAGTATTAAACATATCAACACTTTGTTATTACTAATGGCTCTGTGAAATGGATGAAAACATTTTACAGTGTCACTGCCACACAGATGAATAAGCAAATCCAATTTGATATCCCAGACTACAGTATGAAGCAAGACAATTCATTGTTGTCATAAGGGAAGCTTATGACAAAAGGGAGGTGTATTTCTTTTCATCCCTAGTATGCAATCCCCAAAAACACTGCTCAGCTGACTACAACTCTGAATTAAGATCTATAATGATAAACAGCTTTTCCACATAGCCAAACCATAAATCCCTTTTCCTTTTTTCTTAAATGTCTTAATGCTAATTATGACATAGATGCAATTTTTGCATTCCTTTTGGGGCTGTATACTTACTCTTTATATGCAAATCTGAAATAAAAGATTAGAGAAGTCACAAAGCTTAGTCTTAATTTGAATCCAGCATATGCCATAAAAAGTAAGGCAGCTGGAAATGCAAAGGAATATGAGGTAACAGACATTTGCATTCTACAATACATTCATACAGACAAGAAGAGAATTAAATGTACATTTGGGAAATGTGGATATTTTATTTTCTTTCCCTTTTTCCTTGTACCTCCTTGTACATTCTTTGTACAGAAGCCAGAGTTTGCATCACATATTCTCCCTTCACAATTTTGTTTGCCATTTCCAGTTTAATAGCCAGTTTGCTATTTACTGTTGAAAAACAAGAAAACAGAGTTAATGGCAAGCCTGCTATTCTGTACAGTTCATAGTTTAGAGAATCTAATATTTAGAAGTGCTTACACATGTTTTACAAAAAACCTATAAAGACTAGAACTTGTTTTAAAACACATTATGTGTGAATATTTCTGTTCTGCAGCTTTATGATTAAAACATATATCTAAACAAAGTGTCCATTACCAACAGTTTCAGAATTAAATCACTAGTATTAGCTATTCCAGGACTGCTTGGAAATATTGCCAGTGTAAGGAAATATTTAAGTGTCCAAGTAATCCCAGTAAGAATGAAAAGTCTAAGAAATGTGGTGTCCAGAGGTAAAAACAGACATATTTGTGGAAACCCACTCACACTGACTCCAAACACATGGAAGATAAACCCTAGAAGAGGGTGATAATGTAGAGATTTATTCAATAAAAATCACCTCAATAAATGTAAAACCCAAAGAAACAGGAAAACCCACCAAATTTCATTACAATTCCTGGTCTCCATGGTTTACCTATACATTTTTTTTTCTAAATTTAACAGACAGAGGACAGCAGGTTTGCTTCATGCCAGGTTTGGTTCATGCCCTATCTTTTTAAAATTCATACTAAGTGACTTTAGAACCAATCTCACAAGTCACCCTGCAAGTATGAAATCGTGCAAACCTGGGCTTCAGACAATGGTCCCAAGTAGTGTTGTTGACACGGGAAGCACCCATCAAGAGGGTATAATGCCATGCCTGAATGTTTTACAGTACTTCTTCCTTCCCACTGCAGCCAGAACATCAGGTTGGGTGCTCTCAAGCAGAAAAGAAAATCATGTTTCATTTTCAAACTCTAAAGAAATCTCCCCAAGCTCCCAGAGAAACAGGAAAGTAGATTTTCTATGTATAGAAAGTATGGAAATAAGAGGTGGAGCTGACTTCTAAAGAGAAGTCATCCCAGTGTCTCTACTTTAGAGGTACAGAAGGAAAGCCAGAGGGGAATATTACCCCTTTCATGATCTTCATAGGATGGGCACAAACTTTCTCTTCACACAGGAGAACAAGGCAGGAAACTGGCATCCAGTCCTGGGTTACTGTGGAGGAGGAGAGAAGGCACAGCACTTCAAAGGTAGCAATGATGTACCCAGTGATTAATGCTTGAATCCCTGAACTCCCCTACAGCTAACCTTCAAGAAACATGCCCTGATCTACCTTTCTTCTTCTATTTAACCTCTACATCCTCTGCTTTCAGCAAGTTCATTCATTACCCGAGAGGTTGGCAAGGATTCCTGGTTCTGCTAAAGAAAGCCCCACACACTCACACTCAACACCAGCTCCGAGACTGTTTTTTCCAAGCCCTCACAGCTCAGTGCGAGTCAGGAATGCAAACACCTACACTTCACAAGAGGCACAGCTATAATGATCCAAAACACTCCTAACCAATGTGTACAAATACAGCCCTTCAATACTCAATGAGAAAATATGGCCTGTGACTGCCTCTGCTCCTTGAATCATAATGGATCAATTATCCTCCCACATCTAAAAGCAGCAGAGACCAATATTGGACTCACTTTATATATTTTTAATGCATTATTTAGGTTTTTGTGAGGGTTATTTCTCTATCCAATTTTTCTATAAGCTCATTACACTTTTTTCCTAAACCAGCCATAGTTACCTTGCTGGTTTGCACTATGCCATACACCAATTAGCACGTGAATCAAGGATTCTTGTTTGTTTGGGGTTTTTTGATCACCACTAATAACAAACACCATGAACCTGAAGCACACAGGATTTTCTTGCTCCACAGCTATGATGCTGCAGATCACCAGAAAACAAAAAGCTGTGAAAGATCATCTAGGCCACTTTGCTGCAGATGCTGGAGAGTTCTGCTCCATGTTTTGAGAACCAATTTCTGTTTCATATTTTGAGAACTAATTAACTCCTCATAGTCCAGAAATTATTCTCCATTCACTTCACACTCATTCATTTTTGAATGTTGTCCAAAACCCTTCAAAATGAAAGATGGTCAGGGTCAGGCTTCTCCTATAGAGATGTATAGACTAAGCATGCACTTACCTGTATCTGATGCACATTTCACTTGCCCCAGTAAAAAGAACAACAGGGGAAAAACTCCTTCCAGGGCTGCACAAAAAATTCTGTGCTTACAGAGTTATGTAATTTCCCTTTATCAGATAACACAATCCTTGTATATGACTGGCAAGCTAGAGACTTGGTTTATTTGTGGCCTCTTCCACTTAGAATTTCCAACAAGTGACAGTATCATCAGTCCACTGAGTCCCAGACACTGTAAATAAAGCAGCCTTTGTGTGATAAGTTGCCATTCCTTTAAGAAATTCTGCTTTGTTGACATCTTCCATAAGACATTACAGTACGTGAGGTAAACCTTGCATAAAAATGCATGATCACAGTTTGGGAACAACAATACGCTCCATTTTTGAGTTCTTCATGACAACAGGGTTCAGTGTTTATACTGAAGGATTAGGAAATGGTATTCATAAATTCTTTTCCCTGCTCAGCCAATGACGTCCTTTTTCTCTACAGTGTTAATGGGCTTATTTTGTAATGCTGATCCATAACATATTAGTGCAACTGAAACATAATGACCAGACACTTGCTGCAGTCCCATCTGTCATTCCAGGAAAGTTATTCATCTCCCTTTGTCTTTCTGTAGTCTATCAAAAGTTGAGGACAATCATATTTACCAGTTTGATGGGGTGCTATACAATTAACTGAAACCACACACAATGCATAATCTGTGAGCTGTCACATATAATTGGCTAAAGAATTATGAAGAGTTCCTACTCAAACTTGTATTAAAAATTACAACTGAATTGAATCCTGTCCCATTCCACAAATCAAGTCCTTCTGAGGCCTGGAAACTTCAGATACATGGTTGTAAACTTCATTTTAGATTAATTTGCCTGGTGAGTGCTGCTGAAGTAGAATACCAAGGGAGAAACAAATATACCCAAAGATAAAAGATCATCAAGTCTATAACACGGAGTGAACAGAGAAAGGACAAAGGTTTTTAGTTTAATTTTGAAGAGCTAAGAGGTTCTGGTCTCCAAACTCTTTGAGGGTTCCCATCTATAGTACAAATACCTGTTTAGAAATGAGTTGTGATTATAAGTTTCAAAAACCAATTATTAAGTTAATTCAAGTATTTTGCCATGGGCTTTTGTAAAAAGAAGTGAACCCTTTGCCAAACGAGCTAATGGCATTTACAGTGAGAGCAGAAGACTCACAGCCCCGGTACAAAGGGTCACGACTGACCTTCCAGATGTGGAGAGAAAAGCCAGGTTTCCTCCAGAACCTTCTGCCTCACCAATTCTCACATTAAAAGTCTCCAGATTTCTTTTTTATGAGTAACTATATTACTTCCCTTAGTGACAAGTGTTGCAAATTGAGTAAATACTAGCAAGAAAAAAAATCATTTAAATTTTTACACCTCCTCCTCTATTAATTCACGAGTTCCTTCCTCGTTTAGCTTGCCAAGGAAGAACAAAAGAGGCGAGGCAGCCATAAGGGAAATACCGCACAGGGCTGAGCAGTGAAGAGCCTCGTGGCATTTCGCAGGCAGACATGAAACATCTGCTGCCTTTCTCCTCAGCCTCAGCCAGCCCGGCCAGCCGCGGCACCCGGGGCAGGGCGGTTCCCTGCTTCCCGCAGCGTTTCCCTGGATAGCGCTGTGTCCTTGGTGGGCTTACCCGCGGGCAACACAAGAGTTAGCGCTAAAAGCTGTGCTTTAAAAATTATTCATATTAAGGTCCTCCATGCCAGGGGAAGTCAGGGGCGGCGGGTATGAGACTCAGGGCAAAACAGGGCTGAGCCCTCAGCCCTCAGCCGGCTCCAGAAACCGCCGGGCCGATCCCCCCGGGGGTCCGCGCCCAGCCGGGACCGGGGCTGGGAACACCGTGAGACAAACCCGGGCACGGCCGGGACAGCGCCGGGCCGCTCGTCAGACAAACCCGGGCACGGCCGGGACAGCGCCGGGCCGCTCGTGAGATAAACCCGGGCACGGCCGGGACAGCGCCGGGCCGCTCGTCAGACAAACCCGGGCACGGCCGGGACAGCGCCGGGCCGCTCGTCAGATAAACCCGGGCACGGCCGGGACAGCGCCGGGCCGCTCGTCAGACAAACCCGGGCAGCTGGGAGGGAAGGACGGGCACACCCCCACGACGTGTGTGAGGCGCGGTGGGAAGGGAGCCTCGGGATGTGCTGGGAGCCGCCGTTTCCGGAGGGGCTGCTCAGGAGGCGCCGCAGGTGCCGCGCTCCGCGGAGGCCCCGCGCTCCCACAGCTCGGTCTGTGGCGCGGCACTCGCGGTTGCGGCGCGGGGTGGCCGGGGACAGCTCTGCCCTTCACTGTTAACTGGGGCAGGGCCAGCACGGAAAAATCATCCCAGTTTTAATTTACAGAAGGTTGCAGGACGAGGGCACCTCGCGGGAAGAAAGTATGGGGAAACTGATGAATAGGGAGAAGTTTCCGCAGCAGCCCTGATCGGCAGCCAGCCGTGGCGGCTGGGAGCTGAGGTGACCTTTCAGAGGAGAAAAGCCCTCCGCTGCCAAAAAGGTGGCAGATGTTTGTGCAGGGAGGAGAGCTTGTGGCAAAGCCTGAAATGTTGATTTCAGCTGGCAAAGAGAGCGGCTGAAGGGCACCTGAGGCTGCTCCAGGCACCTGAGGGAGGGCTCGGGGCTGGAAGGCGCTCACCCGTCTGTGCCTTCTCCCCCTTCAAATCAGCCAAATGCCACCCGTGCCCGGGCAGCAGCGCCTCCGAGCTCATCCAAAGCCCCGCTAACTCAGAAAATACCGGCCCTGTGTGCCCTCCCCGGCCACTGGATGGATGGATGGACGCTGCTGTTGCTCTGTTCAGACTGCAGCCCTGACTCCGTGAGGTGCGCTGGTTGACAGGTATCCGAGAGGAGGTGAAATTCAGGAGGATGACACAAAGTGTGTCAAGGAAACCGGCATTGCCCCTTATCATGTCAGCCTTTCCTCCTGTGCCACAGAGATAACACACGCACCTGCTGCTCAGAGAGGAGGCCGCTCACAGGGCCTGTAATATTACACAGGTAACTGTTTCTTGACTACAGTTAAAAGACTCTTTTCAGGTGCCCATATCCTTGCTCCAAAATACCTGTCAAAGATGACAGAAAAAATGCTACAATCAATAACACTAGATTTCTCAACTTTCTGTAATACTGCCCTGCTGCAAATTGGATGGGAAGGAAAAAAACCCAGACACTTGGCTTTTGTTATTGTTAGACGAGGCAAGCTACAAAGTTCATCCTTTAATGCTGACCCCTGGACACTGCAGATATCCGGCATGGTAACATAATTTGAAGATTTAATTTTTGTTCATGAACTCTCAATTTGCTTTTCACAAGTGAAACTGATAATTGATTGGAACAAAACCCAAGGGCATCTGATATAAAACCATATGATGTGTTGCAGTTGTCTGACATTCCAGATTGATCTGCAGAAAGCAAAGATGTGCATGAAATTAAAAAGCAAACAAGTACATACATTTTAATAATGTTTTGCCAGTACCTCATCCCACTAGCCTGTTACAACTGGGAAAGTACAATACTATGTGCTGGCTCTCAACATTGTCTTACAAGTACCATGCACAGATTTAACACCTACAATAAATATGTCACTGTCAGACTCTCATCAGGGCTTATTTACATGTGGATGGGAAGATGGTTTGAGAAAAATCAGCCACTCATAAAAATGCAAAATGTATGTGCAAGGTGTGGTGGCTGGGTCAGGTCATTTAATGCTGCAGGGTTTTTTGCTTATTGCATCACTCCTGTTTGTCTAAATTATGTGACATTTCCAAAACTTTATGTCATCTGGGAATTCTCAGAAGAGATTGTAATTCTCAGAATTTGCCCCTTGAAAAGTTGTACTGTCTTCATGAACCTTGACTGCTTGTTAACAGCAGAATTCATATACTGGGTTTTTTGTTGCTGTTTCCTAGACAACCACTCCAGGTTCCCCCAGAGCTCTTGCTTTTGTGTTCCCTGATTAAGATGTACATGCTGCCTTTGGCTGATCTTATTTGTGTGAACAGTTATTAATTTTCATAGGTGCGATATTGATTAACTTTTTATTTTCTCAAACAATATTAATTCCCGTGTTTTATAAAGGATGATAGGATTACATGAATTTTAACTTTGCTAATTATAGCTTAAGCTCTCTAATGTGGAAGTTATTCCAGTTTTTTTGCTGAAGGCAATTTCTGGTTTACACAACAGATTGATTGAATTCTACAGTGTACTTTTTCTCAGTTTTTATGCAGACCAGCCATAATTGTAACATGCCTCTCTTGTCCTGTGCATTCCTAGGGCTCACTTTTCAGTCACTCAACTATGGCATTTTCTGAGTTTGTCACTCAAGTTATAATTCAAATATAAATGGCAGGGATGTGGCTCCTCCACTTTGGCTATTCCTGCTACTTCCAGACCCTTGCAGGTTTTTTGACAGTACAAAAGCCATCAAATCTGGCACCTTGTCTTGCCTTGGTCTCTGGTAGGTGATTAAATTTCAGCTATGGCCAACTTTCCCTCCACACAGTGTAAAATCAGTTTGGGGTGGGGGAAGGAGGGGCAGCTCTGCACTGAGGTGGGTCTGGGTGAACCTCACTCCTGAGCTCCTCTCTGCCTGCCTGAGAACAGATCCATCACTTCAGCAGCCAGATGAGCCCATACCGAAATGACTCAACAATTTTAAAGAGGAACAAAGCACTGAAGTGTTAACTCAAAGTTCAGACTGAGTTTATGTGCCTTGCTCTTTAGGAAAAGTGAAAACCAAGAATGTGCTTAATGGGCTACAAAATCAGGACCCCAAAGGGACCTAAGATCTGGCCAGCAAGTGTAGTGTCTCCGTGTCTTTGCCTACAAAAATTTCTTTCCTTTGTCTCTCCAAGCCTTTAAAATATTAAAATATTAATATACAGATTATGGTACTTTACTAGAAATTAAATATAGATGGAGACTTTATTGGCATGAAGCTAGAGTTCTTAATATAGTTACAAAATCTTACATATTGGACAACGTATTTCTGATTTATATTTCATAATACGTAAAAAACTAAGCACTTTAAGCCATGTTATTTCTAGTATATATCTGTTTTGTATTTTTACAATATGGACTTTTATTTTTGTGAGAAGTTTAAATCTTACAGAATTTACATAATGGTTGAATGCATTTATTTTACTGGCTGAAAACTTGTCTCAAAATTAAATAGGCCATTTTCTTTAATATAAAAAGCAAAAAAAAACCAGTTTCATGTGGATGAAAATGCAAGAATCTCAAGCAGAAACATTGTATGTGCTCTTCATACACACCATAAGAAATAAATAATGAAGCTTATTTTTATAAGTTTCCACCAAGAACTAGTACTGTGCTATTTGTGTTAATAAGGTGACCTGGGAAATACAAAAAATAGATGAAAGGTAGGTGGAACTTCCTGATTTTATCTTTATGTAGTTCTTGGAGGAAAGCATCCATTTCTCATGCTGAAATAAAGTCTGTTTTGCTTCATGCAGCTTACCAATGATTTTGAGTATAACTCACTATCTGGATAATATCTGAATTCACTGCCTGAATAAGTTTTTTGAAGGGGTTTAATGTATCTTCAATTAGAAAGATTACTTCTTTGAGAATAGACTGAAACAGTGAAGTCCCAAAATTTTACTGCTGGAATGTAATTCAGGAGCATAAGTCCTTTTGTAAATACTGGACTAAATACATGACAGGTTTTCTGTTAGCGTGCTGCTTTAATATATTTTACAATACCCTTTATTGATGCCTTGTTTTCTCACATGGCTCCTTTTGGGTGAGCATTATAGACAATCAGTCAGCTTTATATGTTTCAAAATTGCTCCTGATGCCTTTCTTTCACACTAAAAAGCCTCTGTAGTACATTATACCACTTTACAAATGGCAATTGCACAGTATGTTCTTTATGTACATACATAAATTGCTTTCATTTGTTTATGCCAGTGGCTTCCACGCTCGAATAGTATGACTGCTGAATAAACAACTTTTCTCCCTGAATTACTTTTTTTGATGCCATTCATGCCAAGCAGTGCAGGGTGTATATAACCACTCAAAGTGAGGTGTGCTTAACCTCAGAGCATGAGCAGGTTCCTAAAAACTCCTTGGAAGTACCTTGGAAATCCTTTCCACCAATGGCCTAATGAAGGTGAAATATGTTTGCATAGATTTCTCCAGTGGAAGTCTTAATGCCTTTTTTCTCAGGCACAAATTTTCTACCAAAAAAAAAAAAAATAGTGAAAGTTGCTTGGTTTTATTTCCATTGTTCTACTAATTGACTATAATGAGATCTCTGATCTGCAAACAAAGGAACATCACATGAGCAACAATTGTGGCTCTTCACAGAGTCCCCACTTAACCATTTCCAGTTAAATGTTCCTGGGTTGTTCATGCTTACTCTCACTTGTATTTCAATTTACATTAGGTCAAAACTAGACTCCTCTCCATCCATAAAAATTCGTTCTTTCCTTGATAATAAGAAGGAATACTGGCATGTAGGTTCATAATGAACATACTCTTGAAGAGGTGAGGTTTGAATTACCTTATTTTATGAACTTTGAGCTATATGCCATCTGTTCCATGACTTACCCAATGTCCTTTCTCTCTTTCCTTCCAAAACAGTGTCTGCCCAACTGCCTCTGTCCAGTTGTAGTCCCTGGCAGTATCTCTCCTACTCACTGTACAGGTGTAAGCACATTTTTGAGTTCTTACACTAACAAAAAGAGATAGCACCATGCAAACATCTGTCTGGCACCAGCCTTCCTTTCAAAGGATACAATAACAACCTTTTCTGCTTCCTTCCAGAACAGGTACCCTTGAGATGACTTGCCAGCTGCCAGGCAGCAAGCACACACTGCATGCCCTGCTCAGCCAGCCAGCAGGCCAGACAAATTGCTTTCCAAGCTGTGTAATGCAAGTCTGAAACAGAAGAAAATGTGAGTACAGTAAGTACAAACCTGACACCAGAGAGAGAAAAGCATCAGACAATATCCGGTTCCAAAATGAACAGTTGGCACCTATGTTTGCAGACATAGAGAAACAAGTCTAAAACACACATAGAATTATGAAAATAAACATTGACTCTGGGAAACCTTTTGAACATCAGGATAAGGTAATCAGTTGCATGGCTTTTTTTTTTTTTTTCCTTTAATTGAAAGTCCTTGTAAAGCTCTAACCTACAGGCAAAAGGGAGATAACAAATTGGAAACAGAGAGAACTCAGAGATCAAGAGTCACAACAGCCAAGGAGTCACCTTGGGCTATGCCTTAGACTGAGCTACCCTGGCTGCTTTCCTGTGGCTGTGGGGAAGAGCTGTAGGCTCAGCCCATGGATTGTGTTTCCTGGCTATTTGTCATTCAGAATGTGGCATATCTAGGGAAACCAAGTACTGGGAATCCTTCTCAGTGTCTCTCAATAGGAGGTACAGTTAATCTATGATGGCATTGATCTTAAAATGCTGTGTACTCCATTACAGCCTCAGCTAACCCACCTCTAATGGGAAAATTATCCCTTATTTATAGCTAATAGAACATAGTAACTTGAACTGTTCAAAGGATTATCCTTTGTTATAATGTCAAACTCAGAACCATTTACTTCACTAAAATCTAACAAAAGATGTGCAGCCACAAAGAAGCAATCCTCTGTTCTCTAGTGCACCAGCAAAACTTTGTCATTTGGATTTACTAAAACTGCATACCCACACAGACACACAAATTGCTTCAGATTATCAGCTTCAGATATTCAGTTTTTTGATATGGATATAGAAAATATGTCTGTGTGTGAGGGAATCTTCTTGTTAGTTGAATATTACACTGGCAATGGGTCAGCACTGGATTTGGATGTTATTTGGCATGTGCGTGCTACCTGCTCCGTACTTTCCCTTCCTTCCCAGTTTATACTTTGCTAAAAATAAACAACACTGATGTTCACTGAGGAATGTTTTTATGTATCTGCAGTAAGGAGGCATCTGAATCTCATGGAAAGTAAAAGGAAAGCCTCGCAGACTTCACAGCATCCCTGACCTTTCCCTCACATCTGCTCTCCTCTTCCTACGCATCCGTGGACACACAGTCAAAAGATTTACAAAGCAGGAAAATAAGTGGAGCCCTACGAGTTGTTCCTACTGGATCACAGCCCTGCTCTGACAAGGTACAATTTAACCTCACACTGAACCTGATTTTCATGGGCCATGGGGAACAGTTATATAACAATGAACAATTGAAACAAACGGACAAAGGTTTCACAAATCAAAGCAAAGGTAAATTATCAACTGTTATTTTTAAAAAATTACTTGTCACAGTAGCTTATCTTGAACTAAATACAATAAAACTATAGCATTAGTGCATTAGTTCTGATTGAGTAGACAACTTCTTTAGTATCCTTTTACTCTAAATAATTTAAGAAGCATCAGTCTTGAGGATAAGCTTCAGCCTTAAGAATATATCTCTGTAGTATGGCTTTATACTTTGTAGGGCTGGATCAGTATGTGGTCACCCGTTGCACAGCCAGAGGATTCTCAGGTTTGACACTTCTCTGCAGGACACTGTTGCTATTTCTTTTTCTTAATGCTGCAATTAAGGACTTTTTAAACTATTCCTGATGGCAACCATAGTCAAATGTACTGCATAGGTTTTTTACCTCTCTGAGTGTAAAACATCTGTATGATAATTGTAGGATGCATTGAAGACAACCTAAAAATCTAAACACGTCACATGTGCTCCCCCCTCTTTCTCTTACACAAAAGCTTAAAATTCCCTCACGTTCCAGCCCAGTTACATCTAAATGGAACATTAAATTTTTGCTTAGCAATATATAAAATCAGATGATAATTCATAATACGAAATCCAATCCCAACTTAATGTGGTGGTAATAGAAAACTGTTTTTATCCCCTTCATTACATAGACATGCAGTGTGCCTTTACAGTGTGACATGTAATGCAATTTTGCAGTCATAGCTGAATGCCAATTCAAAAGAGAATGGTAATAAGAAAAAAGACTGTTATGGTCTATGTAGTAACAAAGACTGACCTTGGTTCTTCATGAGGTTTTATAAAACACCTCCCTGTAAGAGATAGCCAATGGCAGGAGGGTTCTGATATGAAATTCAGAGCCAATAAAGAGCACAGAGAAGTTGAATAATCCTCCTTCTCTATAACAGTGTTGGATCTTATGGAGCTTGCAGATTTTTTTCCCTCTAATTTGACTCTCTTACTCATCTTGTTCTATTTCAGTAAATCAAGGGATGACTCATAGAAAATCAGAATCCAGGCACAACAAAGATACCATATAACGAGTCATTTAGTTTATACTGAGAATGTTGGCAAACGTAAATGTATACATGCTGACTGCTCTCCTTAGCAGTCACTTAAGCTTTTCCTGCTGGATAATCTCATTTTACCTTAATCAATTGTACTGTGACATTAGATTTTAAAATAGGCAGTTTTTCTTATGGTAATAATGCTACACAGCTGACTCAAGAACAATTATTAAGGCTAAAATTGTAATTAAAGATACATGCTGATTGCCCAATTTACTTGTGCTTTTTAAGAACTGTTTGTTACTTGTTTCAGGAATGTTTTCAGACAGATTAAATTAAAAACACCATTTCCATCTATGCCAGGCATGTTCAGGAAAAAATAACAACTGCATTTCAATTCTGAATCCAGTATTTGACTAAGCTGGGAGAAACACTAAATAAAAAAATAGAAGTTGACAGTGCTCAGCTATCAACTGGCTGACATCTCCTAACCTCCACAACATGACCACAAGGCTGAAATAGGTTTGGATTTCTCTTGCTGTGTTTTGTCTGGTCCTGCTCATATGTAACAGTGGCATTTGTGAGCAGTAACCAAACAAGTGTATTACACAAGAATGGGGAGACACGGTGCAGTCACTATAGGGCAGAAGATAATACTACTTTTGCTTGTGCTGTCCAGCATGATATATATTAGTAAGATGTAATAGAATTTATATGGCTTCATAGCACATAGTAAGAGACAATTTCTCCACATGGCGTTGCCCTTCAGCGTGGCTGGTGAGTTTACATAAATGCTAAAGCCTCTCTCGTATGTCAGGGCCTGCAGTAGAGATCTTTGTGAAAGAAGCAGATGGGGTAACCTTCTGTTTTAAGCTGAATGTTTCATGTGCTTTCTCTCAGTTCTCTCATATCTTATGTCAAATTTTCAAAGTACAATCCTGAACCTCCTGCAGCCCAAGAACTCCAGATTAAACACTAAGAGCCTGTAGTCCTTGGATGTTGCAAGTAATTGCTACCAGTGGATCAAACATTCAATACCATTCTCTCTGGACCTTGCAAATCCTAAATTAATTCTGGTTTGTCCTTTATGTTTCTATTCTATTTCACTTAGGAGGTTCTTATATTGGTCTTATAAATGTACTACCTGAGTACATTTCTGAATCATGTCCTGTTCTTGTCCTGTTCCCTCAAAAGAACTGATCTGTGCTGTAGCATTTTGTTTGGGCATTTGGGTTATCTTAGAAAGAGGTGTTTGTACTTTGAGATTCTGCACTTACATTGGTAGCCACAGAGATTTTTGATTCCACAGTTTTGGTCTGGACTCCAAGAATTATGAGTCTCTGCTCTCCCCAGGATTATAGGAAGGAGTACTTAGGATCATACCCTTTGCTTCTGAGCTTGTGTCCCAGACATTGATCTGATGCCCAACTTTTAGAATTGCCTTCTACATTGCACATAAGTTATTCTCATTCCCCTCATCCTATTTTTCTAAGAGCAGGAATAAATCTCTTACATCTGTCACCAAAACACCCTGTGGTGTTTTTTGTCCACTTTATGGGCACAAATACAGTGCACTTCACACATTATCAAATAGTTCTATATGGACACAGACTCCTTTCTTTTGAAAATGTTATGAAACCAACTTGAGCCTGAGTGCAGTCTTTCCTCTTTCCTCTTTCCTCTTGAGCAGCAGTCAGAGAGCTGCTTCCACCTTACTGATCACATTGTTTCAGGTATTAACACCTCCAACATCACGGCCTTCTCTCCTAGTGTGGCCCGTTATACACAGACTGAAAGTGGCTCAAGGACACGTGGAAGAATTACAAGTCAAATCAATGTTTGAGTCAAAAAACCAGAGTACTACTGCATATAGAAGTCATTTGATATATTAAGTTACGGTCAATATATAAACAAATAAATAAAGTGCCTACATTTGTAGCAGAATTTCATGTTTTAGCACAGGTAGGCCATGATCAGAGGGTGAATTTCTAATTAAGAGAGAATTGCTATGGTAACCAGAGGTGGTCACAGATAATTGGGTGTGAAACCCCGTGAGACTTCATGACAGAGGTGTCTGCATATATTATCCAGCACACTTTCTGTTTCTTAAATAGAACTACATTGTCAGGTCAGACAATATTTTTCATATTTTATATGCCTTCTTTCTGAGCAACCAAAAGTGCAACTCACCTGGGGTCTCTGTTATTTACATGGTATAAGAACAGTCCATGTGCAAAGACAAACTGAAGTGAGGACTCTCAGCCTCAGCTGTGGGTCAAGAACAAAGGTGTTTCACTACACATTTCCTAACCCAACTGACTGGGACAGAGAAGGGAGATAACTTCCTGTGTTGGCAAAGGAGAGCAGTCAGGGACAAAGGAACACTGCTCATCAGAATGGGACTGTGCACACTGTCCAGCTCCGTGATTGTCTTCACACTGCATGGTCTTAGTTAAAACAGTTACTGTTTAAAGTTGGTATTTTGTTACCACAATTCATGGGAGAGCAAAGGGACAATCACAGCAACTGAATTATTCTGTGCAACCCAGACTGGTCTGATCAGAGCACAGGGGTTGCTTAAAACTCCCATTACATCAGCACAGTGACACCTGCATCAGCAACCAATTGTGATTAAACAAATTTACTTAAATTTACAAAAATTATTTACCAACTTAAGCATCTCCTATTAGGTAGTTTTGAGTGTTCTCTTAGCTAATTAGATATTCATTATCTATATAATGAATCATACATTATCTGTGTAATGAATCCTGATGAAGATTAAAGGAAAAATCTCATTATTTTGAATTGTTGTTTTGGCACAAGATTTCTGAGATTCATATTTAAATCCGTTCTTGAACATGTGGATATGAATGAAAGGTCAGATCTGGGCTTTGCAAATCCCCATTTCTGTGTACCAGCTGCATTTAAAGGGCACGGAGCTACTTCAATGCATCCAGTATTACTCTGGTCTGGAGGAACTCTGTGAATTCTCAGGACAGGATGGATTCAGAAATGAGTAGGATAAAAAGATCAACTCCTGCAGACTTCCACTACTGCTGCAACTGAGAGAAGCTTTGAAACTCACTTCTGTTGAGACCTTCTTCAGGATCTTTAATTCTTACCTTTTTTAATTTCCCAGATTCTGGTGGTGGTTCTCAAGGTGCACTGGTGCATTGCATGTGACAGTTTCTCTGTAACCGAGGAGTCAATTAACAAGGTCTGACTTTACACATTTTCTTGTTCCTGTTATCAACAAAACAAGAACACACCTGTTCTGCATTTTTAAACGAGGTAGTGGGTTATCATTAGTCCCTCTGCATATCTGAAAAGGCTGCTGGTGCACTCTGAAGGTGCAGTCTGTAAACACCGTAGGGCATTACAGACATCAGGAATTACCTCACAGAAAAATTATCAAAGGTAGTCAAAGCTCTCAGTCTGCACTGATAGTGCCAACCTAGCTGTGTTCTGCTGTTTCTGCACGTCCAGGCTTCCCATTAATTACATCTCAGCAGGAGTTCTGCATACAGCAGTGTGGTCAAAGACATTTTCAATCCCTAAGGAAAAGCAGACTGTCAGTGTACCCTGTGTCATGCAGGGAGGAGAACCCTGCCCATGCTGATTAAGTACAGCAGTTGACAGCAGATGTTATTTGTTAATTACTGACATATCTGAAGGGTCCTATGGCTTGACAGACTTGGTAACAGATCCATTACCCACTTTGTTTTATCTCATTATGGAACATATGGTGGCAGTTTGATACAGTACAATTTTAAACATTTTTTAATGTATTCCTACATTGAATTCCTCACTCACTTTTTCTGTTGCTTCTTGATGGGTCAGAACATGTGCTTTCTTTTATTTTCCTTTTTTCTAGTATCTAATTACCCTGTATTTTCCAATACAGTACAACTGCTCAGAGGTACTGATGTATCTTATTTGCCAATTCACACTTTTTTTTCACCTTTAAAAAATATCAACCAGATGGTTTCCAAAAATGACAGTTATATCTAATACATTGTTTGAAATTAAAGTATCACTGCAAAAATGCCTCTCATCTTATTAACTGCTGGAAGCCATACATATCACTTTGGGTGCACAAAGAACTGTGTGTTCCATCACTGTATTAAACAAAAGCCAACTGGCAATCTGAGCTGCTTCAAGATAAAGCTGAGCAAGTAGCTCAATTGTATGCTACAAAGCATCAGTGTGTATCTAAAGCTCAGATCTGAAGAGCAGATCCTTCATTCAGCAGCTCAGATATAAAGGACATTATTTTTTTCTTTAGTCTTACAGTTAAGAAATAGACTTGCTCGTGTACATCAGTGGAGACAACATATATTTCCAATGGCAGATGTCTGAGGTGTAACCTGCTTTGACTTGTAGCTAGAATGTTACTTAATTATATTGAACTATACTCATTTTTTACTCCTCTGTAAACCTACCTTCCCACTTGGGAAGGCACCTGGGGTCGGTACTGCTGAAAATTTTCCTAGGGGACAGCACGGCCAGCAGGACAGGGCAGTGACCGTGCCCCTGGCCCTGCTGCAGCCACAGCTGGAGCCCTGGGTTCAGTCCTGGGCCCCCCGTGACAAGGACTGGACACCGAGGGGCTGGAGCAGCTCCAGGGAAGGGAAGGGAGCGGAGCTGGGGCTGGGGCTGCAGCACCAGGAGCGGCTGCGGGAGCTGGGGGGCTCAGCCCGGAGCAAGGGAGGCTCAGGAGGGACCTTCTCCCTCTCCACAGCTCCTGCCAGGGGTGCAGCCGGGTGGGGTTGGTCTCCCAAGTAACAAGCAACTGAATGAAGGGAAATGACGTCGTTTAGAGAGATTAAGAGAGATTTACACCGGATATGAGGAATACTTGCTTCACCAAAAGGGTTGTCAAGCCCTAGCACGGGATGCCCAAGGAATGGGCAGAGTCACCATCCCTGGAGGGATTTAAAAGATGTGCAGATGTGGCATTTGGGGGCATGGGGTAGGGGTGAGCTTGGCAGTCCCGGGGAATGGGTGGACTTAAGGATCTTAGAGGGCTTTTCCAACCTAAATGAGTCAATAATTCTATATAAAATTGGGAATGTTAATAAACATAATTTAATTTCCTACTAGAAATTGAAATGTAGAAACTGTCAGTGTAACTGATGCGTGCAAGCATTTTCATGGGTGAATTAGCACGCGAAAAAATAGGGAATAAAAAGCAAAATACTTATAAAAATTAGGTATTTTTAGTATTAGGTAATTTTAGTATTAACCTGATTAAATATTTTCTTTCTATATTCACTTAACCTGTAAATATTTTCACAGATTGAAGCTATATAATAGCAATACGAAATCTATTTTATAATAGCAATAATTCCCAAAGAAAGGCCTTGTTTTTGACAGCTCTGGGAGATGTTAGTTGGAATCATTAAAAAGAGGCTTTTGTAATGCAGAATTTCACAGAATCACAGAATATTCTGAGTTGGAAGGAACCCACAAGGATCATCAATTCCAACTCGTAAGTGAATGGCTCATACAGGGATCAAATTCACAAAAGTTGATGATGTAGCACTCACACCGAATAAAACAAACCCTTGATGTACCTCAGCTGTTTCTGAACAACACGGAGCACCAGGAATAAAATTAGTTATGAAAATATTCTTAATATGAAAATGAAGTAGTTAGAGCTGAAGCACTATGCAAGGATGAATTTGTCAGACATACAAATTCTAGAAAACTGGGGAAGGGCAGATCTTAGTGATGCAAAAGAGACTCCAAAAATATCACAAGCTCAACACAAGCAGGTGCAAAGGGTGCATGCCCAGCTCACAGAGCATATAAAGCTTCCCACGGAATGGCCAAGCCCAAGGCACCACAGGCCTGGAATTTGGAACAAAGTGCAAGTGCAGAGGCTCAGCCAGGGCACAACAGTTTGCTCAGCACAAAGCTCCGAGGGCAGGACATGCAGTTAATAAGGGGCCTACATGATTGAAACCATTATAAGCTGCCTATGAGTAAGGCTCTAAAATAAGTCTTTATTTTCATTAAAAATAAAGACACACTGATTTAGCAATAACAAATGCAGTGTACTGGACAAGGTGTATGCACTTGCTGAGCATCTATAAAATATTGGCAAATTAAGAAAAGTTGAAAATGGCACGGATATTGTTGAATTGGAAATTAAAAGAAAGTCATCATCATGGTACTTAGAAATCTCACATAATAAAAGCCTGCTGTCCCAATGCAGGTCAAAAAATGGCAAGAATAATTCAGAAAATAAGCATCACACACACACACACACAATCTACATGACTTTCTAGAACAAAATCAAGCACGACTTGCAGTATATCAAAATGTCAGCTATCTATTCTAATTTTGGGAATACAGTAAATTCACTCACAATACTTAAAAGGTCATTCAGAAAGACTGAAGTGCAGTAGGAAAAATCTTACTCTAAACATTTTCTTAAAAATATCTTTGCTCTTTCTTCTGACAGATTGTTTGTACAAAGCTTTTTCTTTATTTCCCTAAAAATTCTGGGGATATAAAAAAAATAAATTAAAAAAAAAAATTAAAAAAAAAGGCAGTAAATCCTCCACAGGTCCTTTCCTGAAAAAGGAAAACTTTAAACTCCGTAGGCCCATGCAGAAATGCCAAGCTCTTACAACTCCCTAAATGCAACCTGAAGCTTTGCCTGGATTCACAGAAAAATCAGGAGTCCCTTTAAAATGGCCTTGTTCTTCCTGGGATTTTAACAGTGGCAATGAAGCAGCAGCATCTCAGCAGCTGGATGAGGCAGTGGGGTCCAGCACAGAAGGGTTACAGCATAACCCTCTTCTTTCCAGGGTTGGCAGTCTGGTTGTCTTTTCCCTAATGATCAGATTTTAATCTTCACGTGCTCAAAGGCTCAGACATGCTGGCAAGACCAGGAAATAAAGCTCAAGTGGTCAAGAAACATCCACTCAGAACAGACCCTTGTAATGCAGGGTTGAAACTCTGCCCCTGGTGCAGGGACATCTTGAGTCCATACAGTCCCAAGACAAATCCCCATCAACAGCCTGGGGCTATTTGTGGTCCAGTACCTCAAGCAGACAGAAAAGTAAAAAAACATCACTTGAAACTATTAATTTAAACTTTATAAGCATAATTTTGCTTTAAGATCTTAAATAATTGAGATATGAAAAGCTTATGCTTTCTAACTATTAGTAGCTGGTATCAGTACTCAAAAAGCCTCATCCTCATTTGCTCAGAAACAAAATCCTAAGGACTGCCAAGACAAATTAAAAGTTCTGTCATCTAACTCCTCTAATGATACCTAACCTGCCACAGGTTTTAAAAGATGCAGATAAACATCACTGTGAATTTTACAAGAAGGGCCTTTTTTTAACATGAACAGTTCAACTAATTAGATCTCTCTAGAGTGGTAGTGGCTTGAAAAATTTTAATTGAACTAACCAGCAGATTGTTCTGAGGAATCTACTAACACTTTATTTTTGTTAAATTACAACTTTGTCTGGTGGAAATTGATTAAATTAAAAGCATATATGATGCTTCCATTTTAAAACTTGCCTTTTAACATGATATGGAAGCATCCAGTTGTGAGCTGGATATGACAATATCAGTCTGAATATCCAACCGTATCATATCTCAATAAAAGGAAACAAAACATGTGAACTCTGAATGTAAAAAAGCCAACCACCACAAAATAATACAAGCACGTTGAATCAATCCTTGCAAAAAATGCACTTACTATTGCAGGGATTGTTTTAGTGTCTGTTCCTGTAAGGTTCTGGCTTGCAGCATGGGAAGTGGCTCATTGTGCCCAGGCAGAATCAATGCAGAAGAGGCACCTCCTGCTCTGCTCCACAATGAAAAGAAAGAAAGGGAAAAGTTCTCCCCTTGTTCCTGGGGAACCCAGAGGTCACACAAGGCCCCTCCTGCCAGGAGGATCAGGCTGTTTGTGGATCAGAGCCCTTCAGGCAGCTCAAACCCCTTTGGAGATCTCCCTTTCCAAAAGAGGCAGCGAAATTGGAGGGAAAGTGCCATTTCCAGAGCAAATCAGCATCAGAGACATGAGAGGAGTGCAGGCTCCTTCTGCTGAGCTGCACTGCACAGGTAACTGCAGTGCCATGGAATGCCACTGGCATCCTAGCAGGAGCCACTTCATGTCTGTACAAACTTGTAGGAACGCAAACATGCAAGAAAAATCTTGCCTGGCATTGTTTGCCTTCCTGTTTGAGTGATTTATCTAATGTTACTATAAACTGAAATGTTCAAGATGGCTTTCAATAGATGCTGTTTCTCATATGAAGAAATAATAAGATTTTAACGAATTGGAGTCTGTTATGTGCATACATCATTCTAGAAAAACATTGAAAAAATGAACATAAATCAAAGAAGCAATTACAAAACAGCTGAACAGGATAAATAGGGTGTAAAAACGCTCTACTTCAAAGAACAGATGTTATTTTTTATTTTCTTCCTGGTAAAGTAGTATATTTTAACCAGATTACAATAAAATTACCACAGGATATTAAAAAAAAACAAACAACAAGAAAGTATTTAGAAAATTTTATATATACACATTTGCTTAAAAATTTTATAATGTAAACATTAGCATAACAAGTTAAAATGATATTACAGTTTATTAATACTTACGTGAATACTGTACATATATAGGCTTGATTAATATTGTTTCTACAGTTTCATAGTAACAGCAGAAAAAATTCCCCCACCCAAGTCAAAAGGGAAATTCAGCTTCTTCAGTTGCCAAGAGGTTTGGTCCCACATCCAAGACACTTAGTTATTTATCTCACTGCTAACTAAGTAGGAAAGCACAGCCTTTCAGAACTGTATTTTCAACCACACTTAAATTTGTATAATCTTTTGTGTCTTAAGTGATTAATACTCAAAAATACCACTTATCACAGTTTAACTACTGTCATGGCATGGAGATAATTTCTGAAAGTTTGTTAAAGGAACTGATTCCCCTATGTGGAAGTGCAATAAATTTTGTTTTGGTGCAATAAAAAACAATTTTTTTTTTAAGTTCAGTTATTTGCAGCACTTTGTAAATCTGGAAAATTCATTCCTTTCTAAACATCTCAGTGCTGTTGTCTAGAATAAATTCATGCTATTATGAACCAAAAATGAAGCCATTTTTATTGATTAGAAGTATGCTCTCATTATTTTTGTAAAAGGAATTTATAAATAACCTTAAGTTCTCTATATCTGGATCATAAAAGCACAGTTAGTGCAGAGCGAGAAATAAATGAAATGTACAGTGTCAGACCACTGTGTAGAACAAGTGGTTTATCCTCCATTCAATATGTGAAACATAAAGCAGGTTAACTGGTATTTTTAAATATATTGTATAATTCAGATAGATATTTTCCTAAAGTGTTCCTTTGAATACAAAATGCTATGAAACTACTGAACTTACAAAATAATAAAGTTAATATTCCGTGTGATGCAAGGTGCTGACTGAAATACCCTAATCTACAGAAAGTGAGAGAAATTCTTTACTCTCTTGAATTGTTTAATGACTTTTCTAGAAGTAACTCAAGATCCAATACAGAAGCATTATTATTGTTTCCAAGTAGAAAATTGGGTTTGTGTGGAAGAGGTTTCTTTTCATATATCCTAGAATTCCAGCTAGAAGAGCCCAGTGCTGGTTCCAAGATTTGCAAGGGCATATAGCAGGAGGATTTTGGTCAAAAAGTATTTTTGTTTCTTTGAAACAGCTGTTCCACAGGTTTCTCACAGTAATTTCAAGCAGGTAAGTGTATTTCTATCCACAGGTCTATATTATCTGTTCTCAGAATTCCAAGACATTAGATGAAAAATGTTTTGGGGTGGGGAGGTTAAACCTTTGAAATGGCCTGAAACTTCTAGCAGAACTGAGATCCCTGCATTCCCTAAAGGGAAAAGAATGACATCAATATCAGAAAGCAGCAATTACTGATGGTGGTGACAAAATACCATGTTCTTAAACCATTAATATGTCCTGACAGAAGCATCATTAGTTCACTGGGGGTTCACCAAGTCTCATTTATTATTAGCTTGCTGTTCTGAGTCAGTCAACCCCATTTGTTGGTAGGTTCCTATTAATGAATTTGACAGCTACCATGTAGATACTGTTCTAGACAATAAAACATGACTGTTACCAAAAAAAAAAAAAGCACCTTAGCAATAGGTCACAATTTTGAGCCAGTAATCTTTAATACCATTATGTTCTTTTTCTAAATACTTGTATTAATTCAATCACAATGGTTTATGACTTGCAGTAGATTCTGTAAGGTAGTATAATTTGCACATCAACAATATATTCCATTAAAAAAGACTGGCTTTGAAATTATTGTCTTCCTAAGAATATGTGACTTAATGGACATACCAATTTAAGCCTTTATAACTATGTCAATATCCTGCCTCATATAAACCTTGGAGATTTATTATTATTATTATTATTGAGAACTTTGATTTAATTTGCAAAAGCCAAGTCAACACATTGCATTCTCTATAATGAATGAGAGAACCTCTAAATAAATGAGATTCTGAAAACCCACAGTCAGTGTGTGAATACTGATGGACACATCTGCAAAAGCTGGAAGAGCTCTGCCTGCTCAGTGGTTCTTAGAGAAGTGTTCATTGTGGATGTGACTGGACAACAGCATTACAGTAAAAGTTGTGCCACTTTTTTACAGTTTATTTTGAATAGTCACTAAAGGATCCAGAGGAGGAGCCCTGGAGTGTAAAGATAAAGCAGAAATGAAATGTAAACAACACCAAAAAAATCAAGATTGGCTCATCCCAGCCCACAGCCCAGGGCTGCCAGGAACAGCTCCTGGCCAGCCTGTCCTGAGTCCTCTGAACTGGGATTGCAGCACTGCTCAGTGGCCCAGCAGGGATGGTCAGTAATGATTTAATTCATAAGTCATTAGTAATGCACCAGCAACTCATTGTGAGCCACCCACTGAGCACAGGCAGGGGTTTAAGACCTCTGAGTCAGTGCCAAAGGAAGTTAGAGCTGTACAAAAACTGTAACCAGGCATGGAATTGGGTGAACAGGATAAACTGGTAAAATCATTCCACTGACAGAATCACTGCTCCAATTACAGGTATTTTATAAGAATAGTATAACTTCTTGGGATTCTTAATCCCAACTGGTCAACCTTCCTCAAGGGACTTTGTTGATTCTGGTGAGTAAACTGAAAAAGTGGCATTTGTAACAGGTACATAGGATTCTAAGACAGGACCTCTCAGAATGCCTTGAGGTGCTAAAAAATTGGGCATTCATGTCACTGGGCATCTGCTTGCACTCATGCAAGTACCTCAGTGGTCTTTCACATAACCAGGGGTATAAAGTGGGGACATCACCTTGTGAAGAAAGGCTTTCATTTGATTATTTCCTGGGATTTTAGAGAAACCACAGCTGAGCTTTTAAATGGATTAGTAATGCACCCATTGTGGTATCTTGTTTCACCAAGTGAACATTGTTTGCAGACTGTAATCTTAGGAGCTGATACACAATTCAGCTAAAGTTAACAAAGAGCAATTTGTACACAGTAAACAAGTTTAGTATTTTTATGTGATCTACATACATACATTAAAAATTACAAGAAGCAAGATAATCAGGAATGAAATAATTTTAAGAGCAAAATGCAGACACAAAAAATTCCTTTTAAACAACTAAAACGAAATTCAGTCTGCACTAAATGAAATTTCTTACCATTTGTAACTTTCTGAATAAGAAGTACTTGAATCTGTGAATTATTTTTTGAAAATGAATACAGCTTCATGTGACAGATCCATCACAAAGGTTTCCACACAGTGTTTTCTTTCAGATTTACTTGCAATTCAGTATTAGTACATGTGCCATATTTCTACTAACCAAGTCTCCACTTTCTGAAACACAAATTAGAAATGTTTCAAAGTGGGACCATCATTATAGCTACTTTTCTTTCCAACAAAGACAAATCAAACCATCAGCAGTGCATCAGACTGAAGAGTTTGGAGAAGATGCTTAACTGCCAATCTACTCACTTTTCTTTCTTCTTGAATAAGTGCCCCACTGTAAGTCACACAAAACAGCAACAGCAATTCATCTGTTAATGAACACACATCAGCAAACTCCCAGGCTGGCCTTTGGGCTCCTCTCTTTATCCATCTGTTTGGTAACTGAGATCTCTGACTGTCCCTTTCTGTGACATGATTTACTTTGTGATATTTCACCTACTGAAATTTCTGACCTGGAGAGTGAATTCCACCCCTCTCTGCCGCATTTTGCAATTCAGTGCAGTCTAAAAGCCACATATTGCAGTGGTGGGAGAGCAGCACGTGGGGCTCCTGCTCAGGCCCCAGCCCACTGATGCTGCTCCGGGTGTGTCACAAACCCCCTCATCAGGAGGTGCCACTGCAAATGACTGCAGCCCTCCCCTGCCTGAACAACCCTCACTGCTCACAGGTTTGCAGAACACAAGTTCCAGTTTGCTGGAACTTCAGTAAAGCACTGGGGTACATAGGCTGTCATTAATCATCATCTTGGGTTTTTTTCTGGACAAGAATATAAAATATGGAAATTTAATATAATGAATGGATAATAAAATGGCAAGATACATCAATTTAAGTAACATTATCCAAAAAAAACTTCTGAGAAGAAAGATGTTCTTACACAAAGGAAAACCAGAATACAACTGATAGAAAATTTGAACATACACTGCTTAAACTTAATGAAGAGAAGAAGATAGCTAAAACATAATTAACTGCCTACGGCAGTGCAGCTAATGGATACTGAACTGGATTCCAGTTAATCCATGTCAGGACTTCCATCACTTGTAATAATTCTTGTCAATTTTTTAGTTACTCTTACAGTAGTAGCATTACAAATTAGTTTTCAATAAGAGGTGATGGCTAACAGGCACTTTCATTACAGGCAATTTTTAAGTATCACCATGAGAAGGGTTTTACAAAATCAGATTAAGAATTCCACCCTGCCCTGTTAATGATGGACTGTTCTGTAACATAAGCAACAAATTAATAACAAAACAGAACCCAAGACTTGAAAGCACTATTTTGTACCATGCTAATTTTGTGTATCCTTGTGGTGGTTTGTAGAAATGAATAATATTGCACCTGCCTTACAGCAAGATTGAAATTTCACTAAAAAATTGTTACATTCTCTGATTTTAAAGAATTACTTCCCACAAATGAATGCTATTGAGAATATCTATCTAGAAATGTACAAAAGCTGTTTTTCCACCTGTAATGTTTTTCTCGTCATCTACACTGTCAAATTTTTTAAAAACCTTTGTGTGTCAGAGGTTTACAATAAAAAAACCAAAACAACCCAGTCTATTTACAAAAGGTAATAAATTAGTGAGGTTCTTTTAAGCACATCCTTCTGACATTTTAAGTAGTGATAATCATAACGGTTCTTTTACGAAAAAAACCACGTCTTGACATGATACCCATGTCTCTCTGAACAGAAAATTGTACATGGAAGAAGGGACAACATAAAACAAACAAGGAATTCATCGGGACAGAAGGACTTCAGAGGAACAAAGGAGAATTTGTGCAGTGCAGCTTTACAAAATAAAGGAAATGCCGATCAGTTTGCTGAGCTCTCGTGAAGAGCCCTCGTATTCTTTTGAGAAAGTGATTACTGCCTTCCAGAGTAGTTAATGAGGATGTGACCCTCGGTAACGAAGGTCTCTTTCCAGGCTTTGAGCCGCTGCAGCTGTAGTCTCTCCAGGAGCTGGGATGAGCAGCAGAGGCCGGGCAGGAGGGCAGCAGGAGGCGCTGGCCGGCTCAGAGGTCGCCGCTCTGCGGCTCCGGGCCCCGCGGCTCCCGGGGCTGGCTGCGCGACAGCCTGGGGAAGCGCGGGGTCACTCTCGGGCGGCTGCTCTTGCTGACCGCCTCTCCGGGGGCTGGAATATCGCTGCGGAGACAAAAAAGAAACACGGAAGAGCTAATTCGTGGTATATGTACGTTGTTGCGTCGTTGTTTCCAACATGGAAAAGCAGATGTTATGAGAGCCTGGCACACGACTGCGAAGTACGGCACACGTCTTCAACACCACGGAATTGCATTCTTTCTACTGGTATCTCAAGTGGGAATTACAAAATGGGCTCTTTCAGAAATGAGAACTAGTAGAACTTTCAATACTTTATGGAAGATTGCAAGTTACAGGATAAAAGCAGATCTCTATGAGTTGCAGTTCAGAAATGGTGGGAAAAGCATTTTGAAGTGATAAAAGTACAAGCAAAATAGACAAGAGCTTGGATGATGCTCAATTAACAATCCTCTAATCATGGATGGATGTATCATTACATGATGAGTACATTAGTAATACATCCCTGAATTCTTCAGCGTCTCCTGACCCACAACAGACTACAGCCTTACATGAATGAGCCTTTTGGAAAAGACTCTGAGAAGTACATTAAGTTAAAGAACAAGCAGTAACAGAAAATTCCAGCTTACCTAGGTGATATTCAGGCTATAGACTCCTCGGAAAACTACAGTATAAAGGGATAGCATTGTACTTTTGCCATTCTTTTACAGGACTCCACATGGTTTTTAATTAAACTGCTTACATACAGATCAACAAATAAAACTAAGTTTTGCATTTAGCAACTCAACTAAGCGGTAAAATTACACAGCACACAAAGCCAGGCTTATTTTCATAAGTTAAAAATCCCAGTCTTATAATACCTATCTTCAGAGTGTAAAAAGGAGAAATTGCTCATCTGCAGTCCTGGACACATTAAACAAATACAAATATCTTTTAAAACAATCCCTGAATGTCTCTGTGCAGTTCCCCTTTTCCTGCAGACTCAGGTCAGACGTTCCTGCCGGAGCCCCAGGCACACTCAGGCTGCACTGAGGCGTTCTGAGCACCCACATGGGAGAGAGGTTGGCAGAGCAAAAGCCTTCAACAAGTCCTGGGACTGAGTGGGAAATTCACTTGCAGGCAACAGAGCACTTCTGCAAGAAAGGGCAGCTCTCTCACTGGTGTGGTGGCCAACAGCTTTGGAACTACAGTGCACACATGGCTGCCCCCAGAAAGGTAAGAGGAGAAAAACAGTATGGAAAAGTTATGTTCAATTCAGATGCTAAACATTAACAGAAAATAAAGCCATGGGGTTTTTTTTTAATGGCAGAGTATTTAACTGGTCTAAATTTCTAAGCAAAAAACTCTAAAATTGCTTTAGTTAAAATAATAAGGGTTTTTCCTAAATCAAGATTCACCACACTCCTATTACAGTATTTAGTCTTCCAAGGTAACTAAGAAGTCCTTTTTGTCAAAAAATGCATAAAATACCTGTGGCATACATCCCCCTCTTCTTCAATAACCACATTAACAAGTTAGATCTTTAATTCCTTATTTTTCTTGTCCCTAAAATAAAAAGTCTAATAATTAATTTTGCATATGTTATTAATTCTTGGTAGCCAAGGATAATTGGACTTCCAACCATGGCCCTGTGATTTCTTATTCCAAAACTCAGCAATGCTATCTAAGTTGCTGTAGAGAATTCTGATCATGTGAATCCAATTTCAGCTGTGCTCATTAGCATGGATTTCTTTTAGTAACATGAATATTATTACTCATAATTTTTATACTATTTATAAAATTGAGCAATGCAGTGTTGATACTGTACTGCTTGTAAAACAGGGCATGTGATACTGGCTTCAGAGGGTTGTGATTTTCTGTTAAGAGTTGTATTTTTCAGAACATGTAAACACAAGATAATCTAAATATCAAATATACAATGGAATAAAACGAAATGTTCACCTCACTGGGCTTTGCTCAATCTAAACTAGGTTAATTCACCAGCATGATGGCCACTGCTGAGAGAGCTTTGGCTTTTTGAGGCACACAGAGCTCCTCTGCAGGTCCAAGGCAGTTTACCTTGCAGAAGAGAGCACGAGTTATGTGCAATTACTGTAATTTAGTGATTGCTTTATGGAAAGCACATTTTAATGCACAAGCTCCTCCTGCTGGCATGTCCCCAAAACGACATCAGTGCCAGCCCAATGGAGCAATGCTAAGCACAGGGCAAAGGGGGCAAAAGGAATTCCCCTAAACTGGAGAGATGAATAAATATCAGGCTGTCCTACCAGGCAGAGCTGAGGTAATCGGGTCATTTAGGGTAATTACACGAACACCAATGTCTGTGCACGAAGGACAGAAATTGCAAGTAATTCTGCTAATTTAAATGATGCTACTCCACAACATGATGTATCTAATAACTAAATTAGAGGTTAATTTATCTTAAATGTCTTAGCTAATTTTTATAATGACAATCTAAGACAAACCATTCCCCTCCGTAGGTTTACAGAAATCAGTGTATATCTGAGGAATTAGATCTTCATGCATCCAGCATGAAAAAGAAAACTGCAGCTGAAATTGAATTGATCAACTTCCATGGAAACAGATGTTCTATGGGGAAAAAAGTTTCAAGTATTAAAAAAGCATCATTGATTTAAGTGTCTTTCAGCCCCTTTCCATCCTCCCTTTTTCAAAACCTGATGGGAAAACCATGCACTTCATTTGTCTGTTTCAGCTCTGGCTTTTTTACCAAAATGACCAACCACCCCCCAAACATATGGTAATAAAGTAGGAAGAAAAGATTCATCTCCCATCTCTTCTGTCTCCTGTTATTAGATTTAATAATTTAGTTCTGGCCTTGAGGTCAAAGATACCTATAAAGTCTCTGGCACTAAACAACACATTTTTAAATGTACTGACAGATCAACAGGTCAGCTAGTCCATGAACTTTTGGGCAGAGGTATGAAAACCTTAAAGTGATCCTGTCAGTATTTCTGGCAAATGCACGTGAAGATGAAATTGAGACAAATCTGGTTTTGCCACCCTGTGTCTGGGATGGAGGAGGAATAAGCCATTACCTACAATGTTTGCAAATCCTCTCATTTGTCACATTCAGTAAAAACAGTCCCTAGGTTAGTTCTGGGGGGCTGAGTTGGGCTTCACCTATAGCTGATTGTTTTACTCAGATTAAAATACAAATTTAAAATACCTAACTCTAAACCAGGGAGTAGCTGTGCCACAGTAACTCTTCCAGCCCAGCTCCCTCAAGTCCCTGAGGTAAGGAAGCAGCTTCTTTAAGGCTGCACCTGTCCCAGATACACCTGTTTGGCTTTAATACAACATTCTGCTTTTCCTGCTGCTGCCTTCTGAGCCACTGAAGCCTTAGCAGGCTCTCATTTTCTAGGTCGACTCTGGCAGGCAGAGGCAGGCAGAGGCTTGCCAGGCACTGCCCTGTTCAGCAGGGGAATGTCCGTGTATTAAAGGCTCACGTTCTTTTCTACATTCTCACCTTGGCCCATTCTGGAGAAAAAAGCAACTTGCTGAGGCAATCAATTCCTCCTTCCCACCGGGTCATTGTTTAGCTTTTAAGCATTCCTGATTGATCTGCCCGGCGTTTGTTTGGCGAACGATTCAGTTTCATTGATTTTGTCTTGGTGTCAAGTTCTGCCTGAGGTGCATCTACAGAAAACAGCTTAAAATAACTGTTCCTTTTCATCAGCTGCTGGTTTATTCATACCTTTGATTTATTGCTCTCCCTGTATTCAAATGTAAACTGTATTTTGTGGGGTTTTCTTTACCTACTCAGCACATGGAATTGCAGTATGCTCTTGGCTGATGCTGGGAGTGTTTACATGAAGAAATTTTTTTCCCATCTCATTGCCTATTCTTCAGGATAAAATTAGAGAGAGAAGTTTCTGATAAAAATAGTATAACGTCTGCAATTGGAAATACTTTTGTATCAGCCAGAGATCAGAGAACAGAAGTAATAAGCACATCTTGGGAGTGAAGCAAAGCTCAGGATCAGGCATTTCATAGATCTATCTCACATGTAAATGCATCTCTGGAGACATTCATAATTCTAGTTTTGCTTGAGTTATATTAAACACACCTCATGAAAAAAGGTATTCACTGGCAGATGAATTTGGTGACTTTTGCCAGCTTCTTGAGTTATTAATTCTTTGTTAGTCATTATAATAATCTAATTCTAGTTATAACCTCAACATTTAATGTGGCACTCAGGCAGGCAGCCTCCTCAAAAAGGTGCTATTAAACAATGCCTAGATTATATCAGGAAATCCTTGTTAGACAATTGAGAACTAATTCTGACTTGCCAATTCAACATATCCCAGCACCTTCTGCCAATTAAAATCAGATAAAACATCTGTTTAGTGGCATTATTAACTAAGATTCTGAATTCATCAAATCATTTTACATACTGTAACTCACTCCTGTTTTGCAGTCAACTGAGTAAACTCCTTGTTTCCAGTTACTGAAGTGTAAAAATAATTGGAGACATTTCCTGCCACTGCTCCCAATTTTGTAGAAATTAAATACAATTATTAATGAGAAACTGCAATCTCCATTTATTAATACAAATGTCTGAGTTGGGATGCTTAAAGAGTCAGTTATTAGCAGAAGAAAGATAATCCCTCTATAGTACACTTGGACACTGAAAACCCTGAACACAATTACAGCAAACCTGTCACGTTAGAAACTGAATAATCATTTCCCATCACAATTAGATCTGAAATGAAATTTCAGTAAATGAAAAGCATTAATTTTAATACTGTGTCCAACCCTTTGGTTAATGTACAGCTCCTTCTACTTCCACATACACATTTCCACACTCATGACGTGTTTGATCTCTTCTTGCTGTGAAATAATGACACATAATTGTGCTTCCATTTGTTACAATTCAGATTACCTCACTTGAATATTCTCATGCTGTATTTCAGTTTCCTTACCTGCATGAAGACTTTCTTCATCAACATCTGCACTGACAATTGAATTTTTCTGTAAACCATGACACTGTACCTAACTCTGATGACACAATGTTTTTTTCCCACTAACTTGACTTTGAAGTTGGCCTAACAAGATGGTTCCTGTATCCATTAGTAATAAGAGAATAATATCTGTGTTTAATTTTGGCAATTAAAAACACTTATTCAGGAAATGCTCAGAACCCTTGAAAGGTGAACCTTTCAGCAGTTTCCATCCAAGCAATACTTACACTCCTTGGCTCTCCCCTGCACAAGGACCTCTGCCTTTGGAACAGTTCCTGTCCCTGTTTTGGGATGCCCCCAGAAGAATAACAGAATGCATGAACACTGTGCTCCTGCAAGAGACCCCTGCCCAGCCAACTAGAAAGACACTAAACACAGATTTACATTTTTTATAACTGATGTAATTGTTTTGTGCATTCCTGTGCTCAGCTGAAAGGCAGGAAGCTTGGCTGCTCCATCCATTTCCATCCAGGCATCACCAACATTCAGCTCTACTCATTCTACTCCTGCCAGGGGGGGCTGACTCTGTGAGCAGCACCATCCACCACACACAGCAAGAGGGGATTTCATGAACAAGTGGTTCAGAAGCTGAACATGTTCCAAGGCTGTTTATGTAATAACAAAAGGTAGGATTTGCTTTCAGAAGAACAGTGCTCAGTGAATACCTGGATTTATTTTTTCCTGCTAGTAAGCAATTATCTTTAAGGAAAGCAGAGACAGCTAGAATACATTTTTATTGAAAATATTGAGGTAACTAAAGACAGAAGATGTGCATTAGGATTCACAATACATCATATATGTGAAAATAAACTAAAACTCTTGTTTGGCAAGTAGCAATTCCCATGTGCTGAGGCAGCAGTGCATTACAGTGACCAGCCAGGCACCTCCTCCTCCTCCGTATTCACAAATTGTTAGCACAACGATGACATGGAAGGAAGGCAATTTTAATTACCAGATGAGCTCTTTAACAGCCCATAATCAATACAGTTGGCATTGGCATAACACCCAAGTTTACAGCAAGTGCATTCTCAGGCACCAGCACATGTGAAGCCAGGAAGGAGTTCAGTATTAACACCTGTGAATTTCACCTCTGCTTTACACAGAACACAAAATACAAATCATGCTCCGTGTTCCACTAGGAAAAATAGAAAAAAAAAAAAAAAGAAAAAAAAAAAAAGAAAGATTTACCATCTCCTCCAATTTGCTTATTTTGCCAGTATCACTGAGAGGAAAAATCTGAAAGCTTAAAATATTTTTCTCTATCTGTTCATCCCTATCATATACCTGATCCTGAGCTCACTAATGTACTTAGTCAGACTAGTGGCAATTAAAAACTTGGTGTATATTCCTTCCTTTCCCTTCCTACTTTAACATGTTGGACTTTTAGCCTTCAACACCACCCAATTCAGCTTCCTGGGAAAGAGCACAGGCACCAGACTCCTGCTCTGGAAATCTGCCTCCTGTTTTCCCACGGGCTCAGGAGCAAACAGCTCCTGGTGCTTTAGTTCTGAGCTGGGCCAGTGGCCCTGGTGGGCAGAGTTGGCTGCTGTGTCCCTGCTGAGAGGTTCTGTCCCCTCCATGCTCCCTGACTCTTCTTGGCTCCAAACTCAGCCAGGCAAGAAGATTTGCCCCAAAGCACTGCCATGTCCAGCTCTCAATGTAGATTAAATAGTGTCCAAGGGAACAATGCAACACAGCTCTCTTTGCTTTGAGTTTTGCCAGTAAACTGCCCATCATAAAGAACCACCTGCACAAACAATTACCATCGTTATTTTAAGAACAAGCCCCTTCTTTTAAAATTATCATAGGAGAAGGAATGATAAAGAAAAGTTGTGATCAAAACATGTTGTTTTGATCTTCCAAGGAAGTGCTTGGGTTTTAATTGCTCCATCAAGTAAAGAGGTATCAGCTGCTTCTCTCAAGTATCTGCATTTCTCATGAAGATTACAGCATGGTGTTAACATGTGCAAAGGCAGGAGAGAGCTGACGTGACCATTCTCAGGGACAGATCCAGAACTGAATCAATGTCAAGTTAAAAATAATAGCTAGGAATATAAAAAATGAACAAACAAAACCTGCTCCAAGAATCATAGCAAATCTTCTGGAAAATATGGTGGCAATGATTAAGTGAAGAACAGTGCTTGATAGCGATCACTCTTTCTGGTTTTTATCTTTTAAATACTAAGGGCATGTTATTGCACTCCAACCATAAGCCTGATGCTAATAGTGATCCATGACCTAAAAACCTCAAAAATATAGGCCACAATCTCAACCCCTGGGAGCTTTTAAACTGTTCTTCATTTTAGCCCATTATTTTTAGTTTCCCTAAGATAAAAAAGAAATTCTCACTGAGTTGGATAAACCCATAGAAAACAGTGCACCTGCACCTGGCAACACAATCACAGAGAGAGGGTGGAGACTTGGCATAGCAGAATTAGATCTGTACTCTCTAAATAAACAAAAGTAATCAAGATGGGAAAAGATGTAAATAAATGAGTACTGTCAACAGAATAACAAGGGAAATGCTGACTTTGTTCTTGGTAATGAAGACAGGCACTAATTTCTACATTTAATCCAAGACAGAAAAAGAAGCTATGGAAGAATGACACTGCCTGGTAACTGACCAAGGGAGCCAGCCTGCGATGCAACAATCTTGATGGATTATACAGAAAGTAAACAGGCATCAGGCTGACCAGCAAAAGGACAACCATAGTAATCAGCAACCAAAATCACATTTTCTGTTTAATCAATATTTTAATTATTTTCTCTGTAAAAAAGAAAATGCCTGTGATAAATAGAGCTCATCCTTTTTTTCATTATGACTCCAAATTAGGTTAACAGGCAGCAAAATTTGCTACTGACTCCAGTGGGAGTTAGGAGCACAGTGTATTGCTGGCCAGGAGCTCCTGAAATTTGGGGTCAGCTCTCCAGGTATCATCAGATAAAGTCTTTAAAAGTGTATCATCTTGGTCCCTCTCTAAAGCAGAACTTTGACAATGAGTTCAAAATAAAAATCAATCAAATTTGCAATAAGCTTGCTCCTTGCCAGAATATCAGAGAAGAATCAATTGAGGACACCAGTGATGAGCTGTGACTCTGCCACTGCTGGCAGCACTGCACTGGAGCTCCAGGGCTGGAGTGACATTCCTGGCAGCTGGGAGCTGCTGCACCTTCTCAGTTCTCAGCTTCTGCAGAAGCCTGGAAATGCTGCTGCCCAAGGAAGCTGCTGCTGGAGTCCAGCTGAGCTTGATCCATAAGCAAGTGACAGGATCACAAGGCAGGCACTTTCCTCTTTTACCCATGAAATCCCCTTGCCATCTCTGAGTTTTGTGGCTTTTGGCCACATGAAGGTTTTGCTGTTAGGAAGAAGAGTGAACTTTGATAGAGGCCATTTTATGGCTCTGAGTAAATGTTGCCCTAAATGGTAACAGAAAGAGCTGCTGAGGTTCCACTCTGCCTGCTTTAGAAGCAGATCAGTGTGTGCCTGTAATACACAGTGATACACACTAATACACAGTGATACACACTAATACACAGTGATACACACTAATACACAGTGATATACAGTAATACACAGGCAGTGATACACAGGCACAAGGACAGTGCCAGAAGGCCCTGAGATGAAGCAGAATTTTCTCTCTGTTCGGGTGGTTCTGCCTTGGCAGGGGAACAGCCTCAGCAGTCAGCAGGTGCAGGGGGTGCCTGAGCTCCTGCTGCAATGCTCAGTGCTGGCCTGGGAGCCAGGGCAGGCTGTTTGTGCCTGCACAGGTGACACACAGCACACAACTGCAGGGACAGCTCCACAGGCACACATGAAGCCTTTGCACTCTTATCCAAGCAGCTGCCCTGTGCTTAGAAATGCTGGGCACTGGATTTTCTTGGAGTCTTCAGGATTTAGATGCATTTTGACTCAGCTGTAGCACTAACAGTAAAAATATGATAAAATATTCAGTCTGCCTGACAATGCAAAGCAACCCCATTTTTTTTCCCTTTGGTCATACCTGGCTATTCTCAATAGCTGGTGCTTTAGGATTTATCTCTTTTAATATATTGGAGTCTTCTACTGAAAGATTTCTAACAGTCAGGCATTTAAAGCTCTTCAGTATATATATGATTTACCAGATTTACTGTATTAAGGCTAATAAATTAAATATCTTATAAAGAATTAATTTATGAGTTTTTAAAGATAAGAATAACATTTGAGAAACAAGATTTCACAGGTCAGACAGAATAGTAAGAAACGGGCTCTGCTGTTTGCAGATTAGTGGGTCTCTTTACCAAGTATCATGAGTTTTACTAAGCTCTTAAGTATAATTGTGTTACACTTCTAAAATCTTAATCTAAAAATAAACCTTCATACTGCCATTGGTATAATCAGACTCTAGGGCACTGTGTAATTAATATGTGGAGATTTGAAGAGAAATTACTCTGGTCTGTTCTTGGAGATGATGACACCAGCCATCCCAGTACAAATCCTTCCTGGAATTTCTGTTTACAACTGGGTTATTTGAGCAAGAGGAAACTGAAGGAGCCTGTTTCACTACAGAGATCTGCATTAGAAAATGTGCAGCTGTTCTGACAGTCTCCTCACAAAGCAGCAGAGCCTGATGTTAGACTGATGTAGCAAACCTGCAAAGTTCTCCCTGGGTAAGGGAGAGGGGCGAGCACAGGGGATGGGTACCTGTGCCACCTCTGATGCTGAACACAAACCAGCACTGTCTGATGAAGCTGCCTCTGTTATTTCTGCACAGACCTCAGCAGTTCAGATCACTCTGCATTTCTGAACTGACATTTGGCCTAATTTGTACATACAGAGGCTGTATTTGGAGATCTCTAAAAAAAAAAAGGCAGCAAAAATCACTTTCTTTACTCATTCGTTAATGATGTGAAGGGCTATGGCAGGGAAGAAAGCCTGCACACTATTCATTTTTTGTTATTAATAGACAAGTACCTATAATTACACCAAGTTATTCTAGGATTCTTCAGCTAACTGCTCATGGATTCTGCTATCACCACAGAAGTGCCAAACATATTAAAAATACACCACAAAAATAGAATCTGAAATACAACAGAATTGAATGGACTATGTTTACAGCTGGCAGATAAGCAAAGCCAAGGAACAAAGCTTCTGTAGGATGTTTTGAATTTCAGTCATGGCCTGTAGCTAATTCCTGCTGTTTTCACATGAGAAACTGATGGCTGCTGGAATATTTTTCAATACAAGTTCAAGCAAGGAAAAGAAATAACCCACCTCCTTTTGAAAAACTGTGCAGTTGGGCATAAACAAACTTGTTATGGTCTGGATTAAAGCCAAGTACATGCACAAGTACAGAGATACCTCCCTTATAAAGATTATTTGCTTTATGTATTTGAACGGATGTATCCATTTATCCATTACTGTCAGTGTTGCACAGAAAGGAGGATGAATAAGCACTGGAAGACTGCAATAGAAGATGTATAAACAGATTGTTCTAAACCACATTTTCATGAGTATTCCTTACTGCTTCATATGCTAAGAGAAAGGAATAAAGTTTATATTTCCATCTCTCAGCATAGGTTCTTTCATTCTTCAAAATCTCTTCCACTGTGGAAAAGTAATTAAACTTAATCTTTGGTTGTATTCCCAGTGAAATAAGCATTACAGAATAGTTTTTCTTGCGATACTCCAAATCCAACAGTTCCATGAAGAGTAAAAAAAGGCATGTTGTTTCATTAGCAAATTATTTTTTAAAAAAACATTCTACTAATTCCTCCAGTCAAGCAATTATGTAAAATTTACATATGGGAATACATTTGCACATGCTGGTTCTGATTTAAAGAACAGTGTATTTTCAATAATTATTCCCTTTTTTTTTTCCATAACAGATTTCTCAGGGGCAATTGAACTGAGATATTGACATTTCAGGGGATCTGGAGCAAACATCATAAACTCATGTCTGAGAGCTCAGCTCGCAGTGTCTCTGACAATGCACTACAGAAATACACCACACCAAAGCTGTTTGCACACACCATCCTGTGCCAAAAGTGTTTGCAAATGTCACACAGAACACCCCAATATGAAATGGGCCTTTGGCTGAATGTGCAGCAACTCCTGCTGCTCCAAGGCCTGAGCTGCAGGGTGCACACACCAGCACCGCCCCACAGGGCAGGCACCAGGTGGGAACGAAAGCAGGCAGGGACTTACCCGGGTCATTCGTTGTTTTTCTGCATCACATACCTTGAAAAAATGTCATTTTCCATTTCACAGAGTATCAGAAAGACAATTTGGTGATAGAACAATGGGTGTTTGGGAACTGAAGGGAGAGCACAGGTCTGTGCCCTGACTGCAAGGAGACACAGCCAGCCTGGTTGTGTAACTCAGCCCCTGCTGCCCAAACAAGAAATCCACTAAATCGTGCTCTGACAAAGGTGCTGCCTTGGTAAATCCAATGCACAGATGCTGCTCTGGGACTTCTTCCCTTCTTCCACAGTTTAGAAACTCATAGAATAAAAGTGATTTTTTTAAGTGATCTGCTTTGTTGGCAAATATCTCTAGGAAGCTCCCCTTTCAACAGAATCCAAGCTGAAAAGGACAAATTGAAGTCTTTCTCTTGAACATACACTCTGAATTTCAGCAACCTGTTTGGTCCAGGAGTTATCTCTTATAAACGGTGTCTGTCAGTTTCATGACTCTGTGTAGTATTTTACTAAGTAGAGAATTGAACTTGTGAATCTCCAGACTGAGTTTTGTGCAGATCATATCACCCAGGCCACACTAATGTAGTTTAAGTAATATATTTTGCCATGCAGACTGGTTAAAGGGAGTAAGAAGCCCTTAAGTTCCTTTCAACACATCAAAAAAAAAATCAGGAGTAGAAATAACCTCACTCTTTGTGAGAATATGATGGCTTCAAAAACATCTTTAAGTGCCACAGTTGCATGCTATGCAACTTCTAAATATATTATAAATACAATATATATGATAAATAAGATATTATTTTGTTTGGTTTCTTTCAGTTCCATTAATCAGTTTCTATTCATTCTGTGAACATGTATTTAAATACATAATTCCCTCTTCAGTAGTACATTTCAAACTCTAATTTACAAAAACACCACTAGAAGTGTTGTGGGCTATGACAACTTGTCAATAAGGACGCCCCATCTGCTCCGAGCCCTCAGGCCATCCTGCTACCTGCAGCCTGTTCCAGCTGTATGGAGCATGGACTTGGGAAACTCCTCTTCCTGCCAGCACCCTGCCAAGGCCAGGCAGAGCTCAGCAGAGCAGGCACCCCGGGGCTGAGGAGCTGCTCACCCGCAGGAGGGGAGCGCCCCAGGCAGCAAAGGGCCCTGGATCTCCCAGCTCCTGATCCCCCTGCACCTCACACAGGCTGCTCTGCCTGGCCAGATGGCTCCTCACAAAACAACATATTCACATCCACAGCGTTCAAAACACTTCCTGCTGGAAACTTGCTTTCTGTCAGGGACCTGCAGATGGTTCCCTTCCCCTACCTGTAGGTTCTCCAAAATACATCTCCTGAACTGCCTGTTATGCAAGCTTCATATGCTGAGATTTGACTGTGAATAGCTAAAGCTGGCAATTTTCTTAAAATAAGCTCCATAAAGAGAAACTTAACAAGCAATTATAGATCAGCTAGTTTAAGTGCAGCTGTAGAATAAATATTACAAACTGTTTCGCAGGATTTAGCAGGCCAAAAAGTAAGCTTTCAAAGCCACAATTTCACTACAGGGAATTTGTGTAGATTTGGGCAAGGCAAGGGTGGTCTTGTTTAAGTTGTTTTCTTTGACAGTGTTGCTGCCATGGCAAAGACAGGAGTTAAGTGGGTAACAATGCCTCAGGTTTATAGTTGTCATGGAGTCTGAGATCAGATTCTACTAAGCAGGAGGTAATGCAACCTGGTGGCCAGGGAACTGGCTCAAGAAGGGCACATTCTGTGAAAAGAACATTACACAGATCAGAGGTATCTGTGGGGTGTGCACATGACACAGGGAGGTACCTGAGCCAGTCCTGAGCCAACCCTGCAGTAAGTGCCTCTTACCATCCACATTTCCCATTATGCATCCATTCCAGTCACTGTAGAGGCAATTTAGTGTACTCTCACTAGCTCAGCACCTTAAAAATTATACTGAAAAGAACATTATCTTCATATCAAATTAAAATATTCACTTTGATTTTTTTTTTTTTTTTTTTTGGGCCAGTCTGGTGCTCTCTGGTGACTTGGATGCTACATAAAAATATGTATTAGGATGCATTGTAATTCTATATGTTTCTGGGCTTTTTATACTGAAAATTCCACACCCATTTTGGAACATTGTATTGATATTTGGGGCTTTGATTGAAAAGGGACAGAAAGACACAGCTTTGGTAGTTCAGAGTACGAGAGCTCCCACATGCTGGAAGGTAGACACTGTCATACAGCAGGGACAGCAAGAACACGTAGGCATCTGCACTTGCTCACACTCCCAGCATTTTAGCACATTCTCAACTATTGACTGACTGAGTTGCAAACTCCTCTGTGCTCTCCTCCTCTGAAAAAGTCAATTCCAGCAGAATAATGGAGCAAATTGTTACAGACAAAGAGGATAACTAGGAAATAAAGTGTCCAGACATGTCTAGTCCCATTGACTAGAAAAAGAAGGATAAAACATAGAAAATAAAACTCTTTTTCATTAAATTAGGTATATTATTGAAGCAATTTCTTTAAAAGAATCCTACTCAATCATGCCAGAAACTGGTTCACACAGCAAAAAGAAATAACTAGACAATTGCAAAGACAGTAAAAAGAAATAACTAGACTTAGCTTCGTGTACAAATCGTTTATACTTCTTAATGAACAAAAAAATTTCTGAAACTTTGATAATTACTATTATTTGAAGGGAAGAAGAAAGGAAATGCCCTGTTATATTTCTTAGCTACTCAAGTGGAAATATGTTCTATATGCTTCCTAGAAAAGTTTTTATCAATCCTGTAGAGATGTCAAGATCTTTCAAATGTGAAAATTTCAAATGTCCATGTTTTACAATTGTTAGTAATCAGGTGCAGACTAAGAGGTTAATGGAGAGCAGGTTTATAGACATTGGTTTGTATTTTACTATTTTCATGGTTATATTTTGCAATTCTTGGTTATCATTTTGCATGAGCTCTAAAACATGCATTTTTTTTTTAATCCAAGATTTAAGTAGAACACTGTGGCATTGCATCTGGAGACAAACACAACACAAACAGCACGTGAACCCATCACAGAGGCTGCTGAGCACAGAATGCCCCTCTTCCAGCTCTCAGTGAGACTGAATTTAACAAAGACAGGCTGCCCAGTGGAGCTGACAGACAGACAGACTGAGCAGCACCCCCAGCCCAAAGGCAGAGCCACAAAGAGCCTGAGGTGCCAAGCACAGCCCTGCCCAAAGAGCTGCTCCTGGCTCCCCAAGGCACATGGATCCTGATCCTACATTCTTCCAGAGTTCATATCTTAGGCTAAGAATGAGCACAGTAGCCTCATACAGATGATATCACAAATATCTGTATTTTGAATATTAAAATTGCCACCTAGATTTAGTTTTGTGATTATTTGCATGTGCCCCACCAATGCACATTTCATAATTTCATATACCCACTTACAGCATCCAGATACCAATGAACAGTGGCAGCAGAGTTTTAGAACTGTACAAAGACATTGTTTCCTACTGAGGAAGTACAGATACAGATTGTAGGGTCTCAGGATGAGTAGAGTACATTTACTGCTGAATGGAGGGGATCAACATATAAATTACCTTAGAATCTACTAAATGTTTACATGAGCAAAAATTTATTTTAAAGCATGCAGACAATGAAGTTGAAGATAGAAGAGGTTTGCTTGTGCATTTTCCAAGTTTCCAGTACTTAAGAAAAAAAAAAATCCTGAATTATGCTGAAGGCACTTGGCAAAAATATATTCAGGGTATGAGAAGGAGCAAATGGAAGCTGATAGATCTGAGGATTAAAGGATGAGACAGTTTTGTCCCAGTACACAGAGAGCAGGTCCACTGAATGACCACCAAGCTGCTCAGACTACCAAAGCAGAGGAATCTCCTCCTGCCAGGCATTCACTTTGCTCCACATATGGAGTAAAAACTGACTGCAGAATGCTCTTTGCACCAGACCTTCTCATCCCAAGATCCTCCATGGAGTTGAATCTTTATACACAATAAAAATGTTCTAAAATACCAGAATCACCTATGCATATTTTTTCAAGGCTTGTTTTCAGAAGACAAAATATCTTCTACATAGTGTTTAAGTAAAAATTCTGTGCCTGTGGTGAACATCTTTCATTGCTAGTTCAGCTAACATTGTCATTTCAAAAAATGAAAGCAAATCTCATTATCCTTCCAATGAAATGCCTTCTGTGTGTGCATAAAACGCAGTGAAGGAAAATAAATCCTATGTAAGTGTAACTGTGGTCTCTGGTTTTTTACATTCTTTTCCACCATCTTCCCTTTTCACCTCATTCTAACATCCATTCTCTTCAATCAGTGCAAACTATCTCGTTCAGTCTCTTGCTGCTATTACATTTTACAGCACTCCTCTGCTCTTATTCTACTCATTTATTCTTGCATTCCCTACCTTCTCCAGTTTTCTTTCCTTAATAATTCACACTGACAGCCACAACTACTGCCCAGTACTTTCCCATCTATTGTTTGCTTCTCTTCGTGCCTAATTCTTCTCTCAACAAACTCCTGTGCTGAGTTGATCCTACCCAGGTGAGTCAAAGCTCTGTTGGCCAGAAATCCCCATTCCCACAGCTCCCCATGTAAACCAGTTCCCTCCTGCATCAACATCACATTCTCTCTTCAAATCAATTCACCTGTTTCATGTTTCACTTTGCCCTCATTTCACATTTTCCTTATTACAATATGGGCCTCAAGCCCCTGTTGACTCACTCAGGTTTTCAGCCACCCAGCCCTCAGTCAGTGAGACACTGGACTGCCCAAACTCAGTGAGCAATTCCTACTGAGCATATGACACATTTTTATTCTATTCCTCTACTTTCCAAAATATATTTTGTGAAAAATTCCAGTATTTTCAGTACAGTCCTCCAGGCTGAAAACTTCACTTGAAAGTTCTTACTGAACAAGTCACTCCAGTTAAAAGAATGACTCTGGTGAACAACTGCAGACTCTTGCAATCTGGTCTTTTCTGGTTTTATGCACTGCTGCTAAATTAAAATCTTGACACTGTGCTGAGCACATGTTGTGATAATGACATCTTCTTGGGTTAAATTCTATTCCGATATGTCATTAATTCAATATATTAACCACTGCTGATAGTCAGAAGGGAATAAAGTGAGAATATAGGTAGAAAACCACAATGTTTACAAGAAAGGCTCAGTAATTCTGTATCTGAATATCAGGTACAGCTGTCATATGGCTCGCCTGACAAGAACACCTTTATTCTTTTATTCACTTAGGAAAACCATGCCACACTACAAAGAAAAGGTCTCAAGATGGCTGTCAACATTGCTGAAAGCAAAAGAAAAGTAAACTGATTGTTCCATACCTTATCCCACAGTAAAGTGCTTTCATGCTGTCAAGAATGAGGACAGGACTTTGAAGTCCTGCACATTTAACTATATTAGCAGTTCTAGCATTCCACTTGTCATAGCCAGGATGCAAACATTTCTTCCAAATCCAAGAACAGCATACAGAGCTTTAAAAAATACTGGATCCATTGTTTATGAGTTAGGTATGGACAAAAGAGAAGCAGGATTTTTGTGTGTGTTTAAAATCAGAAATAGTTTTTGATGTAGCTAACCAAATCCACGTTGGCAAATCCTTGCCAGACATGAGTGTGCAGTAAAAATGCTGACAGGAATGGTGTTCCCAACCTGGAAACTGAAACTTTCTTTCCTGGCTCTAGAGCCCATTTTTTGCTACCAATTTCAGAAACACCTGCTCAGTACAGAAATGCCTGAATATATAAAGAATTCACTTTTTAACAAGGGAGTGCACGTGACTTGTAACCAAGGAAACAGGATCACTGCTGTAATGACACAAAACTTTAACTGGCTCTGTGTTCTTTTATGAGAAAAACCTTAACCTTTTCTTGCACTGCAACAAGTTAAGCATGTTAGAGACACAAACCCCAGAGTTTAGAAGCTCTGCCTCTTGCTAAGGACTTGCTGAGTTTCTTGGCAAGCAGCAAAGGAGCAAGGAAGAAAGAAGTGCTACTGAGAATCACAACTCTTCCCTCAGAATGATCTTTCATCACAAAGCCTGTTGTTAACTGGGACAAAAAAAAAGGATAGCAAGTGATAATAGAATTCATGGGGCCCAATGGAAAAAAAAAATTCAAAAGCCTCCTGATCCAGCGAGTTCCTTGCAAAAGACAGGTGAGAATCGAACACCAGAAAATGCACAGCACATTTAAAAGCTCCTTTTGTACAGCACTGAAGTTTGCTGTAATACTGACCACAGCTTTTTTCAATATAATCTCTGTCTCAGAGCTTTGTAAGTTGTGTGATTATAAGAGAAACCAATATATACCAGTCAGCTACCAACAGCAACACACAAAGTGCTTTATCACTGTTAACTGTCAATCTACTTCCTATTTTTGCCCCATTTTTTCAACCCGTGTAATGGAGAAATTTTCCTGAACATTTCCACACGTGCAAAAGAAACATCATACCAAAGCCTCTCCCTCATTTGTTTCAGTAATTTTTAAACATAATTCTTAATTCTCAGGCAACATTAAACAAGAGCTTATTCTGAAACAACTAAAAGATCACAAGTCCTCAAATGCTTCCAATGGTGACTGGAGAGTATTCAATTCTAGTACAGTATGCACTAAATTATTCTTCTCATAAGCACTGTAAAGGTTACTTTGAATATAAAGAAGCATGATAAAAATCTAATTGATAGAAATAAGCTCATAAACACCTATTTGTGAGGCCTGTTTAACAATTCATAGCAATTAACTTTGCAAAGCAAGTCTCACTGACTTTATTGAGATGGTAATTGGTATAAGTCACACTGTTTTAAAGTGAAGTTGATTTTTTTTTTTTTAATGGCAAGACTCAATTCTGAGGCAATAAATACAATACATAAGCCCCTTCAGCATTATGGAGTTGCTGCATGACACACCAGCTTCACTGAGCATCACACCAAGACAAAAATGAAAACCACCTTTCCTTTGAGGTGTCTTAGTCCTGGAACACTGCAACACTGAGGTGTTTCATCAGGGTGAGCATGAGGGCTTTTCTGTAATACTCTCACTATTACCCATCCCACAGGACAGAGCTTTCAATTGTACTTTTACTGAATACTCAAACACTTCTGACTCAGTAGTGCCTTAAAAATGAAAGACTCCGAAAATGCAAGTGAGAACCACAAAGTGGGGGCAAAAGGAAGAAAACTGGAGTCAAGAGACATAGTCAGATTCTTTCACCTGAATAAAACTTACTTATAATGGGCACTTCTGACAAATTTAATCAGACCAACTGCAGCTGAGAGAAATAAAGAACTAAGAAAAATGAACAGATTTTCCAGTCCTTTGTACTTTAACAATTGAGAAGATTAATAACTACAAAAATAGTTTTAAATATATCAAAACATATATTCTGACTCCAAATTTTCACTTTGCTTAATTTATATCTGACATGTAAAGGATGACAATGTTTTCATACATAAGGCAGATCTTGTTGATAATTTGTAAGTCTCATGTAAATCATTAGGGACTATGCAGAATATTCCTCCTGATCAAAAAATGTCATTTAAACACCAGTGAGCAGTTACTTGGCTGCTAACTTCTGTAAAACTACTAACAGCAGAACCAAGGTGAAGTCAGCAGATATCTTAACTTCTGATGGATATTTGGAATATATTTCCATCTACAGCAACTGTCTGAAGACTCTGAATGCTGCTAATGGTATTGCCATGATAACAAGCCTGAAATCAGAACATCACAGACTGAAAACTTTGGCTGAAATGTGTTCATATTAACTCAGAATGGTCAACAAAAGAAGACTACACATTGAAAGGACACTGATAGGGAAGATGTCAATTCTGTCTAACATGAAATAGTTAGAGAATGCCACACTATAGACAGGGCAGAGCTGGGGGGCACACAGGGAACAGGAACACAAACCTGGATGTATCACTGCTCTGTGTGGTATTTTCATGGCATCTCCACACTGCACAGAGTCCCTGGAGATCAAGAGAGAGAAGGGCAACCAAAAATTTCTTGCAAGTACAGATACATTATTCCTCCCAGCATAGATGGCATCTTCCAAAAGTATTTCAAGGGAGTGCTTTTCCATACAAACACTCCTAACTGACCTAAGTGTGCTGGAAAAATCCTCAAAGATAATCTAAGACTTGGTCAGTTATGTACTCAAGTTAAATCAGAGCTTCCTTAACTCTTCTGCAGTGTCTTTCACACACAAATGAACTAAACTATGTTATAATTTGCATTATGGATGCAATGATCTTTCCTATTCTTTCCCTAGCTCAGGCCATAGATTTTAGCACTTTCTTGGACCGCTTAACAAAGCAAACCACTGGTAATAAAGTAAGAAATAATTTTGCAAGCCTTTGGTCTGAATGAAATCAGAGGATGCAGGACAGTTCTTTAACACGTGGAAAGGAGTACCAGAGTTGCAATAACTGCTCCCTGACTTGAATAATCAGTGGGGAAGTGTGTCAAGTTTGTAGTGTGCTATACAAAGCTTTAATTATTTCACAAATCTCCTGTCAAATCCCAGACAGACCCACTGTAAAATGAAAACCTAAAATTGTAACATCATCTTCATATGTTTGGGTAAAACCAGTTTTATAAAGCCAAATGCTTCTAGTAAGACTGAAATACCAGTATTTATCCATAGTTCCTTACTATATTCAACACATCTTGCTTTTAACATGAAGCATTCCATGTCTCTCTGTTCCTGCATTTTCTTGCCCTACTTACCACTGTTTCTACTCCTCCTGATAAAATTTTTCTTTCCTCTTTTCCCTCTAACATTCGTAAACCCTCTCAATTGCCCAGAGAAGAGAAAGGAGAAATTTAAGACATTTGCAGAATGCCATGTAAGACACATCTGCAACATCAATATATGCCAAAACACAAAATAAAACACAATGCAATAGGCAATTCTTGCAGAAGGAAAAGAGATGAAAGTTTGAATTTTCATATACTTTGACCAAACAATTTTTGCCCTACTTCTTCACATTTCACTGAGATCAAAACAAGCATGATGCTTTTTTTAAGTCTGATGTCAAGCATCATAGGTTATGAAAGACTAAAATCCAAAACTGTCAGTTACAAAGTGAGGAATGCAGAACCCAAGAATAACAGTGAGACAACTCTATGTTTGTTAAAAACAATCCACGCAAATTCAAATATTTTAATTCTATCATCAACAAAAATTCCACAAAAGAATACCACATTTTTGCAATGAAACTTCCTGCCTTATCTGAACATGAGAATCAAATTTTAGAAATCTAACATATTTTTACTTCAACAATCATCAGTGCTTGGCAACACAGTTCTACTGAAAGATAAATATTGTGTAATGTCTCTACATTAGATCAATCAATTAACATAGCAATAAATTAGTTTCATTAGCATGTTTCAGCCATTAGAAGGTGCTTTACTAATTAGAAGTCCCATATTTAAGCAAATGCTATTTCCAGTTCATTCATGTAAATTTTATTCCAGGGTGCTGACTATATTCTATCAGAGTGCTTATTACTGATATACAACATCTGAGATCTGTTAAAGAGATCCTGAAGCCATTCAGCTGATAACACAAGCTGATAACAGAGGCTGATAGCACAAGTTGATAACACAGGATGATAACACAGGATGATAACACAAGGTGCCACTTCAGGGGTGCACCCCAGCACAAACCTGGCCAGTGGCCACAGCACTTTGTGATTCATGAGCTGAACTCTGCCATTTTCTCTGTGAGGAGGCACAGACATGTACCCTGACAGCTTTAAGAAGTGTCATGCCATCACCAGCTCAGCTTTTGAGAAATCAACTGATTCAAAATTGTATTTAAAACTTCCTTACTTTGCTCTAATATTGTTTTACAGCATTTCAGGGACTGCTTGTTTGCTTTTCATCTTATTGTTTATCTGAAGATGCAACAACAGCAGAATAGGGGCACCTCTATCTTCATATGCAAATATATTAACAATATTTTTTAAAATAACATTCATGTTTCTGTGAGAAGGTTTTAGTTCATTCTTTACACTAAAACAGTGCCTTATCTGCTGTATAGGACCTATCCCTTGTGGGGATGAACTTATTGAATTAAATGCAACTGCTGCACTAATCTGTAGTTAACTTCAAGTCTGAGCAAAAGTTTTTATCCCTCTAAAATATCTCAAAACTAACTTTGCAAGGGTTAATTGTCAATTTCTAAAATTAACCCAGAAATACAACATCCACAGGTACCTCACGGGAATTTTCCTAAAGGATTTATTTAATTTATATTTGATAGCAACACTTTAATACTAGCAATGGTATTTGGAGGGAAGTTAAGGTTCTTTTTACCTCTCATACCTTTAAATGTTCTCAATGACACTCACAGGTGCAACTGAAATAGAGACGATAAAACTGCCAAATCCAAACCAAACCAGAATTCTTCAACCCACTAAGAACAAACATCTGTTCTTCCACAATATTTTAACTCTGTTGTCTGCAAGACCAAAAGCAGACACTTGGCTTTACACTCTGTTTAGTGCTAAATAAATTGTAGAGGAGTATTCCCAGGATGAAATTCTTTTCTGAGTGGCTGATTGGTTGGCACTGAAATTTGCCTGTAAGTTGGAACCTGTCTCTCTCTATCACATTTCTCATAACTTTACCTTCCAGGAGGGTGGAAGCACTTTACAAAATGAGAAAGGGGTAGAAATAGTGATTTTTTTTTTCTTTTTTACTACAATCAAACTTGGCGACTCAAAGAACTGACACAAAACACCTAAGAACACAACTTCTATCAAATATCCTGCCAGTATTGTCACCCAGGGGAAACAAAGACAACATATTTTTTGAAAATTACAATCCTCTAATCATCACGAAGAATTGATGACTCCTTTGGTGTTCAAACACATCCTGCAGACAACAGAATCTGCTGATGATCTACTGAGCAGACTCCCTGCTTTTGTTAAAGCATTTCTTTGGGCAGCTCCCACAAGAGAATAAAAGTCCAGCTTTGCAGCTCAGCAGAACATAAAATTTTTATTTAGAAACTGCTGTAGCATGTACCTGTGGCCTAGAATACGAGATAAAAAAGGACTCAGCACAGTAATCTATGAAAATATTCACAAAATTGGGTTTATACCATCCTTGCATACATGTTAATCCAAACACTTGCATTGCCAATGCAAAAGAACCAACAAATTGGCACTATTCTCATTTGAGCAGCACTGTATAGCCACACAGTGCAGTCTGTGCTTTAGGACCTTCCCACTGTTCAGACTTTGTTTTGCTCACATATAACATTGTGTAACATACACATATAACATAGCTATATTTAGCTAACACTCCTTTGTGCAGGGTGTATGTAAAACACAACTCAAGATTATATTCTGGATTTATGGAGGTTGGAAGGTGCCTCTGGAGATCACTGAGCCGACCCCCACAAGGCTGTCCAGGGCTGTGTCCTGCCAAGCCCAAGGATGGAGTGTCAACAACCTCTGGGCAACCTGCTGCAGACTTCCATCCCCCTCACAGTAAAAAAAAAAGGTGTTTGTTACTTTTCTTGCATTTCAGTTGGTGCCCATTATGATGGTGATGGAAAGAAAATCTTTATCTTTAAAAAAATGAGGACAATTGATACAGAAACCAGAGAGGCAGAGAAATGGACCATCCCAACATTTTAGAGTTTCTTTTCCCAACTTTCAGCTTTCTACATGCTTGAAATCATACAACCTATATGATGATTTATGTTCAAAGAGTCGATTATATGGTCCAAAAAATTGTGATGCTTGTTGCCAAAGATCCCTTCTGTTCCTATAAATGTATTTATAAAGAGGTAATGTATGGGATAATTTTTCATATTGATAAAAATGTGATTAAAACAGAAGTGTACTTGTTATAACAAGTTTTGTTTATCCATAATGTACCAATCATAAGTGCAAATAGATGTTAATTTAAGTAAGTATTAACAGACAGGCCTTCACCAGCTAGCAGATGTAGCAATCTAATTCAGCAGTGCCAATTCTTGATTTAGGTTTTGCTCCACATGGACTGGAAAATTTATCTTGTGATGTCAATTTTATTATTGCACAGAATTTTTTATTCAGCATGTAAACAGACAAATTAGCAGTGCCAGAATCTATTTTTTACATTAAGACATGGAAGTGGACTATAAAGGAAACTCTCTGACCAAACCTGTGACTGAGCAAATGCAGGATTGAAACTGAAAAAGATCTAAACTGAGATTACAAGTGGTAGAGACTGACAAAAGAAAGAATACATTAATGACAGTTCTCAGCATAAGGATTCAAAACAAATTCCATGGGTAACCACCAGCACTTGATCCCATAAAGGGAAGAAATGCTAGCAACCTCATTCACATTACTGTACTGCAAACTGTCAACCGACTTTCATAATAAAAGCAATTTCTTCCTTTGTGACAGTGACAGGCTATTTCATACAGATCAATTTAAATGTTTTGCCTCATCAGATCTGTGCCTGATTGTGTGGAATCACTGCACTTGGAAGGGAGAAATCCCCAAAGCAACAACCTCACAACAAAAATTTTAGGCAATATTCATTGTAGCATTAAATGATCAGTGAATTCAATCTTAGAGACATTAATCTTACATTCTGTTCACCATAATCATATTCTAGGACAACAGTCAGGTCTTAAAAGTGATTAATTAAAACTGACCCTATAATTTCTATCTATAGGATGCCTAATCAGACATAACCTTTATGGGATTTTTCATTTTCACAGTGAAGCATGGTCATTTAATTTTGCAGTGAGAAGAAACTCCTTAAGAACAGATAATTACTTTTTATATTATATTTCATTGCTTCCCTATAGACAGATTTAATGCCTTAGAGACTTTTTATGGCTATCAAGACTGTAATTCTTTCCCCTAGACTGAGGTATCACTACTCTCTACAGCACAGTCCTAGGACTAATATCTCAATGTTTTGAACTACACTTGCATTGACAGAGATGCAATCAACTGTACATACATTTGTGCTAAAAAGGACAAATTAAATAGACCACAATAATTACATGTATTTACAGTGCTTTATAGTAAAATATTATTAAGCCAAAATATTATTAAACCTAACAGAAGCATCACAGGTACAGTACAAAGGTTACAACTGAATTAATGCAATATACAATGCAGAGACCCCAAGGTATTTCAGGTCTCCTGTTGATGAAGCTCCAAATCCATTAAGGAAGGATAATATTGGAGAGGCTGGCAATATGAAGTGGAACTGAAATGCATTTTCTTTTAGATGCTTTTTAAATCACCAATAGTGCCAGGCCATGACTCTCAGAAAATAAAGGCCACAGAGAGTTCAAATGATAGCCAAGAAATGATGGTACTTTCAGACATTGATAGAGGGAGCACATTCTAGAAAAGTTCTTTGTATTAATTTAATGCTGCTGCTCTAGCTGCAGAAGAAGAGTCTGATATTTCAGTAGCAAAATGCATTAAAAAGCTATTTTGTCTGCTGCTGTAGATGAGGAATATAGTTGTTTTGCTCAACAGCTGAGTTTTTCCAGAATCCCACTGGTATCCTCAGAGAGAACTACCTACTCTAGCCAAGAGAGAATGCTGATACATCTATTAAATAACAAAAAGTTCTCAGGAAATAATTCACAGGTACATATATTAACAGGACCTCTTTGTCATAATGTCCAGGTATCACAGAATATTCCAGAATCCACTACAGTCCATTATTTCACGCAATGTGTTGAGAAATATAAAATTGCCAAATGCAAAAAAAAATCGTCTAAAAATAAACAGGTTTTTTGCAACCTATGGCCCAGGTACACCCAAACCAGTGCAGTGCATCCTAATGGTGTTTAGGACTGGCTGACAAATGGTGTTGGCCAATTTCCTCCAGCAAATCTCTCCCCTTAAAGACAAGGCCATTATTTTGTATCACAATGCTTCACAAACTGAACTGTACCCACAGAATACTGGAACTTAAACATGCTGCCTTCTCAGTAAAACTCTGTTCTTTCTGAGAAATTAATTTAATGTCTCCCTACATTGTATTTGTTAGAAGAAATAGAGTTGGAGGTTTTTATAACAGGGAATGGTGTTCACTGAGACTTGTGCAGCACTGGTAGAACCCATTACATGGATTGTGACTTTAATCTTGTGCCATGCAGGTCCTCATACCTGGCACTTCTTTTAATAAACAAAAACATGAGATCTAGATTCTACTTGCACACTTAGAAAAAAGATGAGATTAAGTATCAGAAAGTAAGTCATTTGCTTAGGGTTGAGGAGTAAAAGGAAATATTTTCTCCCTTCCTGTTTTTGACATAATGGCCACGTAATTATAAAAATACTATTCTTGAAATGTCACTTCTCAAAGTAGAACCAAAAAATACTGCAATAAAATATTTCTGTAACAACAGCATATTTAGATTTAAAAAAAAAGAAAATAAGTATAATTGCATTTACAGTTACATTTTACAATTGCAAATGTATTTTGTATCTGCACCCTTTTACCTAAAAAGCAAAACTAAGTACAACATGAAGGACAACTTTTAAAAATAACTCACAAAAAGCTACACATGGGCCCCTTCACTGGAACTTGAAACCATTTCCATCTTTGCAGCCTTAGTCCAATTCTACACCAAGTTCTTAGGGGGTGAAAGGCAAGTCTCTTACCAAGTTTGTCCCTACAAACATCACTTTGCCATTTATAACACCATCACCAAGAGGTCTCATCAAATTGATTTTAGCATTTTCAAACACACAGAAAAACTGGAAACTCATGAATGGCACAAAATGCATCTTGGCATTCTTCCATTCATCTATTACATTTTCTAATAAATAGAGCTTTCTTGAAATGCAATTTCAACTTGAAAATCTGACACACTCTGCAAAAGACCATGCAAATAATACAACTAAGTATGTGTGCTGCTATGAAACACATTAATTTTAAATTGTTCTTGAAGCTGCAAATTAATCCACCCAAGGATTCACAGGCATGGATGCACAATCCCTGTGCAGAGGCTCGTGGACAGCAAATTTAACATGATGACTTACTGTAAATTAGTATTCAATCTAAATATAATTTGTACAGGTGTAGTACTGAAAAATCATTATACTGAAAAATTATTAGTGAAAGAAACAACACAACTTTCAAGAATAGATCTTCATTAATATTATTTCTTAAATAGTTCTAAATATCATTTACAAACACAAAAAGAATTAAGTTTAAAGGAAAAAGGGAAGATTTTACCAGATTATATTTCTTGTATGATTGTCTATCGAAGGGTCTGAGATTCTTAACAGATGACTGTGTTCAATTATTTCTGGACATATTCAACTTAAACATTAATTAAATCAAAATATGTGTCAGCAGATTGCAAAAATCAGTTCGAATGAGTTCAACAGCTTTTTCATTTGGTTAGTAAGGACCCTCATAGTGCTTTACCCTCATCCCCCGAAATAAATAGAAAACAAAAATACAAACCCCACACAAACAAAGCCAAAACAAAACTAAAAAAGACCAAATAAAAGAAATTAAAAACACCTAATGTTTGAAAAGTAGGTATGGATGCAGACTTTGAAGGCATTTAGGTATTTCTGAAAGCTTTACACGGTGATTTGCATTCACAGTCTCCATTTAAATAAACAAAAAATACTCTGTATGTCATATATTCCTTTAAATATAACAAAAGCACAATCTGAACAGGAGCCTTCTATTTAAAAAACCCACACTGTTTTAAAGATTTTGAAAATGCTGGCATTATATTTTAAATTAATCTGTGATGAAAAAATCTTAATGTTTTCTTAAGTACTTGACAGATACTTACACAAAAAAGGGCATCAGCTGAATAAGTGTCTCTTTTTTGGGATTGGCTGTGAATTCTGGCACAGTTTGAATAATTTTGTTCATTACATTCCTTAGGTAATTTTGTAGCTGCTTGCGTCGCTCTTCGACAAACTTTGCATCCTAAAAATAGAGAGGTAAAATATAAATGGCACAAACAACATGTGATTACATTGATAATGTAATTAAACAGTCCTAGTAAGCATAAAAATGAATATTTTTATGATATCTGTTATTATGGCTATATAAATATGTTGGCAGTATGCAAAACCCCCTTGACTCTGTCCTTAGAGTTAAGGGAAAATCAGGAATCCTAATAAAAAGCTGTTTCACAAGAACATCCCCTGACAGGATGTCAGATGCTCTCCTTGGCGGAACCTCTCTTCTCTGGACCATAAACCATTGCAATCTTAGAGAGGCAGAGCAGAACAGCAGAGAGGCTGTGGCATAACAATTTATGCAATTTTTTTAAATCCAGAATTACCAGTGCTTGCAGGAGGAAATGCTGACTTACTCCCACAATATCTCCACAATTCATACTTTTCAGATGTTGAGTACACAAACCACGGGTGAATATTTCTCCAGCATTTTTTTGTTATTAAATTATTATTTTGTAGTGGTGTTTTCATATAGTAGATTGCTTTTTTTCAAACATTATATCACAATTCTCATTAAAACGTTTTATTGAAGTTTCTATAGCATTTTAGATCCCGGGATTTTATACTATGTTGGTCCAAATAAATAGGACAGCTCCATAAATGCCACATTCTGCTGATGGACTTACAAGTTGAAAGTTTAACAATCAGCCAGATGCCATACCTCCTGCAACTTGCATCCTGTTTAAACTCTTCCCTGTGAGGGATCCCAATTACAGTGAACTCGAATGTAAAGGTGACACATTTGACAGTAAGAGAGCTCCAAGAGGTGCTGGATGGTTTATGCTCCAGCCAGAGTGTTCTGTCTCAGGAGTGCTGGCACTGATCCCCTGCTTTAAATGGCACAGGGTGTTCTTCAGGTACAAAGCCAAGCCTATTATTAGACAATTACAGCTCTCAAAAACGACCATTATCTGTAAGATGTGTCTATCCAACCTGTATTATTTATCTCTGGAAGAAAAGGCATTGAAATTAATTCTTGTTTCTTGGGGGGAAAAAAAAGAAAAAGCAACCCGCCAACAAAACACCAGAAATACATTTGACAACACTGAATAAATTCATTGTATGGAAAAGGTTCAGCCCATTCTGCCATGCATGGCATGCAAATCTGAAGGTTATTCCTCCCCTAAATAGAACAGAACAACATCATCAAAGCAGGGATGCTCCTTCCAGTTCAGGAGGAATTTCTGTACCATTCCTAGAACCTTCACTGACATTTTGTTCTGTTCTTCTCCCTCACTAGAAGTTACCAGGAACAGGAATACTTTTAGGAATAACAAATTAGACATAATTGTAGGGACATAATAAAGTAAGATGTAAAAAATTGCTGAAGATATCCATACTTACAGACTTTAAAAACTTAAGTAGTGCTTATGTAGTTTACAATGTAAGTTCACAAAATTCCAAAATACAGATTCCTTTTATTTTTGTTTTCTACATGAGCTTTCACAGATGTCCAGTCTTGTTTCAACATTCCAGTTTTATATGAATACATTTAACACAATGTAGTACATTAAATACATTAGTCAAGATGTAATGGGCAATGTACTCATTAATCAAATAAATTAATTCAGTCAAGATCTGAGTGAAAACAAAAAACTCTATACAGTTTGCTATTCATCAGCTTTTTCAGTTCTTAAGTTTGTTTGGTCACAAATCTTCAACAACATTTTCAATTAAATAATTTTAATTATATTAAAATTTGCTCTTAAGCAGAAGCTGCATTCCTTTAGCATGCTTTCTATACTGCACATGTATTTAAATAAAAACATTTTGTTTCACAGGCAGGATCTCTGTTATAGACACAGGAGTGAAATGTGAACTTTCTATCCCTTATGTTATTGTAAAGAGTCTCCTGGACTACAGCAAATAATAGAGTTTTCTAATTAAGGCTGCCAGAACATGCTTAGGGAATGTATTTTTGGCTGTTTACAGCTGATCAAATTAGGGCTTGTAAAATGGCTATTTTTGTGCCATTTGTCCAAGCAAAAGGCAGAACATCCCAGAGATTAAACTCAGCCTGGAAACAGTTAAAAATGTTCTTTTAGCCTGACATAAATTTGATCTCTAAAACAAACATCAAGCAATCTACCATGAAATTCTGTACCATGTACTAAGGCTCGCTGTCCTCACCAGAAGCAATGTAAACCAAGGTCAGAATGATTCAGCTGGAGGTCCACACTTTATCATTAAATGTGCCTTTTGCAACAGCAGGTTGGCTGCTCAGAGGAGTGATTCTAGCACACAGTTGTTACTGCCAAGCTGTTGCAGTAATAAAGAGCTTTTGTCACAATATAGTAAACAGAACAATTGATAACAGAAAAATACATTTGGCTCAAAGCCTAGCCAATTTTTTCAGTCTTAAATTATAAAAAGGTACTTGTTACCCTCTTTTCATCGGATCCAATTATCTACAGCAGAAATCTGGGTAGTACTTTGTATTCCAACTCGTAAACAAACACCTATTTTTATTTACAAGCAAAAAGTAAAGGGAAATACTTTGATTTGGGTTTGTATCAGTGAAACCTCCATATACTTTTGGTGCATGTCTTGTGTGAGATTGTATCTGCCAATACAAGTCTACATCTGCATATCTACACACACAGAAAATAGCAAAGATCTTCCCCTAAGGTTCAATATTCACATTTATGTGCACTTGATATGAACATACTTAGAGGACAAAGCAATTTTGTTAAAATTACAAATACATATACTTTGCAAAAACACCTTGCATTTTCACATTATCAAAAGTTAGATTATATAGTTTCAATTTTAGGAAAACAAATACATATACAGAAAAACAAAGTAAAAGTACCTAAAGACCCACTTTTAAGATTTCACTGGAGAGAGATCTTGTTAACATGGTTGAATAAGGAGACCTGCTCTCAAAAGTACAGATGCATGTCATTACAAATATCAAAAGTATTTTCTGAAATCCAGGTAAGAGAAATGAACAGAAGAAATGAAATGAATAAGGTGAATAAATAGCAGGTCTTGTCTCTAACAAGGAAGAAGAACTTGTCTTGAATCATCAGCCCAGGCATTCAACCAGCTGGGATCTGAAACAAAGTGAAGATCTTTTCTTTGCCTGATAAATGCCTCTTTTATTTGGAAGCAATATCTGACCTTCCTCATTGATTAAGAATCTCTTTCCCTGTTAAAAGAAAGGGTTCCATATGGAGAAGGACTCAGTTATAGGAAAATATTTCCAGATTCTGATATACATCTGTAGGGCAACTTGGCCATATTTACTACCCACTCATGCACAGTAAACTTCTGCTGTACACAAATTATCAATTGAGACTTAACATCCTGGCATTCACCTTCAATTTTTAGGCATATTTTCTGAAAAATTAAGCTACTATTGTTTTCTGTGCTAACTACTGTGAAAGCTATTTCCCAGCCCACAGTTCCAGAGCACTCACTTTTGATTAAGAGACCACAACATTCCAGTTAAGCAAAACTGCTTCAGATTACAGAAGCATCAAAACACATCTGGAAAAACTTTTTTTATCAGAAATTCATGTCTCCCAAAATACTGTATGAAATTCTTTTTGACTGATAATTTGCCATGTTTCTTCTGCCCACAGCAAAATGTTAGTATCAAATTACAAATCTCTAAAAATTGCAATAGATAATGTAAATATTATAGACTCTCCACATGTATTAGAAGATGATGTTAAGCTATAAAACTAAGAAGCAGAGTCTTGAGGTACCATATTTTATGTTATGCTGTTTTCCAGCTTTTCTTCACAAGCCAAGTTCATTCCAACTTGCAGTTTAAATTGTTTCACACAACTGCTGGTCTTTTATACACACTGTTAGTATGTAACAGATGGCAAAACACTGATATTCTTCATTATTAATGGGACAGATCACTTAAGATGTTTCAAATATTTTCCAGGAGCTGTTGGAAATGCTATGATTGCCATGGTTACCTGCCATGATTTAGGGACAGATAAAACACTTTTAGATTCTGGGCTTGGTGCTGTTGCAATCAACATAAAACTCACTGCTTCTGATGTTCTAACCATTACCTATCATTTACCCAACCTCCTGTTCTTAGCACCAGGGAAAAAAATAACCGAAACAAAACCAAACAACAAAACAGCTGAAGGCTCAATCCAACTCAATTAAGATAAAAGGAAATATGAAATAAAAGAAAGTATGGCTTTAGGACTTTAATCAGCTTCTGATACCACACAATGCATCACAGCCCAAATAAAGTTGATAATAGTGCTATCCAAAGTTGAACCTGCAAATGCAGAAATAAACTCAGGTTATTCCAGTGTAGCCTAATATTTTTCACCATCTTGACCCACCAGTCTTAGCAAAATTATCGTATCAATTTCTATCTATCTATGAGGTACCAAATGCTAACCTCCAAATGAAGCTGAAAATCTGAAGTTTAAATGGGAGCTTTTTAAATATTCAATTGCTGAGTCATTCTCACTGGTTTTTAATTAAAAGATAGTTATACAGCAAGTATTAGTTTTTACAGGCTAACTGACACCTTTGCACAGGTCACTATTGAAACTACATAAGCTTAAACTTTCCATCTTACTTGTATTGCCAGATTCTGTGTGGCAGAACCAGACCAGCATTATACAACATACCAAGGGTACAGAACACATGAAATTGCCATTTTCCCCATCCCAGCGTGAGATTTTTTGTACATTTACTGTTCAGTGGAACAAACAGGAATTCAAGAGAGGAGATACAAAGAAGAAATCAAGGAACTGTCAGTTTTGAAAAGAAATCTATTTTTCTTTAAACTGAGATTTACTACATAATTGTAATTATTACTCTGTTTCTCTGCTCAAATAGCTGATGCATTTCCATCTCCAGCTCTGGGTTCATTTCAATGGTACCAGAAAAGCAGTGCTTTTAGACAGAGCAGTTTGAAAAAGGCATTGCTGAAAACCCATCCAGCAGCAGACATGCTGAGTGTGAGCTACAGTCCTCCAGTGCCCTCAGTCAAGCACCAATTTAATCAAATTAACACTTTTATCAGTCAATATACCAACAGAAAAAAGGAAGCTTGAAAATAAACCTAAACTGATCACTTTTTAGTGCTGTGCTTAATGCCAATGTCAGAAAAAAATTTCAGTTGCTAATGTTATGCTAATAAAATGTGTCATCTAAATATTTTGTTATTTAGAGACATCTATGCCAACCATGTGTTAATTTGTCAACTGGTCAGGAATCAGCTGTTAATTAAAAAGCATCAATAAAAAACTGCAGCCTATAGCAAGACCTCTAGGGCTTGTCTTTTGCTCAGCTATTGAATAGGGAAACCCTATTTCTGTTTCCTGCTCAGATAAAGTATTATCAGTCTAGCCCTATAATTTTATTCAGGAGATTCTGCAAACTACAACACAACAGTTCATGAAATTGAGATCCATGTTTTCACTACCCTATATTACAGTAATAACTATCACCAATATCAGTTAAAATGTGTCTCAGTTCAGTGCTTCTTCCCAACACTGCAGTTTTCTTTCTTAATTTCTTTTTTTAATCAGGTTTGAAAATGCCCTGAAGACCAATAAAGACAGACTCTAAACTTAAAATAAGACAAAAAAAAAACCCCACCTCCAAGTCCTTTACAAACATGGTACATACAGTGCTTACAATGTAAAACTTTCATATACAGTAAGGTTACAGTGATGCTTCCCCTTTCAAATAAGTTTAATAATGAAATAACACTTGACTCTCATGCAAAAGACTAGATTCTCCTTTAATAAAAATATTATTTAGATACACTCTGACAGGACAATTCTGTTTTCTAAAATAAAAATTGAATTAATGAGGAATATTGATATTAAGTGCCCATAATTTACTGTGCCTTTATGCAAAGATAGTTTACATGATAAAATGAAAAAAACCCCAGGCAGGAAGTGCCTCCAGCATTTCACACGATCTGAAGTATTCAATATTTAGTTTTCTTTTTAAAAAATTAACACTGAATATCTTTAGTACTATCAAGTGCCCAAAAAGCTGTAGAGTAAGTAAGATTAAAATTTGCCAATATTTATAAAACAATACAGTTTGGGAAGCAGGGGAGAGGTGCAATCAAGCATATTGATAAGTAAGGAAAGAGAAAAATGTGGGTAAAATTTCTAACTCAGAAAAAGATTATTTTACTTTTATTTTTGTAATTAGGTATCCCTGATAATATCTCTCTGAAAGGAAGTTTATTAATCCAAGTAACTTGGTAATTTAGCATCACCATCACAATAAGAAATAAATTTAGAAAATTATTTTTATATTTTCATTTTATACCAGGAGGCTACTAGAATATCTAAATGACGCATGAGTTGTTATAAAACTGCCATATTTTTATCTAGCAGTTGTCCAAGCAGCATGTAAATTACTTTCCTTTTTTTCCCCCATAAAGTCATGATGCAAAGCAACACCATCTGAACTGTTTCTATGGGCTCTATATTCAATAATTTGTTAGAATAAATTGCTTCTCTTAATTATAGCATTACAAGACAGCAAGAATAAAAACATCTCTTGACAGGCAAAGTTTTGTTTTGTAGACCCTAAATAGTCTGTATTCCTTCTTCCTAAACTTCAACAGCAATTAGCAGGAAATTTTTGTAACTTGAAAAGAAAACGACTCCATTCACTATTTCATGGAAATGGTGCCCTTGAGCACCAAATGAACAGATTAATTCAGTGAGACATTCTGATGGAGATGGAGCAGTACGAGCTGGAGAACTGTTTACCTTTCAAATTAAAGCCCTGAAAATGAAAGATGCTGCTCTGCACTCTGCTCCATTTAACCTTCATGCTGAGTTTCAGGTAACCCAGACATTTCATATCACAGAATGGGAAGCATTTACTATAAAGTATTTGTCATATAAAAGCCAACCATTTCCTGCTGACTTATTTCTCTTCTCTTAGATACTGATATGACAAAAAAATGGAAATGAAGAAGAACTGAATGCTCTTTTTCTAAGTGCTGTATACATAAAATATCAACTGCAGTCTTATGCAGTAGAAAACCCAGGGGATCTGGATTCAAAATCTGAAATACTCTATATTCCCCCTTAGTGTGCAGGTGACAGTGTCAGGAAACAGGTGTGCTGTGACAAGAAATCTTAATAATTATGCCAGAAGTAACATTATTTTTATTTCTGTTTGTATGGTACTTCAATTAAATTACATATTTGAAAACCAGATTGTATTCATTTAATCCCAATGGCTATTTAAAGCTAACACTTCTTTGAGAATTGAACATTTCAGCTACAAAGTAATATGTTGAATTTAAAGGACAAAGTTCCTTTTGTGGATGTAGAACGGCACAAAAACAGTGTTATAGAATTAACACATATGTATGACATTAATTTGAGTTCCTGTCCTCATCTGAACACAATACAAATGGATCCATTTCTTTTCCTTTTACCCATACTACAGCACAAGCATATCTGTGAAATTTATATTAGCTCCTGTTTTTCCTATCACCCACAAGGCAATAGAGTGCATGAAAATAACTCAACGCACTAGTTAAATCCACTAAGAGGGCTGAAGATTAAAATCTACTCACTTTAAAAATCAAGAATAACACAGAATTTAAGCTTCTAAGTTACATCATCCAAAAATCGACCTAAGTAAGTATTAATGAAAGCAATCTTTAACTTCAAATTTTTTAATATATAACTTGAGGATTTATATTTTCAAAGCTTTTCTCCTTTAATAAATGTATTTCAATTCTGAAACATCAGAGACTCATAACTTTGTACCAATTCTTCTTGAAGACACCGGATATCAAAGCTTAGTAGCAAGGAACATTCTTTAGCCCACTGTCCCAAGTGCATTAAGCAGAAGTTTTGCTTTCTTCTCAGCTCCCCCTGACAGTATGACTTTGACAAACTAATCTGAGGAAAGACAGTTTCTGTGAGCTACTAAATCCCATAGAGTACAAAAGCACATATATCTGTACTTCTGATTTCAATGCAAGCCAAACACATACTTAAATTTTAGGATGTCCTGAAATGCTTTGCTGAATCAGGACACAAAAACACCCAACTCTAAAATGAAATTACTTCCTCCCCTAAGATTCTTTCTGCACCATCCTCTTTCAAACATTCCATATGTCTTCTGTTATTGTCTATGTACCAGTGAAACAGGAATTGTATACTTCCCATTTTAAAATACATATTTTACGTGGGAGGGGTGTGTGTGTTACTTAAAAAACCTTGTTCCTATCATGCTTTTTCTCTTTTTATCCCTTTCCCAAGGGACTTTAATTCCTCCATCATCTGGTCTAAAAAGCAGCTTCCAGGGGGTACTGTCTCTGAATAGACAGGTCCTGCTCACTGAAAAAGGCAGATCAAGTTTTTACAGGAAGGAAAAGCATAACAGGGGCTACACATCAATGACACCTTGTGAAACCCTGAAGAGCAAAAATATTAACATTCAAACTCTAATTTGGATGGCTTCAAATTACTTCACATAGATATATATACATACAGACACACACACAGAGCCAGACTACTCTTTACTTAAACTTTTTTAAAAACCAACAAACATTATAAGCATGAGAGCAAGCTCTATTGTTTTCTTTTACTGGCAATAAAATCTTTATCTTCTCTACTTTTTAATCCTAAAATAGTTATCCTGCAGCCTATCTTAAACTCTTCACTATCTCCAGCAACAGGCAAACAGACCAAACACTGATAAAATGCAGCTTTGCTGTTGGGAACAAAAGAAATGGAATCCATCTGCACTGTGAGAGCAAAGGCAGGATTTCCACTGACATAAATGGGAGAAAGACAGAGCTCCTGGGGAACAGAACTTGCAGAATTACAACATACATTTCAGAAGCCAACTTCATATACATCCTAAATGCTGTCTGACATTGCCATATGTCATTGGTACATACATATGTATATACAAATAGACATCTTTTTAAGTACATGGCCATCATATTCTTAAGCTTTTTAAAATAAGTGCATACACAAATTAATCTACAACTTAGCTTAGTCACTGACAGGTGAAAAGTACACATTTATTTTACTGAACTAACATTTGGGTGTGAAACCAGCTATGGCTGGAGATACAGCTCACAGACTTTAGTGGCATGGGCTAAAAAAGATGAATTATGTTGCTCTCAACATTTTCTCCAAGACAGAAAACTTATTTTAGATTTTTGTATTGTTCCTCCAATGCAGCTGAGGAGTCACAGCAAAGTCACTCTTCTGATCTCAGAAAAGTGCTGTGTATTCTTTCCATATGGGGTATCCAGTGTTTTAAAGGAAAGCAAAGGATATCAGGCAGTAAGGTCAGCACTCTGCAGAGCTACCTGATTCAATTTCTACTCACTTAGACAATCACTGAATTCACATCTTCAGTGGAAGTAAAGAACCATTTCTATTTTGATATGCCCTCTATTGGGACAATTCTCTTGCAAGAGGATTCTTAATTAGATCTTTACTTGGTTACTATAATCTGCCCAATGCAGAAGCAGCAACTGAGATTTTAAGGATGCTGCAATATCAAAAAGATTAGAAAATTAAGTCCAGTAAATATTCATGTATTGTTGCTTGATCATTATTTTGAAAGTGAGACACCAACACAGCACCAACAAAGGTTCAGAAGCTAAATTAATCTTAACAAATTATATTTCTATGCAAAAACACACAGGGAACCCTTTGCAATCAAGTGTTATGATTGTATAAAGCTCCTCTTCATGAGCTTCCCATAACTGGGCACACTCCAGACTTCAGTGTGCTGCCTCCCAGAACCAGTCCTGGGGCATTCCTGACAGGAAGGCAACAGTCACCAAGACTAGAACAGAATGGAAAACGGGCTCAAAAGATCCAAAGCACCTGAAGGCTTGCTAAAAGGCAAAAATCTATTTCATGCAAGAAAAATCACAGTTCAAAATTCCAAATCTTGGTATGTACAGCTACATATAAAATATTGAGCAAATCACAAACCAGGCTGATACATGGGCAGCATGTTTTAAAATTACAAAAACTGAACAGGTCAGTTGTTAAAAATACAGTTGAGATTTGTGAGTTTCAAATAAAGTGATCTGCAGTTTTAAAAATAATTAAAATATATTATGAATATATGGTATTTCTCTTTTCCACACAACAAAAGGGAACAAATATATTTCTTGTTTTACTCAAAGAAAGCATCAATGAATTGAAGAAAGAAAACTTATTCTTGCCAGGACTACTCAAAAGGATTTTGACAACTATTTGCTACCAGCACTGAAAGATCTTTAGCAGAAGATATGCAGCATGGTGACTTGTATATACAAAAATTAATACATAGAGTCTTGCAAGTATTATTATTTTCCTTCAGTAAATATCTAACTTGCTTCAAAGCAACATTTATAAATCAAATTATTCCCTTCACTGCTTTATGTTAGTTCTAACTTACTAAATTCAAATGTTAACCTAATACACTGAAAATGAGGTTGCTAACCTGAAAGGCAAATACACACTCTTCTTCATAATTGTAAAAAGTTACTTGTCCAAAGCAGTATTCTTTCCTCTTTTCGGTTAATTTTCAACTAAATGGTTTTCTGTATATTAAACTTATGCTTCCTCAAGCATTAAAGTTTCCAGTCCTACCTACATAATTTGTTGAAAGATCATGAACATGAACTTTTAAGATAATTTGTCCCAACTGAAGGCAAAGAAATGAAAGGCTCAAATATACTAAAAACATAACCATCAAAATTAATATATTATAGCATTAATAAATTAGTTTAGAATTGTTAAATATTTTCAAATTCCACTGCTGCTTGATGAATATATATGCAATAACATTCGATTTTCTGACATTTTAAAATCCTCATACAACTGCAATTCTGCTTTTTTTAAAAATATTCCCAATGTCAAACTCTGCAAGTTTCCATTTGAGCCTAATCTCCCTGACTTCTACTGCAGTAAACAGGAAAATGATGCACAAAAATTAATACTTCTCCATATTTGAATCTACATTACTCTCTTCTAGTTAAGTTCCCTCCTCTGAACTGCAATATTTTGCACAGCAAAAGGCTGGACAGTATTTTGTCACTCTGCAGGAGTGATTCCAGGTCATTCTGTAGAATATGGTGTCCTCTTACGGTCTTGGAGGTTCCCTAAATGTGGGACACGTAACTGAACACCAAACTCAGTGCTGGTATCAGTTCCAGCAAGACCTTTGGATGCACTGACATTTAGAAGAAGCACATCACCTTCACTAACCCCACTCTACAGACTGCACTGAAGAGATGCAGTGAATAAACTCAGCCAGATACAGACCTGAAGGATATAAAAACATCAGTGCCATTTTCCAAAAGCTGAAAAATAATAATTTTTAGCTATTTACACATGGAGGACTATTTTTTTACCAATGTTATTTTGGCATCTAATAACACTGAGGATTTGCACAGGTTATGAAAACCATAGACTGATGTAAGGGATGTTTTTGTTAGCAGAATTCAGCTACTGAAACTGTTCTTTAGGCACTGATTTAAGGCTGTATTGATTTATCTAGAAATGGGAAGACATCTCCAATTCTATCAAAACCAGTAGAATTAATATCAGAGAGAAAAATTATCTATTGAAATCTAACTGCATATCTAAAGGTGAACGTGCTTTGGTAGCCACTAAATTAAAAAAGCAGTATTGAAAAAAGTGGTATTGGCAATATCTCTTCTAATGTTTATTACCAAACATTTCTATGTGTAACATCCTGCAAAAATCCTCATCCTAAACTCAAAATTCTACAGAATTCCGAGACAGACATTCCCACATGAATTAATTAATTTTATACTGAATTTTTAAACCTTCAACTGGCCATGGAAAGAAGGCTGTGGCAATCTCAAGGCCATTAATTCAACTCAATCACACAGCACAATTATTTTCCAAGGAGCTACTGCACAAAATGATACAAATTCCCAAGGGCAATTCATACTGTGACATAGACAGAAAATAGCACCACTAAAAGGACAGAAATGTGCCTGCACAATGTGCTGTGCAAAGGAGCTCTGGGGTGACAAACTGAGCCTTGCAAAGCTCATGTGAAAGCCTCACTCTGTGACTTGCAAGTTCACAACCACACAACTGCCTCGTGTCTCATCACAGGAGTCTTTCAGGAGTGCAAGGGATGGCACCCACTTCTTATTGTAAAGAAAAGACACTTTTTCTGAGATCTGATATGGCAGAAAGTGATCTTGGGTTTCTGCAAGATTAAGGTAGAATTTTGGCTCAAAGCTGAAGCACTGAAAGAATAAGCAATGCAAATTTTTTAATGAGTTGCTCAACTGATAATTTTGTATGCATCAATTGTGCAACTGGAGTTGTAACTCAATTAGTATTTAAAGTAATTAAGGATGAAAGACTATCAAAAAAAGCTTAAAAGGCGGCTTTTGTAATTTACTGAAGTGGCTGATGCTCCATCACTTCAAAAAAGGAGAATTAGTTATGTAACAAAAAAGAAAATGCCTGGTTTCCATTACAAAACCATCCACTAAAAATTAAATGAAAAATGCATGATCTTCTAATAGATGAACAAAAGCAGAAAAGTTCTCGTAAGTACTTTCATTTCCTAAGTCAGCAGGCAATGAACAAGTCCATTAACTGTGGACCTTATGCCAAGCAAACAGACCTATGGATTTTAGTGACAAATTTCATATACATTTATATCACCACCACCCATTGCAGCTGGCCTGCATTACTGCCATTTCACACCACAGGTGTCAAACTTACCTACTCATTCCTACAGAATACCTGGGACATCATTGGAAGTCAGATCACTGCCCACCTTTAAATATTCACTGACATCTGAATGCCAGTAAGGAACTATAATTTTTTTCTATCTCCTTTTGAAAATTTATGTTACTTCATAGAAATTAGCAAAGGTGCTTTTTCTAATACAAAGTTGCAACAGATATAATTAGCATGATTCTGGCATTTTAATGATACATGTATTACTGTGGTCTTAGGCCAAACACAAAGTCATGGAGATGTGAGTTTTGCAGTCATTATGTCAACTCTCTTTTGATGTCTACACTGATCACTATGGTTGGTGCTTCTTAATAAAATGTCTTTACTAAGACACAGTTGGTGATGTTGGCAAAAGAATTATACAGTTGGCAAAAGTGATACAGTTGGCAAAAGAATTAAAAAAAGAGAGAAAATCCTACATAAAAGCTAAGGAATCTGATTAACCTTAAGAATGCTGCTTTAAGAACCCAGTAGTTTACTAAGGACATTTTTAGTCATAAGCATGATTTAAAACCCAAATATTTTACTTGTGAATTTTCAGATAATTCCTACGCTGTAAAGAAAAATTACTTCCATTACTTCTCAATTCTTACTGGACTTGTGGTGTACATTTCAATGTGTATTTAAGCTCTTGAACATTTCAAACTTTTGATGACTAAAGATTTAACTACATGATACTACACATTCACTACATATATACTACAATATTTACTGGTTTGTTGCAAAATACCTATAGGACAGGCAAACATAGAAATCCCCATTTTTGAATTGCTGAAGTAAGACACAAAGATACAGATTACAGGAATTAACCACCTAAATGCCTTTAAAGAGCTGGTTTAAAGAACTTACAACTGTTGGTGGACAGTGCAGAAAATTTAAGGATTTTGGACTGATACTTTTTTGACATTTACAGAAATATTTAATGAATTACTCACCAGTGTTAATTGCTGGCATTTTTGGACAAAAAGGCATTTTACATACAGAGCTGTCCAGCACGGTTTTTGAGGTTTTGTGCATTTTTGTATCATCAATATTTCATTAAATAAAACTTTTCAGTAAGTGGAAAAATCGATTCATTACCTACATCAGTGAATCTGCAGCTGGGAGGGGAAAGTCTATAAAAATAGCAGGTACTGTCTAGCAGGTGTAAAAACATTTATGAGTCAACTCTTTTTTTGTGTATGGGTAAGAGAGCTTTTTTCCCCCCAACTTTTACTGATTCAATGAGTTCTTTCAAGTACCTTGTTTCCAATGGCCTTTTTTGGTGGGAAGTTAAAAGTCCTCACTTGCTGGTATTTATTCTGTAATTTATGATGCAAGCTTCTGAACTCGGCGTATCTTCGATACACATTCCACTCATCGTCCTTGATCCTGATGTAAACCTGCAGAACACAGCCAGGCAAGGCCAAGATGTGAACACAAAGCACTGAGCTCTGCACGTCCCTCACTCCCTAAAGCCTCCAGGCTGAGCTCCTGCACGTCAGGCCCAGGAGTGCAGGAGCAGAGCCACCTCTGCCTCCACATTGCTGTTGGACAGGCCAGCAACCTCATCCTCTCCTTCCTCCTTTTCCTCCTCTTTCTCTTATTTTAATCAAGACAAACACAGCTCGCTCATTTTAACGTGACTCTGGGGCAACCATGGTAGCACTTCTCGTTACCATGGTTTCCAGCATATTCTACTACCCAGTGACCAAAGGAAAAAAATAATTTAATACCACTATAAAATTGATTTCTATGTCCTCAAAACAGTTTTTCAACTTTGTAAATTAGCTTTGTAGAATCAGAATTGCAACACCTAATTTTACCCGAAGTATGAAACTTAATTTACTTCCTAACAAAATTACATTGAAAACTAAACTAGAAATTTTATTGTTTGGAAAATAAACACGGTTCATTCTTTCTGCTTGTATAGGACATTAAGTATAATTTAACACAGCTGTAGTTTTTGTGATTCTGTTTTTGTTTGCTGCTCATTATTTCATGAGCCTATTACCAATTACATGCTAAATATTCACTTTCTCTGGGAAAATGTCAAGCAGAAGTGAATTATACTTACAGAAAACTGAGTCTTTTCTAGGGAATACCACAGTTTAAAAAAATGCTGAAACAGTACAAGTCAGAAACTATAAACCAAGCATCAGAACTCCAGATCCACTGACCTTTCCCTTTGCTTCTTCTATAGAATCTGTACCTTATTCATTCATGTGTATGTTAATAAACTCAGTATTTTGCATCAGAAATTAAACTGGAGCAGTACTGATGGCACTGCACTGCCTTGCTGCTCAAAAAAAACCCCCAGTGATTTAGTAGTAAATTGTAAGGCAAATACCAGGAGAACACTTATGTAAAAAAGCAACACCAACCACTGTCACACAAAGAGTGGGAGGTAACAACTGTATTTTTGTGGCAACTAGGAAAAAATAAAAGTTTGGATTTTGATGTGGCAAATTTCAACACTGACTTGCAGCTTTTCCTGGTGACTGAAACATGGTCCTTCTCCTCAAGATATTACAAGTCCTTAGGAGAAAAAACACAATTTGACTAAGGACTGGCAGTATTTCAGAGATGAAGTGAATGACTTCTCATACAAAAGCAGCTTGTCCTTTGTCTTTAAGAAGTTCTCTCTACAGACACCCAGATTCTCAAATTTATAGGAGGCTTCTGTCTTTGCAACAATATATAATATACTATGTAGATACCATGCAACTTCTGTCAAATTAGAATATTTCAGTATAGAAAATATCAATATATTTTCTACAGGAATAGTATAATTCCCAAAAAAGGAATACTCTAATTCCAAAATTAGCACATCTAAGAATTCAAAAGATTCAGGGTATTGTGTGAATTACAAGTGCACATGTAAACAAAAATTCAACTAGTTTTGGTAACAAGAATTCAGATAGTGTCATGATGGAACCACAATAGTAAGTCTACAAGAAATATTCAGATTTCTTTATCACTTTGGAAATAAAGCCAGGATAATTAAACACCTACACGACCATCTGTTCTAACAACTGGGTACATCTTTGAAGGCAAATGAAGGAATAAATGAAATGCAAGTATTTTGCATAATTCTAATAAAATTTATTTAATGTAGTAAAAACTATATTAAAATCTTTATTCACCCAGCTCTAATACCTCTCCCTGCCTATTTTCACTTGAAGCAGTATATTGTTTGGAATTTTGTATACATTCCCAAGATTCATGTTTCAATTTCCCTGTGAGGGGTGGGGATGATAAAAAAAAAAAAAAAGCTTAAATTATTTTTAACTAAGTTATTTAATATGGAAATCCTAATTTAACTAAGCAGTTATCTTTGCACATGTGATTTGGTGAATCATGCAGTTCAACATTACCTGTTAAGCTGTAACCCATGGTTAACTAATTAAGGACTCCTGTAGACTGTAATTGAAATTTTTCACGACTGCAAAAACATAGATTAATTTCTTAGATAAAACCCTTAGAAACATTTTTACCGTTCTTCTACGTACATAGATATTGATTTCATTTAGACAGTAAGAAATGAAAATGCAGCATTTGGAGCCCTGTGCCATATTGAATTTATTGCAAATCAACTAATAGGCTATGAAAGGTATATTAAAGCTCATGATGCAGCACACATTTAAACTTTTATTATCTCAGAGGGGAATATTCCCAAGCCAAGTGATTGCCAGACACTCAATGCAAATTCAGTTGGGAAATCAAATTGAGTGAATACTAAACATAAAGTTGTTTGGATAAACTTATCCTAGTCTAGTCATTTAAGGTTATCTTAAGACCACACTATAGAAAGTTGAAAAGACTTCTCTTAGGCTTATTCTCTGATTAATTGTAAAAATCAATTCTAAATCGTTATATTTCCTTTCTAATGCCCATGTTTGCCTGATATCATCCACTTCCTTACTTACTTAAATAATTTTTAAGGCAATAAAAATTTACAGACTAAATCAAAATCACCGCTGGAATGTTTATTTGTTTGCAGACAAAAGATTTCATTTTAATATTGTCTTGAATATCAAAAAATTAAGTAGTTTCTGCTTGCAATTTAGGAGCACTTTCCACTTGGGTCTTCCATGTAAAGAATGACTGCTAACCTTCCTGTAGCTATGATTTACAGCAGCTCTAAGAAAAATTTCAGTTAATAAGTATGTTTAATGAATTAGTCTGTTATTTTCTCATCACAAACATGTCTGAAGTCAAAGATTTGAACAGCAATAGCAATAACAGTAGTAATTTAATATTGTGTTTATCAATCAACTACCTGCTAACTTCATATTACTAAAATGCTGAAAATCTTCTGAGAATCAATCTGAAGGCACAAGTTTAATGATTGCATACTGAAATGAAAAATCCTACTCCCATGGTACTGGGTTTTGAGCCAAAAGTTTCTTTAATAGGTTAAGAATCTTTTAGCAGTTCTGAGTCAAAAATGCTGTAAATAAGTCCTGGTAACAGACTGGTACCAATCGACACAGCTCATCACCACTTCTGTACAAAAGCCTGAGGAAAATAAAGAACAAATGCCAAAATTCCAGCTTGCTCCAGTTCCAGTGTACACAGACCAAATGCCTGCAATCAACACTCTTCCTTCAGCTCTGCAGAGGTCTCATGTGGTTGCTTTACTTTTTTGATGCAAAATATAAATTGGTATATTGAGGATTCACTTCTGTGTCTCTCTCCAGTACAGTCAGCAGCAAGAGATACTGACTGGGGTATTACAGAATCATCTGCTGCTGCAGTGACATCCACGGCTACAGAAACTCCAGATTAAGCACCAGGATGGATGTTCCCTAAATGAAGTTACTCCTCAATCTTCCCTGTAAATATGGCTCACATGTCCTGCTAGGATGATCTGAATACATATTGAAAAATGATTTCTAGACAGAGAACTCTGGTGATGGGAGCTCCACGAACACAAAAATGCTAAAGTCAAAGTCCTTGTGAGTCCATGGCCCACTCCAGAGGCAAGAAAAATGTCAGAAAGGGAGGGAATAATGTTAATGGGAAGGTGAGCAGTGAAAACCCTACTAAACAACATATAAAAATGGCACAAGATGCAAGAGAACTCAGGATATTTCAGCAGCAGAAAACTTCAAAGGACAAAGAATACTGAGAACCAGTCATGGGCTGGACAAGGTCATAGTTTTTCTTACAAGCATGGAAAAAAAAGTGATGGACAGCATAAGGAATGCAAAAGAGACTGACCTACACTAAGGAAGGTACTGTGATATCAGCTAAGTGAGCATTAAAGGGGATAAAAAGCAAGGGTGAGAGAAAAACTACTACTTCTGTATGGCTGTAATTCTACTGTATTACTGTATTTCTAACTTCCTTTCCCTCACTAATAAAAAAAGGGTCTTCTGGAAACCCTCTTGCTTGTTACATACTTTCAAATCAATGCCCAAGCATGTGACAACAAAAAGAAAAATCAGCAACTGGTTTGGTAGAGACTACCCGATCAGCAGGAACACAAAAACAGAACATGTGAATTGGCACCATTATTTTTCCATGTTTACTCAGTTAAGATTGATTAGTGAATGTTTCCCTCACATTTGCTTTTAAATGACACTATAAATTTTGGCATACCATTGGTCCATAGTTTTACACTTTAGATAATAAAGTTTTTTAATTCTCCAAACCCTGGTTCAACTTTAATGTACATCTCAATTATTCAGGAACATTAAATCAAAGAGATTTTGATCAAAGTTTACTATTTCAGAAATAATTGTTTTCAGGGGATTGAAATTATTTTTTCTTCCTCTTAGAAAAGCACACTATGAAATAGGAGTGATGTACTTCGATCTACTTAGGAGGTTTTTATCAAAATTATGTATTTCTGCACTCAAAACATATAGAAGTAAAAGGTATGAATCCAAAGGGGAAGTATATAGCAAAAAGAACAAGTTTCATTTCTGGATTTCACTTCAGGACAATGGGATTCTACTAAGAATATAAATTCAAGCTCAATTCTCCAAAGTTACCTCTGAAGTGTGAGAAACGAATACAAATGCAAGTTATATTTTGACACAGCTGCAGGCCTGCATTTATGGTTAAGTTCCCCCTTTGAAAACGATCCAATTTAAGAATTTCTGCATAATGAAAAACAAATGGAACAATGAAACTTTTCAGCTGTGATAGGAGCAGCTTTTTGTGTGCCATAGAGACATAACAGGGATTAGAGTGAATAAGCTTTTATTTCAATGACCATTTTATCCACTTGCACAAAGACTACAAATAGTAGAATATATTTTATGTTAAATCTTCACATTTTTGTTATTTAGTTCATAAAAATTAACAATACGGTGTCAAATAGAGGACACAATGCACATCAAAGCATGACCCTTAAAAACAGCCAATATTGTTCTACTAAATAGAAAAATGTCACACATTTCAGGCTTATCCCCTCAATTACAGACATGCAGAGTAATGTTCACTGTGCTTCTGCAGTCACAGTCCTGCTTCTATTCACCAAAAACAGCACTAAAGTGACTTGCCACTAAAAAACAAAGGCAGCATTGCCTCCACTTTTGCTGCATGGATTCAGTAATTTTTGTCTTTTTATTACAAATCAAAGCAGCACCAAAAAAAAAACATCACTCAAAAGCATACTAAGCCCCTTCTGACAGTGAAATATTACTTATAATAACCCAAGATAATTAACATCATTTCACAAACATGCTCTTTGAACTGATACAGTCATTGCAATGCATGACAGCCACCGCAGGGAAAGAAGTTTCTGCAGAAGAGAAAATAGGTAAAATGACAATAGTGCTGCCTTTTTCTCAAACTAGGATATTTCAGATGCTCTGGCAAGGGAAAAGAGGCTATCTCACCAATCAGTTCCTAAATAAGAAGACCAGTATTTATTTTAGATATTTTTGAATATTAATTATTTGCTTCTTTCTGCAGTAATTATAAAATATTCTGAAAACAGAAATTCTACTTTTACTTGCATCCAGCACTCCAATAAACAAATCAATGTATTGAGTTGTATTATGGTTGCCTTTAGAAAAATAAATAATTAAACTCCAAGGACTGATCTCATCTTTGTGTATTTCCTCCATCCTAGTTATTTAAAAATTCTTCTGCTTTATGCTTTCTCTTATGCTTCTCTGACACACCCTTGGGTCCCACTGCAGAGAAAGTGAGATACTCAACCTTTTTGGTTTATGCATTCTCAAATCACACTCACAATGCCATGAGCCACATCTTTCTTTCAAATTCTCCCAGTCATTCCAGTTCATTTTCTTCTCTACTTGCCCTGAGCTGCACTGAAATGCAATATGATTACAAGACTATTTATTTCTCCTTTCTGCCTGCTTAGTGCTGCAGCTGCTAAAGTCATCCAATTCATCTTGCATCAGGAAAATTAAATTCAACTTTGGGTCTAATTTTTGCAATTTGTTGCTTACCTTTCAACTCTTAACTGCCAGTCCATTGTCTTCCACTGTTAAACCTGCAACTTTTGAGGAAATAACCAAGGCCATGTTGGCTTGTGCATAAATTCAAGGTCAACAGTCCCACTGGCACATCCTGGACTGTGCTTTCCCTGTTTCATCTCTCACCCAAAGAATTTCCTGGGCACTCTTCTGTTGCCCTGAGATTTGCAGTTCTTCGATGTTTTCATTCTTCTGTAACAGTTTATCATACACTCTCTGTAAACATAGCCATGTTTCTGTAACTGTATCCTATTATTTGCATTTCTCCTGGGTGGAGAAATTTGATGGATATTTCCTTTGACCAGTGTGATGGAGAGGTGGCTAGTTCTCCCTCCAACCCACTGTGGTTTCTAGAAGAATATATAAAATAAAGTGCAGGGCCTGGGCAAAGCAGTCCTGCCCCACCCTTTTGGCCCGCGGTCCTGGCTCTCTTCTTCAACGCGTGTCTGCATCTTTCTTTCGTGTCCGAGCGACACTCTTCCCTTCAAATATTTTTCAGTATGAGATACTGTTCTCCTCTATCTCTTTTATGTTGTGTTTCTGTGAAACTTCTTCCCTCTCCACTGCAAGAAAGACACTGAGGTGCTGGAGCGGGTGCAGAGCAGAGAAACAGAGCTGGGCAAAGCTGTGGAGTGCCAGGGCTGTGGGGAGCAGCTGAGGGAGCTGGGGGGGCTCAGCCTGGAGCACAGGAGGCTCAGGGGGGACCTTCTCCCTTCTCTGCTGCCAGGAGGGTGCAGCCAGGGGGAAGCCGGGCTCTGCTCCCAGGTAACAAGTGACAGGACAAGAGGAAACAGCCTCAAGCTGTGCCAGGGGAGGTTTACATTGAACATTAGGGGAAATTTCTTCATGGAGAGCATTGTTCAGCACTGGCACAGGCTGCCCAGGGCAGCAGAGGAGTCACCATCCCCAGAGGGATTTAAAAGCTGTGTGGATGTGGGGTTTGGGGACGTGGGTTAGTGGAGGGCTTGGCAGTGCTGGGGAGGGTTGGACTCAATGATCTTTGAGGTCTTTTCCAACCTAAATAACCCTATGATAAAAGACCATTCATAGGAAGGTGTATTGCTCTTCCTTTAAAGAGGATGTGGACAAGAAAACTACATCAGGATTTTAAACACCGTTTAAAGTAATATAAAAAATATTATGAGCAAATATGTCAGTCAATATTAAACAGCAAGACTGAAGATAGTCAAAGGAATAAAAAAATTGTAAGAAATGTTTATTGATTATAGTCTTAGGGTGTCCTATTCATATGCAAATAGTAACATTCTTGTCTGATTAGCATGTTAATCTTTAAACTTATTTGGTTTATAATCTAAAGTGTTCACTGCTCTGCAAACAAGGCGGATTTGCAAGAAGCCATTTAAATATTGATATCACTTTAGGAATCATAAAATCTCAGTTTCATTATCTTAAGTGTCAGACACTGGTAATTATAGCAACAAAAGGCATGACTAATGGCATTTGCTGTACACTTCACAGGAAAGTGGAATCCATATGTATACAGAAAATAACAAGATATTCTACAGTAGAGAAATATGACAAAATAATATTATTGCAATAATCAACTTGCTTTGCAGACACTAAAGAAACTGCATCTAACTATCACCATCTAGAGGTAAAATGTAAATGCAAATTTTTTTTAGTCTGATCTGGATTCTATCCTTATCCCCATGAATATATTAGACAAGAAATTATTTTCTAATGATAGGTTGACTGAGCAATGTTTGCCACACGAAAAAAAATGGGCATCAAACTGCATAGATCACAAAGAGCAGTTGTCAGAAAGCAAGCAGCTAACTTGAGAAGACAGGTTGTTTAGAAGAGAAGACTTTTGCCAGTATGACCCTGGCTTTACAAAGTCACCTAATATTTAAATTGTCTGTTTAACAGACAGGCTTCCTTAAGTGTGACTCCTTACAAATTAGATTAATTTCTCTGTATGTGGCTGTATCCTTTAATGTTTCTAGCTAACCAGTTTGCCAGTCAGCAATTACAATCAGAAACTTTGCAAGAGAATAAGCCTTCCTTTGGATAACTACAGATGTTCTAATGTTCTTGCATGGTTATGACAGTCTATTCTAAGATCCTGTCACAGCCTAGATAATTTCATCCAGTGAAGTCTAAATAATCCTTATGATTTGTTGATTGGTAATAAAGACTTCAACGGGTCACCTAATTAATTTTTCTACTCAGGTGCAAAACTAATTGTACTAGTAATCTGTCAGGACTAATGAACAGCAAGACAGGAGTCAAGATCTAAATCTGAAGCAAAACAAACTTGAGCAAGTATAAAGAGAGAAGATGTGCTCTGAAAACATTTAGGATGAGCTTGCCATGCACAGAAGATAAGCATTAGTTGGAAGGAAAGATATTTCATCATCACACTGAATAGTTCAATTTTAGGAATAAATTAGTCATTATTAGCATAATGTTACAAGGGCAACTCATGTTTAGTTATGCCATGACCTCCAAGTTTCTTGCCCTGTGCTCTTACAGCAAGGCACACTGATTTCCACAGTTCAGAAAATTCCTTAGAGAATTATGACATGTATTTTATTCAGAACACTTAAATATGATCAAAAGGAATATATTATTTATGATATATGATATTTATTATCCCAAAATATCACTATCCAGGGATTTCCTAAGAAGGAAATCTTTGTGTTTGGATTAATTTTTCTTCAATTTAATTAGCTCAATTATTTTCTAGACCCACACAAACTTTCAGTGTTCACCCCAATTATACATTGTGGAGAAAACCACCATCATGCACTTGCTTTGAAATTGCAAGGCAATAGTTGCAATGGATGTTCCAATCTGCATTTTGAAACAGTTAAAAATCTCTCCCTTTCCTTCATGATTTGAAAGACTGCCATTGTGTTCCCCTCTCAGTTGTCTTTCATGCAGGCTGAGAATTTCTAATATGCTCCTCCAATAAAAAAGCTTTTTTTTTTTTCACCCGTATTATTTGCAGTTGATATATTTCTTTGGAGAGGACTAAACCAGCACACAGATAAACCAGAGATTATACACAGCATAATAGTATTTTCTATTTGTCTATCCCTTTCCTAATGATTTGTAACAACTTGGGGTTTAGACCTCCTTAAATCCTTTCAAAAATTATGTCACATTAGCTACTTTTAAATCTTCTGGTATGCAAGCCAGAAGCTATTTATCAGTCACTTTTCAGCTATTTCACCTTTGAATTCCTGGTGCACTGCATGTGGAGATTTATTCTTTATTTATTCAATAAGATCTGCTACTGGCATTTCATTTAAAACAGACAGTTTGCTATTCTCCACAAGGAATAATCCAGAATGTGAATAACCCATAACAACCCCATGGTGAACACAGATTATAAAATATGCATTTTTCTGTTACTATTTCATATTCTGAGAAAAAAAGTGAAAAAATATTTTTAATTGAACTCAGTAACGGCACTGAAGTGCACATCCAAATCTAAATAGCTTTTCCCCTAAAATTTATACACCCCCTAATTGTTGTAACATCCATAGCTGGAGGATACAGATCTACAGCTCTGTTAATTTTTAAGACAGTATTAGATAGTGCTAAACTGGGGCACTGAGTTATCTGCTGCTCACAACTGTCCCCTTGAACTCAGCCAGTCAAATTGAGCATAAAATTTGGCTGTTTCCAGACCTTGTTTTTAAATCCTTAAGATTCATAACCAGTTAATTCTGCTAGTTAAACATTACTGCAAGAGTGCAGTGTAACTCTACAAATACAGAGGTCTGATTGAAATTTCCACATCTAACAGGATTCATTATAAAATGTTGCTTGCTTTCAGAGTCCACAGTCTTATTTCTGAGCTTGTCCAGAATCCTTAATCCTTAACAGAAATTAAAGAAACTATTTGATGGTTGAAAATATGTGACAAGTATGCTGGTGCTGGAAACTTTTCCTGCTATATTTACTCAAGAACAACATCTGAGTTTTTTTAAGGATGAAAAATGCACTGATTTTGAACATGACATCTGAAACAGACCGAAATGTTAACGTGGCACAAAAATAAATGCTTTGAAATGTCCTTTAAAACAGCTTTAGAAATCTGCATTAAATTTAACAAAATAAAAGTCGAAAAAGCAAGCACAACAACAAAACTCTTGCAGGAGCCTATTCTTATTCTGTCCCAGGTCAGGCCCTCCTGAATTGGCATTGTTCATTTCTTTTCTTGGTTTAAGAAGCACAAGTGCAAAACTGGCACTGACTTTGAAGAGGCACAGCAACCCATATTAATTTCTCCTAACTATTAGATTCTTTAGAAGCATTTTTAAGTCCATGAAAACAGATGACAGATACTGCAGAACTGATAGGTTCATAATTTTCCAAACTACTTTAAGTGTTCTGCAATTCCTTCCACCCTCTTTTGGTCATTTCCAAGGCAAGTGATAGGTACACAGTAGTTCATTTTCTGCTAAAAAATACCTATTTATAAGCAAAAAGGGACAGAGTAGGCAAAGCAATTCTAAAGTGCATCAAGAATAATTGTGGCATAGCAAGTCTCCCCTGGCACAGTGTCCTACTCTCTCCATCAAGTGAAGTGCTCCAGAAACAATTTCCAATCAGCAAAGGTTAACAAGGTGGCTCATTACAGGAGAGGAGGACAATCTCTTTAGCTTTCTAATAATAGAAAATGCAGAAGAAATCAAGCCATGTCAGAAACACACTTACATGAACTGCATTTGGAAAAGCAATGGCCAAGGTTCATGCCCTTCTGTAACACCTTCATGTAGCAGCAACATCCTACCTTGCTAGTATTACACATACAGTCTAATTTTCAGTCAGGTTAAGCAGCTTAGGGCTAATTTCCAATTAGCTTTAAGTACAGTTAGAAGTATTTAGATTACCTGAAAATTATGCTTAACCAAACCAAAACTTCAAACTTTGCCTGTTCCAACTGGCACACTTCAGTTCTCTCCAAAGTTCATTTTACAGCTTTTACTCAGAATGAACCATCACAACCAAGAGTCAATTCTTACATCTCAAGTTATGGTCACTCAAGTGACCATTTCTCCCAGAGAAATCTGAAGTCTAGAAGATGTTGGTAATGATCTCACTCATACCAACATTCTGCAAAATTGCTACCTTCCTTTACACTGATATACCACAAATAATTTCTCATAATGCAAAGAGTTATACACGCGTTTTAATTTTCCGCCAATGGTAAAGCAGTAAAAATAATGTTTATTATGAATAAGAGGACTCTCAGAAATGAGCTCAATCATTTATTCTAATTGCACTCCCAGTCTGGGTCTGTTCAGTACATACTGGTAGCCTGATAAATATCCTCTTCCACAATTTCAACATTGAATCAAATTCTCTGTAATCAGGAGCACATGTTTTGGCAGAGATTTAATAAGATAAATGCACAGTGCTGTTATTGAAGCTGTTCTGAAGTTTTCTAAATTAATGCTTTGCTGGTCACCATAAAATGTAAAATATATATTCAGCAAGCACACAACCACATAATTGATCAGAGATGTGGCAATCACTTCAAATGTTTCATCACAGTGTATGTCTATTTGGGAAAATACCTCTTTTTCACATGCACAGTGGCAGAAAACAAGGTATGGGCCAGACAGACACTCTTCCCAGCCACGCTCCTCTTACTGAATTCCACACCTGCTAGGATGCCATTAGTGTATTGTTCCATATAGAAAGACCTCAACAGGTCTCATGATCAACACTTAATAAGAATTACAGAAATTTTAGGTCACTTCTACAGGTAATTCTTGTTTGTTTTGGGGGGTTTTTTTAACTATTAAAAGACAAAGTTGAGCAAATGCACAACTCTTCACCAGAAAAATTCTCTGGTAACCTTTGCTGTTCTGTAACTAAAGACAAACTACTCTGACTACATTCTATGTCTGTCTAGATAGCTATACTTAACTTTCCACATTAAAAAAAAAAATCTGTAAACTGATAGCATGAAAAGATAATGAATAGAGCATATTCAGAAGAACTTGTACATTTTTCAAATACACCAATAGACAGAATTTTGCACACTATGAATGCCCAACATTATGACTTTATTCTCTAAGCATAAAAAAAAGGAGAAACCAGAACTCTTCTAGTGGTCATGGAAGTGCAACATCATTAGAGCAACAGGTGGGGTGAGATGTTGATGTTTTTAAGAATTTCTGTGTTGGCAGACTTGTGTCTGGGTTTGAGACTGTGTAGCTAGTGACAGCAGAGAGGAGGAATATGTGAAAGCCAGAAAGACAAAAATAATGACATTTGTCAACAAGTTAGGTTTCCACACACACCTATGTATCTGAATTTGATTGATTATTCAATGCTTTTGAACAAATTACTAACTGTTCCCATACTGGTAGCTTTTCTTTCCATTACCTGAGGTCATATTTTTCATTGTCTTTTACTGGCCCGAAGGTGGGTGTTTTCCTGTATTTTTCAACTAGCTGCCAACACTTCATAAATGATTCAAAAGTCTACAAAAAACATCATTCAGAGTGAGAGGAATGTTAACAAGCTTCAGCAATCTTGTTCAGAGCTAAGTACCTGTGGCTGAAACAAAAGTGGAGAAATTTTGCAGCTGCTAACAATCCACAAATAAAGAAATACAAACAGCCTGGGACAGCACATTAGAGAGTGTTTGAAGTTCACCCTGCCATTCTAAGCACGGAGGGTGGCATTGTTCTGAAACCAAGAATCCAGGAATCAAGGAACAGCATAAAATTTCAGTGCTTCAACTACAAGTCAGGCTGGAGAACAAACCCTTAAATTCAGACCTGCCTGAGGCAGAACACAATGTGAACACGTTCAATAACACACAGTGAGGACTTGTTTCATTATTCAAAATGTTTTCAAGTGAGCTACTCCAGTAAATCACATCTGTCTGTCAAGCAACGTTGCTGTCTGGTCATTCCTATCCCCAAAATTGAAGCAAAACATGTACATGCACATTGAAGAAGGCACTACTGACAAATATTGAATTGTTGCACTCCCTGACCAATGGACTCATCTTATTAACGTGCTTTGAAAGTATTAAACTGCTAAAAGTCAACACTCAAAATGTGCTATTTGAATAATCAACACAACCCTATGGATGAATATATATGAAGTTACTGCTGCTGTTCATTAGCTGATCTCTAATTAAATTATATGAAGAGCTTTAAATTATTAAAATGTACTATTTCAGTCAGAAACTTTTACACAAAATCCATGTTAAGCTGTCTCACCTGATAAACATGGAATGCATTGGCAGCTTTTCCACGCAGAAAGACTGAGGGAATCCAAACATTAATAAGAGCACGATTTGATCTGAGGAGGAGAGAGGAAAACTTAAAATAGGGAATCATATTTATGTATAAGAATTTCAAAGCAATAACATCCAATGATTTAGTTAATGATTAAAGTGATCAACAAAGCAACTTAACACTTCAAATTAAGCATCAGAAAAATTGGAGTTGTGCCTGGACATTTTATACGTGTTGAATCTGAAAGTGTTGCCTAAAATTAACCCAACTGAAACACTGAAACAATTCCTGCTGCAGGTTTGCTGCATTTCACTTTTTTCACAGCATGCATTTGATTATACACATGAAACAAAAATTATTCATTTCAACAAACTCAACATTTTGATCCACAAACCTCAGTTAAAGTTCACTACATAACAGAAGAGCACTGCTCAATTATGGAGAAGCCATTTCCATCCACTCTTTGTCATTCATCTCCAAATTTCTATGATTCAAAGATATCAGCTACACTTTCATCCCCTCAACCACAAAAGCTAGATTCATTAGTTTGACTACTTAAGGCAAAATTCCAAAGCACAACCCTCTCGAATGATCTGAGGTGGGTTTGTGGGGTTTGGGGTTTTTTGTAGCACTATTTGTAAGCATTGATGAGGAATTATTCTGTAAAAATGAGAAAGTCCACCACATGATGAACAGTAACCACCACCCATCAAAGGCAATACAATAAAACCAGTAACTTCCTGGTGACTTTGGTAGAATAGCAAGACCCAGGGCACTTAACAAGCACTCCAAGAGAATCCTCCTAAATATAAATTCCTTGCATTCAACACTAACAACTACACTTGGGCATGGATTGTGCAGCTCTCTATACTTTTTAACAGTGGAACACCACAGCTAAGAATTCAGTTACTGGAAGTAATAGAGAAAAAGTAAATTATTGAACCTGTTTGCTTATTTTTCTTTCCCACAAAGACAGTATGAAGAGAAAAATTTGTGAATTATGAAACTTACATTTCAAAATCTGATAAACTCTGATCTTCAGATGTTTGACTCAAATCTCCAGGGACCTATTATTACAAAACAAAAATAATTTCCACACACTGGTTATTATGGTTTCAATTAAGAAAGCATAATATTATAAGGAAATTACAATTCAACATTCAATTTTATAAATGTCAATAAAAATATTACTGAGAGACAATAAAAGAAAAACAAAATTATGCAAGAGAATCGCAAACATATCACCCTTGTGAGTCCTTCATGTTAGAATGTGCTACAGTTTTGTTAAGAAACAAGTTGGGGTTTGTAAAAGCATGTAATTTTGAAAGATACAGAAAACCCAGGAAAGAGCACAATTATTAGGCCTTTATGAGAAAAGGATGATAAAACAAAGTACTTTCTGTGTATAAGCAACTTATGGGAAGACACAAAGCACATAAAACACAGTGATCACTTTCTTTCACAACCAATATTCCATTAAGGGAAGGACACATGATCATTTTACTTTAGCTGTGCTCTTAGAAAACATCGTGTAGCTACAAAAGTTCATAAAGATGCAATGATGGACTAACACCTGCAGAATCAAAAAAAGTAGCAGTTGTGAGAACACAAGATTGCAAGAGCATTTAAAACTGAAACAGCAATAGCTTTTTACCTTACTTTATAGCTAGATTAAATATAAAACAATATCTTCTTCCCCTTAAATATTGTAAAATGTAAAGCAGAACCCAGAATAGTTACCACATTTTAATGAAGAAAAACAGCTAAAAGTTGTGAAGTTCTAGAGATAGCTTCTGCACTAATTAAATATTGCTTCACTGTATCTCTATGATGTATGTTGTTTGCATATTCCTCATTTTCAGACTATTTGTTGCACAAGAAACATAAATATCTATTATTGCTTACTGTAAAGCAATATATATTTCTTTATTGCAAAGCAATACAAAATTTCAAAGGGGATTGCAGAAAACTGACTTCCCAGATGTGTTCACAAACCAGCTCAAGATCTCCCAGTACACAAGACAAAACTGAATTTTGCCTTCCCAAGATTAAAGGCATATGGCACAGAAAAATTAAGTTATTCCTTTCCAGAAAGGAAAAGAGGAAAGGAATTGTGCAGAGCCAAGACAGCTCCAGGGCATAAACATGGAATCCTGAACAGTTCTTCTGTCCTCTGCTGGAGGAATGAGGTGGCCAGTGGCAGGACACAGCCTGGCTTTCCAGGGCTCTTGTGCCAGAGAACAGATGTTTTTCCATCTTGCCTACAGCCTGCACCCTCTCTTTCCCTATACCTGAAGTGGCAAATCCCACCACCATATGTAGTAATTTTAATTAACAGTTATTTTAATTAACCTCAGTTTTACATAAAAACTTCCAAAAACAGAGTGTGGACTTGGGAAATAGAAAAATGAAGATCCTAGTGAGTTCCAGTGCTTGCACATCTATGTTGAAACAGACTGGTGACTGATCTGGAGATGGTGCTTGAAGTTCATTGTAATGCCAAACTCAGCAATGGAGCCTTTACATCAGTGCACTTCCTCACACCACTGAAAGCATAATCTTTGTTTTAATACTACTCTGAAACCAAATGGCTATAAATTTGGAAAGCTCATTGTGAACAACTAATTTATAAATGGCATTAAGTTAGTTATCAGCATTAAGAGAAAAAGGGAAGACAGTGAAGAATCATAGAAGCTATTTTTGTAACAAACTGTATTTCAATAACAAAAAATTAAGATACTTTCTGATATTTTCTGGCTTACTTACTGGCTGATATTTTCAAACAAGTCACATATTTATATCCCATACTTTTTGGCAGTTACTTTTTTTGGCAGTTACTTTACCAACTTTGAAAGTTTTAGTTAAAGCCTACTAAGTAACAGATACACTATCAACAAAGAATTTTGCTTACTAACATAGAATGAAAATGTAAATACTTTTTAGGATAATGCACAAGTCCTTAGGACTGCATTCAATTCACACTTGCATTTTGAACAATAGCAGCTAGTAACTAAGATTTAGCTAGTCCTTACAAAGACAGGACCATTTCCACTTCTTAAGAAGCTTTAGGAATTAGTTTTCTCTCAGTATCTGATATATTACAATATAGCAATTTGATATACAATATCAAAATCTAACTGCTGAATTAGGATTGGTTGAAAATAAAATCTCCAAGTAAAAAAGTACAGCTGTAATACACATACGATTTACCATTTTTCATCTCTCAAAATAATGTGATTGTTTTCATCTAAAAGAGTGAAAATTATAGATGAAATCCCTGCTTCACCAACGTACACAGAACTGTCATCTGCCACTTAACATAAATGTTATGATAAAAATGAATGTTTCCAGTGCAAACAAAAAATAAGGAGCAATACCACATAATCATATGAGCAAAAGCTATCAAAATAGGCCTCCCTCAGAAAATGGAATACGAATATTCCATTAGGAAAACTAATAGGAATATTCTTGACTCCTCCTGTTTCCTCCCTGTTCCTTTTTGAATTTCAGCCCAACAAAAAAAGCCAAGGAGAAGCAGAGGTTGGTTGAAACAATGTCATTGTCTGCCTACATTTTACATTCTGCCAAAGAGAATCAAACACAAGGTGCTCTTCACAGATCTGCTATTCCTTACAGGGCAGCAGCTATTCCAGCAGCAGTGCCGTGCTGGAGCCTGCTCTTCACTGCTATTCCTTACAGGGCAGCAGCTATTCCAGCAGGAGTGCCGTGCTGGAGCCTGCTCTTCACTGCTATTCCTTACAGGGCAGCAGCTATTCCAGCAGGAGTGCCGTGCTGGAGGCTGCTCTTCACTGCTATTCCTTACAGGGCAGCAGCTATTCCAGCAGCAGTGCCGTGCTGGAGGCTGCTGCAGGGGCTCTCAGCGCAGTGAGCACTCACCGGCCCTCTCAGGTCAATGAGCTCCTGTCTCATCTGCGACACCAGCGCCTCCTTGGCCATCAGAGCCCGGTGCAGCCTCTCGTTGAATTCAATCAGCTCCCCGTGCATTTCAGCCACCTGAAAAGCAAAGCCAAGAGATAATTGTGTTCCAAACTGGAAAAAAAAAAAAAAAAAATCACACTAAGTAATTTCTTACATGCATATCAATGTTTTTTCTTTTGCCATACTCTCCCAAGTACTGCTAATGCATTCTTTGAACCGATCATTAAGAACAGACATTGCTTTAATTTTGACTCATGCCTTGAAATGTAGTTTTGATATTGAATTCAATAGGACAAAATACAACTTCATGTCAAATTTTATTCCTATCACGGGAAATAATAGGACAACTGATTCTAATAAAACACTCATTAACTTTTGTTCTCGGTTTAATTCTATGATGAATGCAGCACCAAATAGGCACAAACTAATCAGCAGATTTTAAACTGGGTGTAATGCAAAATGCACAAACTGCATTAAAATTTGTCAATAATTCATAAGTGACATATTCTGCACTCCTACTTGGAGTGTTAATAGGATTGAAGCTAGAAGTCAATACTCCAGGCAAATCTGTGAGGGGTGAAAGGAGCCTAAATACCAGAGTTAGGCTGTGGCACAGGTTGTTCTCACAGGTAAACAAAGTGGCCTCTTTGGACATGAAGTCTGGCTGTGTCTGTGCTCAGCATTTTAAGTCAAGAAAGCATCAAGTGATGCAGGATGTTTCTGAGAGGGCCAAGGGCTGGGGGAATGACAAGGACACAAAGCTACAGTAGTCAGATGAACACAGGAGTCACGGGTTGGGCTCCTGGGCACAGCAGGCTGCCCCAGCAGCATTGCTAAACTTGTTCTTCATTTACAGCAGGAATGCCTCTGAATTACTCTTGGAATGCCTCCTCACAGCCCCATCCAGAGCTCAGAGCACAGCAGAGGCAATGGGGTAACAACAGGGAAGCACAGCTGAAGAGAGGAATATCAATCCAGAAAGCTTCAACAATAGCACAGGGACTTGCACTACTGTCAAATCTCTTAAGAGTTCATAGTTTCCTTTCTGGAAGCAGTTCATTACTATCTGTGAATTTCATGGTTTCCTTTTCTTGAATTACTCTGCCTTCTCCTTCTTCCCCAGAATACAGCAGTTCAATTCAGTTTAATTTAGTGCTTTCAATTTTGTGCTTTGTTCCACACAACTTGTGTCCTTCACATAATCAAAGCAAACAGAAAAAAAAACCAGCTTCAATTTGACAAGCCAGGATCTGACATCATTGATTAATAATAAAAAATAAAAATAATTTTCTTGAGGTAAACTTCAAGTGTTCATTTCTAATTTCTTTTCATATTAGAGGGAGTCCTTCAAATCCAGTAATTCATCACTGTAACATATATGCAAAAAAGAGCTAAACTAAGCCAACTATGTACTAGAGAAAATAGTAATATAATATAATATTAACTCTAAATAAATTATTTTCCATTCTAGCTAAACCACTAACTCCAATTTAAAGTGAGTGGTATAACATTTAAGAATATCAGATTAATATTAACAGGTCACTGTTAATTACACACAGCTTGGGCTGGAAGGCAGAATTTCCTTGCATTTCAGAGACAGAGCACACCACTAGTTGCAAATGCACAGAGAAAAGCTGCAATACTGCTGGTTGACTGGTTATCACAAGCAACACACAAATTTGTGAATGGATACAAAGCTCGGTAGTTTACAAATCTGAAATCATGTTTGATTTTTTCAGTGCCTGTCTCTATCAGAAGAACAAAATCCAGACTGATATAATATGTGACTGTTCTCTCTCCAGTTTGGATGTCCTTGAAATAACTTTCTACTTGCAGACTCGATTAAAATGTAAATTCAACAACTCTCTCAAAACACTACAAGTAACACAAAAATTTATAAGTGTCCCTAGTAAAGTTAAATAATATAAAGGAAATGTAACAAGCTAATCACTTGTTATGTATTATCAAAGGACAACTGGCAGATATCACTTATTAGTAATTAAGTTACTTCAATACTTTTCTTGTCAAAGAAAAATGCATTGCCATCACAGCAAGTCAAAAGGAGCAATGAATAACAATATTAATTTAAGTTCCTTCATTTTTTCCTGTATCAAAGTCTGCTAAAAACAATAAAAAGGCTTCCTTATAATTATATCCTTTCAGCTACATTTTGTGTCATCACATCTTCCTTTACTCAATCCACACTGAAGCTGAAGCAATAAATTTCCCTACTGGGACTTCAATCATCTTCACAGTTGTTTTTCTCCATAACAATATGCTTGAAGCAAAAAATTAAAGTATAAATAAACTAAGTTTCCCTCGGACATATGATCATTCAGACTTGTTCCTCCCTACATCAGAAAACAGTTTAAAGAGCCCAAATCCTTATCACAAAGGTGAAGTGAGGCTAAAGTCAATACCTGAGGCTCCACACTAACAGAACTCTAAAGACCTGTTGTCAAAAGAAAACCTAAGTGCCTGAGAGCAGCACTGCAGTTACACTGCCCAGCATGACCACATTTAAGTGCAGTCTCCAGAGAAAGGACAAATAAAATATTAAAATATAATAAAACTTCATGCTTCACAGCAAAGGACCAAGCAGCTAACTAAAAACATGCTAGGAATGTTTCACTAGTCATCTAATTATAAAATCTCTCTTGGAAGGACACATTTTTAGAGTAGAGAAAAAGACATTTAACAACAATGCAACAATAAAAATAAAATAAATAAAAACTTGCAACGATTAAATATTTGTAATTTTTTACAGGGTATTTTAGTGGTACCCAAGGGGTTTTTAAAATATAATTTGCAGCTAAAAGTCACAGAAGCTTTTTCACAAGCCACACCTGAATCAGTGACTTTTGTCAGATATAGGTATTTTTTCCCCCTGATAATCACAAAATACAAAACAACGTGCTTCCCAAAAAACTCTAGACAGAACTGGAAATTGCTTCCTTTTGCTCTTAGTGGAAGTATGGGTATATTTTTCCAATTAGATTTCATTTTCAAAAATTAGTGTTCTTCTACATTTTTCCCCAACAGAAACTAAGCCAAAGGTCTGCAAAACAGAGCAGGTGTTTTATTAACTATTAATAATTCCATTTTTCTACAAGTGAAAACCAGTAAAAAGGCAGAGATGGTTCCCACAAATCTATCGATACAGCCCTAAAATGCTCAGTCGCTGCCTTCTGTTTCAAAATTTCCATTTTCTATTCTTGCTATTTCCATCTGCAAACAAGTTATCTGGCCCAAGGCAGACTCAAGGACCACTTAAGAATAGGGTTGGCATTGAATTGCTTTGCTTTGGGCTTGGTTTTGTTTTGTTTCATTGCATGGATTTTTGTTTGGTTAGGTCTTTTACTATCACTAGATAAGGCAAGCACAAGTCAGATTTCCTCCAAACCAACAAGTAGAAAATAAGCTGGAACTTTCAACTCAGAGTAAATTGGGAACTGTGCATGTTAGATGGACTTCTTATTAATGTTTGTAATAATTGCCAGGCTTTGCCAATTGTGTCCAGTCCTACCAGTGCTTACTGAGACCAACACTGACATACAAGAGAGCACCAACAGGAAGGACACTTTTCTGGCAAGACCTGGGCCTGGCCAGCAAAAATGCAAGTAACCAGCAAAAGCCTAATTAGATACATGGGATAATGAGTTTATTAAGTGTTAATATGAGGAATGGAAAGAACTGTTAATAAGAGGGATAAAAATCACCCCATCTCTAGCTCCTCACAAGTGGCTGGAGCCAAAGCCCAAGACAAAATATCTAAATGGCAAAGATCCAAACAAATCTCTAAACACCATTATTATCTTCCCCTCATGTCACACCTGTAGAAATGAAAGGTGTCAAGATAACTGTTCTGAATTGCAACCCATTATCCCTTCACTGGGACTGTCTTCCTGAGCTAACACAAAACACTTTGATTATCTGTATGAATGCTGGGGCTACATTCAGACACAAGCAATGAAGTACAGACAAACAGTTACTATCAGGAGACCACTTCTCATAAACATTCCATAGCCTGCCTCCAAAAGACCTGAAAGTAAATTATTATTGGATAATAAAAGTCATGGACTCAAAAAAACTAATTTCACAGGTCACAAAGCATTATCTAGTGTAAATCACTTTGACTTACAACTTATCAAAAAACTGTTGACAGACTAATCTTTACCTAGGAAGTAAAAATCTTCCTGGACCAGGTATTAACTGTCCTCCAATAACTTGCACAGATTCAACAAAAACAGACTGGCACAAGTTTTATATTTCATATTTTAGCTACACAAATGTGATTGTGGTTCCATACCTAATCCAAACCAATTGGTGAGTTCAGCTGCCTTGACAGAATATGGATCCAGTATTTATGAATTACTGTAGAACCACAAAAGCATAAAGGAGATGTTTCTTTCCTTGCTTATCACAGTTCTCTCACAGGTATCCCCTATTTGCCATGTTTGGACCACACAATAAAAAAGACTTCCCACACCATCAGCCACAGCTTTTGGGCCCCAGTGAGAGAGATCCAAAACACCTCATTCAGAGAACTATGTATTATATTTCAAGAGTTGCTCAAAAAGTAGTTTGTGCCACTTCACTTCCAGTACTGCTGCCTTCCACTCAAACTGTGCATTGTGCACCCTAAGGAGCACACAGCTCATCCAAATTGTTGGAGTTTTTAAATTTGGACATAAGTTGTTACCGAGAAAATAAATATACACATATATAAATGTATAATCTGCAATCCTTAGGAAATACAACAGAGTCTTTATAAAAACCACAAAAAAAGTCTGATAAAAGCTACAGAAGGGCTTGTGATTCCACAGAGAAGTGCTGGCTGATTTACCAACTCAAGACCTGTTTTCACCCTGTCTTCCAACACAACTAACATTTAATAAGAGGGCTGCATGCCATGCTCAGACCCTTAAAGAAGGATTGTTAAGGGGTTACAGCCTGTTTGGAGGATGTGAAGATACTGCTGGAGACTGAGAGGGAAAACTGGTGCAGGCTTCCTCTTCCCAGTGGCACTGGAAGAGTTTTGCCGTGGTTACACCCAGAGCTGTCAGCACTGACACTGCCACAAACTCAGGAGTGTCAGCAACAAATTCCTGAGCGTGCAGCACAAACTTGGGACAGCTAAGGAGGCTTCCAGAGCTGCAAGAGATTTCACCTGTGTTCTTAAGATCATCTTTTGGTAGGTACAGAACAGAGGAAAGGAGTCAGAAGAACTCAACCAAAGGTAAGCATTAGGGAGAGAATTAGTTTCACACGGTTTTATGAGAAAAGGATTACCAAGTATGAATGTTTTAGAAGAACTGTATTAAGCTCTTTGATCCGTGACCTGCATTTTTAGTCATCTTCATGTTAATCAGTTAATGTGGGTATCCAATTTCAGTGTATTTTGGGCAAGAGCAAGACATAGAGAATGTTTTACTTTTTATAAAAATGTTCTTTTAATATTTAATAGGATATACGGGTATTAGATATTAAATTTCATTACTTTTGTCTTGAAAATAATTTGTATTTAAATTTAGGATGAAACCCTAATCTATCTTCTTTTTTTCTTTAATGAATTTTACATTAATCTTAAAAGCAAATCTTGCCTTAGGAACTTTTTCCAACATGGCCACATCAACAGAAGTAGCAGTTCCCTCATACATTTCCTTACTGCAGTATTCTATAGGCAACACAAAACTGACACAGGGTTTCCAATCACAAACCAGCATGAAAGCACAGAAAAAGCTACAGATTTCATTATGTCCTCATTTTAAATACAGCTCAACTGCCAACACGTCAATGCCTACAATTATGTACTGTAACTTACACAAAACCTCAAACCTATTGTCCCTGATGCTTTCAGCTTCACCCCCATCAGTTATAACCTCAAGGAACCTGTTTATTGATTAAAATCTTAATTTTGATATCAAAGTATAAAAGCGCTCCCCTGTCAGGAAAAATATTTTTAATTATCTAAATTTTCAAGTTTTTTTAAGAAAAAAAAATCAGACTTATCTTTTACATTCCTGGGGGAAAAAAAAAAAGAACAACTAAGCAAAGAAACTATTTAAGCTTCAAACATATTACCATTATAATTCCATCAAATCTGTGCAGCACAAACTTTACCTCAATCAATTTCCTTTCGTAAGAGCTGGCTAATTCCTCATTGTTTTCTACTTGCTTTTGCTCTGGAACTGTAAATTCACCATCAGTGCTCCAAATGTTTGGCAGAACTGAAACAAAGAGATAGCTCAAATTAAGAAGTTAAACTCCATAAACATCTAAGACATCCTGTTTAGAAGTAACAGCTCTATAAGAAACAGTTATTAAAAGTATCAAAACAGAACATAACATTTAACAGTATTACAAGTACTAAAATACAAATTCTGCAGGGAGCTTTTTTGTGAGCAATATTTAGACTGGAATCTTAACAGAAAAAAATGTAAACTAGAAGCATTTAGCTGTTCTGTGACTACAGCTGTCTAATATATGTATGTGGTACCTGCAATTCCTGCCCAAATTCTTTTAAAACTAAGCCTATGCTTCTCTTTTAAGCCTTTTTTTTTGTCTTCCAAAATATCCTTTCATATTTGCACAAATTGCTGACATATCACAGAAATTACAGAAAATAGGGCTGAGAATGGACATTCCATACTTCATCCAGTATTTCATGTTTTTGCATCAAGCATAATCAGCTGTAGTTATTCCATTCCTGACAGTTAATTGTCTAATTTATTTCTAGAAACGTCCAATAATGGAGATATCATGCTTCCCTGCACAACCTATTTAAATTTAAGTATTCTTCTCATAAAGGTTTTCCTGATAGCTAATCAAACTTCCTTCACCTGCCATGTCAGCCCATTACTTCTTCTTTTATCTGTAGTGAATGAAAGCTACAGTTTATTCTATTCCTGTTCCCAGCTATCATTGATGTATTTGAAGATCACTTTGAGGCTTATTCTAAGTAAATCTTCTCCAAGTTACACAAAGTCCAATTCAACTTTTCCTCATATCTCATGAATTTCTAAGAAAACAAGTTAACACATAAAAGTAAAGCTCTAATAAAAGAGAAGTAGAAGAAGTGCTTTCACCATTTTTCAGAATCTAAACTATATATACAACCACTCTAAGGTAGATAGGAGAGACCATAATTCATCTGACTATGTAGTCTTGAGCCTGGAAACTGATTTTTGCTTTGAGGAAGAATTCAGAAGTTTATTTATTTAAGTGAATTTGAAAGCTATTTTAAGATCTTTTTCTTGCAAATACTGCTTCAAATTCTTCAGCCAGAGACTTCTAAGATCAGCATTTTTATATAAATAATATTCTATCTAAGCAGGTTTGAAAAATGGTACAGAGCCAACTCTGCTGATGGTTGAGAAATCAAGATGCTCATTTATTAAATATTTAAACACCAATATCAAACTGCTCAGGCTATGGCAGTGATCCCTCATTTTGAAAGCTGATAGTTTGGACTTTTGGACAATTTATTTATAATCACATTTGCTGAGTGGGGCTTTTTGGTTTTTTTAAATCACCACAAGGCAAAGTATCAAGCTGAGTTTCATTTATTATTTTAGGAAACTACTTAAAAGCCATACTCAATAGCATTTGATCTGATTATTGTAGCAAACATGTAGAGTCTTCACTATTTATAGTGATAAAAATAACAGCAGAAGCTCAATTTATTCTGACTCTTTCAAAATAGTGTGACAGAAACTCTAAACACACAGTGTTCTAAGATCTACAATGCATTTAAGACTTTTGTTTTTATACCGTCCAGAAGATTAATTATCAATAAAATTGCTCATTATGTGTACAAACTATGGGTGCAATAGTTTCTATAAATCTGGTAAAAGAAAAAATTCCTTTTGTTTCCCTCCTTTTTAGTAGCTAGTTCTCAGGGATTATTTACACATTTATGTCCTTTGAGTCAGAGGCCTCAGTACTACTAAAATTTCACCTAAACTTTCAATGGCAGCTAAGAAAAAAAAATTAGTTTTATAAAAATACAATGTGTGAAGTTAGAATGTAAGAAAAAATTATTACAAATACTGCATGTAGCTGAAATTTATTCTGGTCACTAAAGATAAATATTACAGGAAATTACTGGGGATTGATTAAATATCCTTCCAGCATAAAGGATGCATGTGTTCATTTTTAGAAATGTTGGTACTGTTCCATCCCCCTTTTTCATCTATAAAATCTGACCATCCTACTCAGCTTCTATTCTTACCACTCACTAATCTGCATAATTTTAACATGGTGGAATATAGCTAGCCTAGGAATATTTTTTTTCTTTTCCTATAATTATACTCATCATGGAAACTGTCACTATCTAATGAAGGATAATTTCTGCTATTATAAGAAGCCCAAGCGATGGTTTTCGTGAATAATTCTTAATATGAATCACTACACTCCAGCACAGTCGGAAGTAAAAACATGTGTTCTCACTAACAAATATCCTTTTAGGGATGAATGAAGCTTTTAAACTACAGATAAGTACAGTGCCTAGCCCTTAAGAGCAGTAGTATTCATTCAGACAGCCACTTATATGACCACAATATTCAGAATTAAAACAAATTAGACAGATGGCGCCAACTTCTGAAAAGCCCTCTCGTCTCCAAACACCTTCTGCAGCCCGTGGAAACCCAGGTCCCACCAGGAGAGCATTCAGAATCAAGACACCAATTCATCCCCTCATGGACATTTCTATCACATATTGCTGAGGAAAAACAGGTAAAACTTCTGATAATTTGTTATCTTTCAGATATAAAATCTACTTATTACTACTCAGTACAGAGCCTATTTCAAACAGTCTGCAAACACTGATCTCCAAAACAATGGTATAATCCAGATGTATTGAATTTTCTCTCTCAAAATAATTATTTTTATCCTCCAACATCACATTAATTCACAGATATTTAAGCTAAATTTTCATCTGACAGCTTTTTCTGGAAAATTTCTTATTGAAAAAAGTAAGGCCACCTCATCTATCAGGAAATGCTTTGTAAATAATTACAAAAATCTACATCAGTATTTTTCTCAAAAGGAAAATATATCAAACATGTTATTTTCACTATTGGGGGACATTACTCTGGCTTCGTTTAAAGACATGAATAGGGCTTATAATTCTCTCTTTCATGCAAATTATTTCATTTGTTTTGGCAAAGGCTCAGCCAGGAAAGCAGAGAGTGCATTGTTTCTACTCAGCAGTAATTTGACAGAATGCCATCACATAGCACTCCTTTTGTTTGCTATAAACCTGCATCCCAAACCCCAGACACGAGCAAACAGCCCAGCCAGAGGCAGCAGGGCCAGAGCCGTCCCTGCTCCAGCTGCCGGCGTTTCCCACCAGGGCAGTGCCCGTGGCTCTCTGGGCAGGACCCTGAACCACGGCCTGGGCACTGCCAGCTTGGCCAGTGTGGCTGAGCAGCCGCTGCAGGACAGGGCTGGTGCAGGACTGGGGGCTGGTGATCTAAAAGGATCCATTCCAGGATCAATTGGAACAAAAAAGAAAAACAAAAGAGGCAGTTTCTTGTAACTCACCTGTTGCCTTATTTTTTACTGTTAAAAATAGCCAGCTCTATACTAGATAGTTCCCAAGACTAGTGTTCTATAAACATAGCTATGTTATTGTAGAATCATCTTGTTATTGCATTCCTTTCTCATGGACACAGATCTTTGATGGACATTTCTTTTGACCACTGTAGTTAAAGACGGAAGTGTTAATTTTCTCCAATGAACAGTGATTTCTAAAAGTGTATATAAGAATTAAAAGAAGGTGGGTTCCCCCCATTCCTTGCTTTGCTCTGAAGCTGAACACAGCTGGCTCTGTCTCTTTTCTTCTGCCTCTCCAGCATTCCCGCGGTGATAAGCGGCAATACTCCCCCCTGCCTGGTCACTGGTTACTCCTTCCTGGGCGGCTTTTATACAGGCCCAGGAGTCACTCCCACCACTCAGTGCTATCCCTATGCCTCCAATACACCCCTACAGAAAAACAAACCCTGGGCAAATCTTTTTGCCCTCCTTCATTTTGTCCTTACCTTCCACTGTTTGACCTTCTCTTCTGAGCATCTGGACAGCTCCCACATACTTCTTAAGCTGCACTTTTAGCACCTCATTTTCTCTATTGATAAAAAAAACAGAATAAATAAATATTATTGTTTTCTCAACATAGATAAAAAGCCCTTTTCAATGGAAACAAACTATCTGTTATAATAAGCTTTACCTACATTGTGTCATCATGATGGGAGAAAAAAAATACACATTAAATAATACATCAACACCAGAGCACCAGGAAAATTCATTTTCCAGGACCACATAAACACATTAGTGAAAACAGATTATCCTGTGATCAAAACCTTTTCATTAATTGTTTAATTTACCTTGTCTATACTATGTTATATTGACAGCAAACAACCAATACCGTCTATGTAAACCAACAATTGATTAAAACATAAGGATGGGATACTAGACAAGGAAATTCAGAATGGCCAATGAAAAATGAGATAATTATTTTACTAGCTTGCCAACTATCTATTTTCAAGCAAATAATAATTCAGCTTTAGAAACAGACTTTATCACTGTAAGAAAATGCCAGCACTTCAGCAACAACATTCAAGGTAAAAGTTTTCCACAAACCACTCCTAAATGAAAACCATAAGACAAGAAATTTAAATAATCCCTTCGACTGTCCTATTTCAGTGCCTGTGCCTGTCTCATTTCTCTTTGGAGTGTACCAGTATTCAAGCCAGCTATTGTCATAGCTCCACTTAACAACATTAAGCACCTTAGCTTATACTTGGGGGGGAATAAAAAGTGCTCCAACTGATTGAATTTTAAACAAAGGTGACAAATCACATCTCAAAATTCAATTATCTGTCTAAGCCCATTCAGTTAAGCCAGTATGACAGGAATGTTTATTCCAAAGAAACATAACTAAAATGTGTTGCAAGATGGTGAATTCAAACAACTTTTATTCTTCTTTAAGGAAATAACAAGGTAGAAATGTGTAGGTGCCACAAATCCAGCACAACACACACAAACCCCACAACTGGTTAGAGAGAGGAGGGAATTTGGGCCAGCCAAGGCTGTGCTCCAGGCATGATGGAATCTGGACATGTAACAGAGTACAGAAAGCTGTAAACAGATGATACACAAAAAGATAGGCATTTTATTTATGGGAATTTATTTAAGAATTAGAAGCATTCAAAAAAAATGCAAATATGTTTGATGGTCCTTATCATACTATATATATATATACACAAACATACATAAAATACACATATATTATATATGTGCACACACACCAATAAACTGCTGCAGTGAGCAATGCTATACTGCTCCTGTAAGGAGCCTTGACTGGTACTATATTCACATTCCTATGGATTTCAAATCAGCTTGCTGAACTTTGTAACCTCATTTTTATTCAGCCCTTTGGTAGGAGGTTGCTAAATAATTGAGAAGCTATTGATTACTCAAGAATTGAATTTTAAGAGTCCTTGATGATTTTATGTACTTGATGATTTTTTTCATTTCTGAGACTACAAAGAACAAATTAGTTTTTCCATCACAGAGATATTCAGGTTGAGGGGGAAAAAAAAAACAAGAAACACAGTTTAATCCTATATACTGTATTAAAACAAACCTAAATAATTCATACACCAAAAAAAATTCAGTGACAGCTAGACAAAAAGGTTTCTCACCAGAATAGTAAAAATGTCTGCATGAAAATAACTGTGTACAGTTACAGTATATTGAGTTTTAAGGATTCTCATGAAATAATCATTTCCACATATGAGAATAGACTCAGTGCCTTCTCTGTACTGAGACAGCATTAGAAAAATCCATTATTTGCTACTGCACCTATTGACCTAAAATTGATACAGTACAGATGAAGTTCAGAAAGACTTTAATTCACTTAAGGTTTTTGATACAAGACTGAAATTCAAAGCAGGACACTATGGCCCCATTACAATTTTCTAATATGCCTCTTTATCAGGTTATTACTTCTCATTCTTTGACATCTTTTTCTCATTACTACTCTTTAGCTGGATTCCAAAGAGGGCCCATCCTGGTGTGTATGAATTTCTATTGCTCTTTTAATCAGAGCATGTTTAAAGATCAATTAGTAAGCACTCCCTAAAAAGTCTCCAAAGACTTCAAGAGGCATTTTATCAGATATACTCATAGCAAGTATTTTACAGGAGGAGAGATTCCTGTACAGGAGTTAAGGGTCAGATTCACAGACTGAAGGCTGTCAAATCCTTCAGTGTGAGGGCCCCAGCTTTGCTTCTGCAACGTATCCAAACTACAGCACCTAACCTGAAGCAGAACTGTTCTCCTCCCCTGAGCCTAGAGACCAACCCAATGCTTCCAGCATCTTTAAAGTGCTCCAAAAAGTTCCACATTTTGTGCTGAAGAATAAGCAACAAGACCTTAAGTACAAGTTGAAGAGGATAGAGAAAAACAAAAAAAGAAAGAAAAATTATGCTGAAATACAGAGGAAAACAAAACCAGAACTGCACCACTACATCATACCCTCCTCCAAAACCTCAGTTTTAACAAATGTCCCTGCCTGATCACTTCTCCCATTTAATAACCTGAAAGACAGATGGTAATATGAGCTGACACAGGGTAAAATGACAGTGATAGAGGATGACAATGTAGTATTCCTACAAATTACTCTTTTTACTCAAATAGCACAGGTCTAGTGAGTGTTGTTGATTAAGCTTTATAGCATATACATAGGAATGATCAATTATATAATTAATTAAAGTTGTCAAATACCTTCAATTCCCTTCCTAATTTTGGATTAGGAATAATGACATTTCCTCTCCATTTTATTATTTAAAAATTAGCATTTAAAGAAACCCTGTCTAAAAGAAAATCACAACTGTCAGAATGAGAATATTTTTTAGCAGCATCAAACAAGTTCACATTCAGGAAAGATGTACTTGCCTTTTTTGCATACAATGAATGAACAGAGAGCAAGCAGTGTTACTGATAAATGCATATCCTCACCAACAGGTTAATTCATGCAGGAAAAGCAGCAGCTGTTCCCTAAGGACTCTCCTACCAAGAGGCTGAATGTAAGAGGATGAGAAGCAGCACATTCTCCCATCAAAGGGAGGACAGTGTGGGATGGGATGGGATGGGATGGGATGGGATGGGATGGGATGGATTGG